>NW_019167871.1:12301373-12652829 GCF_002303985.1 Durio zibethinus | reverse complement strand
AAAAAAAAGATTTATTTCTTTTTTGTCTTTTAATTATATAATTTTAAAAAAATTAACATATGTTTATATGTTTAACCCTATTTCACTTTTTTAGCTTTTTTGGTTTTTTTTTTGTTTTTTTAAATCAAATAATTGACAACAAATGTAATTAGTAAATTAATTTTTTAAGAAAATGTTAATGAATGTATGAATAATAAAATAGCTTGTAACCGATGAATTTTAATTTGTCCACATCTAATAGATGCATTTTCTTATGTGGATTTTTTCACCAAAAATCAAGGTCAAGTCCAATACAGATTTGTTGTGTTCTATTTTGCTTTAGCTATGTATTAAAAAATATTTTTAATTATTTATTTAATTTTATAATTATATATGTATAATATGAATGAGGTTATTATTTAATGCCCGGACTTGCCATCTTATTTTCTTTTTTTTCCTTTTTGCTTTTTTTTTTTGCTTTTCTTTAAATTTTTTTATTTTTTTTAAAGGAACTAATGGATAAAAATGACAATATAATTTATATCCGATGAATCTCCACTCAATTAAAATATCCATGTAATATCCCAATGAGCTTTCTTTTTTTTTTTTTTCCTTCTTAATTGTGTTTTTCTCTTTTTTCCTTTTTATGTTTTTAATAAAACTTTTTTTTTTTTTTTTGTAAAAAAACCTATGAATGTGTCTACATGCACCCCATTTTTGTTTTTTCATCTTTCATTTTTTATATTTTTTTAATTAGATAAATTTTGAATAGCTTGTGCCAATTTATAAAGGTCAAAATAACTCGTATCCTACAAATTTTGATTTATCTCAATCTTATAACGGTGATTCTATTTAATTAAGATTGAGTTAAGTTGGTTCGAGTTTTTTTAAAGAAAAAAGATTAGGTTCAAAATGTGTTTATAATATTTTGTCTCGATCCATTTTTGAGGTGTATATAAAACTAAATTTTATTATATATTTAATTTTATACATATACATATTTATTGTATTAATAAAATATTTTTTGTCTTAATTTAAAAAATTTATATTCCAAACTCAATATAATATGTCAAAGTGACATCCTCTTTAACTCTTTCTTTTTACTTATTTTTGTTTTTCTCCACTTTTTTGTTGGCCGTTTTCCCACTTTTTTCTCTTTTTTTGTATTTAATTTTTAGATTAATTTTATGAAAGAAGAAGGCAATTAAGATACCCATATTTCATTCCCATTTGTTTTATTTTATTTTTTTAATTTGATAAATTTTGAAAAAAAATGATGAATAGATAAGGCATAGCAAAATAATTTTCAATTGTAACTAAATTAAGTAATTTAAAATATAAATATGATAATATGACAAAAAATGATACGAAAAAAAGATAACAATTATACGGTTAAAATTAAAAAAAACATATATAAATTTATCAAAACATAAAAATATATTTTGAATTAAATAAATTATCATACATAATTTTTATATAAAATATAATATAAATACATAATATTTACTATTTTATACTATATTAAATATACAAGTTACTACATTTATCCGTTACAACATATGAGCAACTTTCTGTTAAACAAATTCGAATAGAACCCGATTATCATAGGACATCAAATCCTATTTAGTCGTCGGATTATAGGTTGCAATAACCCCCGCAACAGTGCGGGCCCCTGGTGGAAGGATGAGAGGTTTTAGCGTTAAAAACTGATTTTGCGTGGTGAGATAGCGAGATGCTCAGATGGCCGCTTTCCCAAAGTTGAGGTGGGGCGAATGTGAAGGTACATGCTGACATCTCAACCCTAAAATCGTGGCAACTTTTATTAGCCAAAAAGGAAAAAAGCTGGGGAGATTCAGAGAATTGGTATCAATGTCGGTAATGGAAAACAAACAGAAGACAAGTCTTTTTTCACTATAATCACACCGACTCCCTGCAATTCTTCAAGGTGGACTGCCAGGGAGAGCTTTCAATCATGTATGAGCGACCCTGGCAGGATGTTGTCGATTTCTAATTCCAATGTGGTCAACGCCCGCTTGACTTATTCCAATTTGTTCGGCAATGGCGCTCAGGTGTCTGTTTCTTTCCAATTCAATACTCGTAAATAAATAAACAAATGTTCTAATTATATGGGTTTTTTTTCAATACATTTATTTATTCGGCAAAGTTTGATGCATGGCAGACATGTATTCATGTTGATGATGATTCTAAAACATTAGAGTATTTGATGAGAAGGCAGAAAGAGGGCAGAATGGGGAAGTAACATTCAACGATAACTGTTTCATACAGTGGAGGTGCGTTTGATGGATGGCAGAAGCAGCCTGGTATGAACAATGTGCGACGTAAGTTGTTTTTTCTGTGTCAACTATCAGAATTTCTGTGATTAACAAAATCAAAAAGTGAAACAAAAATTTATCTCTTTCTTTCTATAAATGTGATGGGTGTGCTTCCTTTTAGGATCCTATTTTCATTCTTACTTTATTGCACTGCTACAGAATAGTTTGAAAGATCTCTTGGAGATTTGTTGATGAGAAGAAAGCACAACTTTTGACAGCAAAAATCTAAACCACTGGAAGGTTGTGCCGTGGGTTGCTGGGCGCACTGACAAAGGAGTGTCTGCTATTCGGCAAGTTTGTTCTTTCTGTATGTTATAACTATTTCATCAAAGATTCTTGCTCATTTTGTCTACTTTGAATTGCTCTTTTCCTGATGCAAGTCGTCCCTTTTTTTTTTTCTTTTTTTTCGTCTTGCATTTGCTACTGGATGTTTTGCTTAACTTTTCTTGTTTCCCTTTCACACTGATGCTACTTCTCATGTTCAAAGTTTTCTAGCTTCTTAATATGTCCTTATAAGTTTTGCTGCTTCTAGTATCATTCTCTCCTTAATAGACAATTTTTAAGACAGAAGGAGCTAGGTTCTAGAATTGTTGGAGATATATATGGATAAAAGCATCATGTAAAACTGAGGAAATTATGTGTGTTTAAATTTTAAAGTAATTGTTTTCTACCGCGCTCTTTTTTTCTCAACAATACATGTTCCATAAGATCAAAAGAATATATATATATATATATATATATATATGTGTTTTTAAATTTTAAAGTAATTGTTTCTACCGCACCTTTTTTTCTCAACAATATGTGTTCCATCAGATCAAAGAATATATATTATTATATATTATATTGTATGTTCAATTTCCATTTCCATTTTATTAACAATGAAAAAACTATTAAATTATTCCAAATTGGCTTCTATTATTGCAAGTAAATTCTGCTTTGCAGGTAATTGATGTTATACCTTTGTTCTTTGTTCATAATAAAGGGCCAAAAGACCAGAAACATTTTTCGAGTTGACTGTACTATTTTTGAGTAAACAAAGGCATTTTTTACTCTCATGGGTCAACAGGCATAAAAATAGCTAAGAGAGAACTTTAGCATTACAAAATTTTCCATAATCTACATTTTTGTTATAGTTACCATTTCCTTTTATTAACAATGAAAAAAACTATTAAATATTCCAAATTTACTACAATCATTGCAAACAATTCTGCAAAGCAGGTAATTGATGTTAAACCTTTGTTTTTTGTTCAAACAAAGGTCCAAAAAACCATAAACTTTTTCTAATTGTCTGTAGTATTTTTGTGTAAACAAAGTCATTTTTCACTCTCATGGGGTCAACAGCATAATAGCTAAGAGAGGAAGTTAGATTACAAATTTCCTATAATCTACATTTTTGTTATGAGTACCATTATAATTGAATCTCACCGCCATCCTTGTCTTTCCTATCAAATAGGTGATTTTGATTTGTTATGAAAACTTCCTTAACATTCATTCAAGTTCAGTCACGCATTGTAGGAGCTTATGACTACTGTTTCTAAAACTTTTGGTTGCTTCATCATTACCTCTTATTACATTGTATATATTGTTTTTGCAAAACTTGGTACATTAATAATTGTTGTAATAATATAAATTCTTAATCATCCTTTCATTCGCTCTTTCATAGCAAATAATGAAGCAGTCTAGTTTGTAAGACATCTGATTATTGAAATAGAATATGTTCTGGTTACGCTTACTAGGATTGTATAAATTGTTTTCTTGCATCTTTCTTTTTCTAGAGTTGTATCTCATGTTTCTGCCACATTGTTGTTTTTATGTTTAGATACTTGGAGAAAGGATGTAAAACCTTGTGATATTGAGGATGCGATAAATAGTGTAGCACCTGGAAAACTCAGGGTTGTGTCAGTTTATGAGGTAATAGTTGTTCTAACCCAAGGGGAGAAAAGTTCCCTGATTACAGCAACTGCAAAGGTTATATATAATAATAACTTCTATGTGCTTATAACTATTGTTAAATTATTGTAGGTTTCACGTTGTATTCCATCCTAACTTCTCTGCAAAATGGAGGCGCTATTGGTATATTTTTCCTTTGAGTGATCAAGAAATTGAGAAGCAAAGCTGTGGGAATGAGAAGGAAGTTGAGAATTTTAGTTCTGATGGAAATTGTGAAGAGCCAAGAAATGGGTGTTTTAAAAGCATTAGTGGGAAAATGTTGAGAACTTAATTATCAGCAATAATAATAAGGGGCTTGAGGCAGCAAACAAGCCAACCAGATTCAGTGTATGCAGGGTTAATCAGCTACTACGGAAACTAGAAGGAAAATTATTATCATACAAAATGTTTGCACGTGATACCAAAGCGTCTAGAAACATGTAAGAACCAAACAAAGGTGACATCATCAAGAAATTCATAGTTGAGATAAAGTAATGTCCATTGGCATACTCTTGTTTCTCTGAATCTATCAAACATGTCTGAATCTTTTTACTAGTATTTTAGGTTTAATTTATACATAAGCTTTGGATGTGGTGGATGAACAAAGTTGAAAATGCGGTTGATATCCTGATCATGTTGATTAATCTAATAGACAATAGGCAAAATTGGTTACTAGCTAAAAATCCTCCAAACTATCAGTTTCCCATTCTAGCAAAAGTCATACAAAAATTTACTATCGGTGGATTTATTTTAGTGTTTCATATATATCTATATATCTATATAACTATATATATATATATAACTATATATATATATATATATATATATATATGAATGGTGTAATTGATGTTATGTCAGTCTTTTTTCTCTTTTTCATTCCCTAAGGTCTTTTGCCAATTGTTTAATATAATTTGTTATTCTAGTTTTATTGGATGTATCCTAAAGAATTCGATTTAGTTCACTATGACCAGTGAACATTAGTGGGATAATATCTTCATATTTGTTGATTCATAGAGTAGACATAATGTTATTCCCCTAGTTAAGAAGGTATTTTTCTTGTATTTTTTTTAATGACAGTTCTACATGTGAATATTAATTTCAGAGGACCACCAACGGAGTGCTTTATGTACCATGCTCGAGCTGCAGAAGCGAGATTACCCTGTTCTGTAAATGTCTCTTACTGTTATCAATGTTGCCAAACTCTTTTTTTGTTCTTCACTTTTCTCCCCTGAGAATGAACATGACTTCAAGTTAGTTTCCATGAAACTTAAAAAAGATTTTGCATATAATGCAATTAGATGTGCGGGCTTTTTCATTTGCTATTTTGTTGCTACAGCTTCATCTCATGTTCAAGGTTAGCCTGGTCCTAGGTATTGTCTTATGAATAAAACTGAAATGTAACTTTCGAATACTTAATTCCAACTTTTTCCATTTTGCTTGAGTGATGAATAATTATTCCAGACAACTTTTGAAATGGAAGGAATCCAGTTAAGTTGATTTAAGTTGGGCTTGTTTTAAATCTTTGCCTACTTTGTTTTCTCCCAGCTTTGCTTGCTTTATATGCATGCTTGTATGTGTGCTTTGTGCCTGCATCTAGTAAGAGCTGATCTTTTGTTGTTTGTTTGCTTGTTTATTTTCAGGCTGAAAGGTCTATTTTTTGTATTACAATTGTACTCTTTTATGGATAATTGCAGGTTGTAATACTGTTTTATGGATAATTTTAATATTAGAATGGAAAAATTACCTGCCTATGTAATATATTTAAACAACTAGAAAATGTTTTTTCCCAGAGATTCACTCGGTAATGTGGGATAAATAACTGTTACGGTGGTATGAGTGTAGCTTTAGCTTTGTTGAGTTTGTGTTGGGACCTTTATAATTTTAGCCTTTTCAAGTCTTTTAGTGCATCCAAATTTTCCTTGTTTCTTTACAATGTTGATTCTCATTTATACACGAGCATAGTAATGCCATCACTAATAAACACTATAAGTTTGGATGCGTGTTTTTTCCTTTAACTTTATGATGGGATAAATCTGAATTTGTTTATTACTATTGACATCACTGATAGGATACTTTTGTAGAATCATGGGGAAGGAAGGAAGGTTATGTGTGTTGAGCTGGTTGCTAATAGATTCCTACGTAAGGTATACACTTATATGCTGCTTGCATGCTTACATGTATTTTTTTTTTCCAGAATTTCAAATTATATTGTTTCTAGATTTCCTAGTCATGTCTTGTTTTGCCAAATTAAATGAGTGATGTTAGAAAAATATGAACCCATCATCAATTTCCGGATGGGCAGTCGATATTTCTCAGGTTATAATAGTATCTACATTGTGTTGTCACTGTTTCTCCTGCTTGCATTCTGATGGTACCCAACCAAATATAACAGATGGTTCGTGTGGTTGTGGCAACCTCAATAAGGGAAGCAGCTGCCGGAGCAGAAGAAGATGCATTGCTAAAACTGATGGAGGCTACCTGTAGACGGGCCACGGCACCCCCTGCCCCCCCTTATGGGCTATGTCTTGTTGATGTTGGATATACTGAATTTGACCCACAAAATTTTCTTATACGTTAAGGTATGTTAGCTCAAGGATTTACATAGGTTAGTTTGCAATATGAAGTAGCTAGCACATAGAGTTAAGAACTCATAATTTTAGATTACTTGGGATTTCCAGAGAGAAATAATATCATCTAAGCATGTAAGAAAATGTAAGCATAATTTATTTTCTTAGCCCTACGATAGCTGTGAACTCGTTCTTTAACATGAATAGCTAAAATTAATATTTATATTTTTTATATTCGATGCCTTCTGGTAAAATTTCTTAAGTTGTTAAAAAGAATTCTCTTTTTCTTTTAGCCGTTTGAAATTTATATTTTAATTTAATTAATTTATACAATAATTTTTAAGAGATGATATTTAACCGATCGAAATTTCAACCTTTTGTTAAGAAAAATTTTTTTTTTTTTTGGATAACGAGACTTCTAATCCAGCGAGATAAATGCCAATGATTCCCTTTGTAGTACAAAAAGGTGAATTAAATGAAAGTAACATAATAAACAGAAAATTTATTTAGTACGTCAGTGGAGTTTAACAGTTTTACTAGAGAAATTATTAAAAATCTATCGTATAATCTTTTAGAATATATTTAAAAGGTTTAATAAATTAACATGCAGAAAAATAGAATAATTTTTTAATTTAGTTTATAAAATTTAAAAATTCTAACAAATGTGTATGGATAATAAGTTTTTCTCTCAATAATGACTAGGAGATAATTTGTCTTTTTATTATTTACCTCTTTCTTTAATAATGGCATCAACATCAAGTACGAATTTTATTGCAATTACGCATGGAAGACGGTATCTCAGATTTGACAAAAGCTGCTTGTCACGCGAGATTTAACCTTCAAATTCTCGTGATTTCGAATTTCGAACATTTATTTATCTTATTTTTAGATTAATTCGATTATTATTATTCATATTTTTATGAGATATTATTTATTTTAATTTTTTTAATTTTATGATTTAATCTTATAAAAAGTATCTAAAAAAAAAATGATATGAATCATTTTATATTTCAGTAATTCTTATTTTATATTCGATGTGAGATTCAAAATTTTTTCTTAGATCCGTGACATTTTTTTTCACTTAATCTCGTAATGCTTTCGTCACGGAGGCTGATTACTTTACTCATCTCTTTTGAGGGGTTTAACATAGATTGAACGGTTTAGGGTGATTTTGATATCACTTGTCACGAGTCGAAACTTAACTTCTGAATTCACATAATTTTGGGATCCGAACATCAACTCATTCGATATTTCAAATCAGTCTAACTGTTTTTGATCTTACGATTTTATTTTACAAAATTTTTTTCATAAGATTGAGATAATATAAACTCTTATATATCTTAATAACTTTTTTATCAATGTGAAATTTAAAACTCATTCTTTAAATTTATAACATTGAGCTAAGGTTAAATGTTGAGCCACGCACTCCAGTACCTTACATTAACTCTTAAAAATTGTTGAACGTTGAATGTTTTTACTTTCTATAGATAAGACTCTTTTGCTTTACTCAACTGAAATTAGATCCACTACTATTAAATTTTGGGTACAATTTTTCCATTAGCGTGCCACGATTGTTGACTGCGATATATTTAGCCTTCTACTTTTCAATAAATTTCAGAGTAAATTGCTTTTTGAATCTCTTAAATTCTTAGTATTTTCTTTCTATAATCAAATTTTGCAAGCTAATGTTTTAATTATCGACACGTGTAAAATGTTACTGTTTTAATTACTCATTTGTTACAAAATAACTATCTTTCAACAGTGGAATTTGACATTTTATATTATTAGATCTTAATCAAGCGACAAAGCAGCCGACGCATTTGCCATTTTATCAAGGTATAGTGACCTGAAATGCCAAGTGAACAATAATATTTATAAATATAGACTACTAAAATGTTATTTTCCAAAGTTGTGCGACTTGGTCAAAATATAATTTACTCGAAATGTTGCGGAAGAAGTTCTTAGAAATCTATTGAATGTTAGGTTTTTCCTTTTAGAGACGTTTGAATGTCTGTTGGTGCAGTATAACTTTGGATTTGATTGCTGATGAATCTATTGGCCACTGAAGGGAAAAAAATAAAAATAACAAATAGCAAATTAAATAGATATTATGAGTATGCAAACATTTACATGAAAAAACAGAGTGCAGTGCAGTCTTAATTACTTATGAAAAGTTGAATAAATGGTGAAAAAGGTTTGTGCCAGGGGAGTAGTAGGAGAATCAAGGCAGCCAATGCTGATAGAAAAGACCATGGAGTGTTAAAGTAGGTATACTTAAAGCTCGCCCATTGAACATGCCAGCTGTTCTTATAGTACTGGTTCACATCATCAAACAATCTGGACAGATAACAGATATCAATGTCAAATGCTATATCCTTACCCAGATTGTTGATGAATCGTGCAACCTCTGCATCTGTTCCAAAAATTTTCCAGGATGTTGCGGTCGATTAGGTACTCGACATCCTTGTAGGTGTTCACAAGGCAATCCAAAAGAGTAGCATAAGTAGTGAAGTGTTTGGAACAACTACTCTGGCATTGCTCGTATGCCACAATTCATCAGAAAAGAGCTCATGAAATCATCAATTGTAATTGTTGGCATTTCAATCACTCCACGCTTGAACTTCACCACCAGGAAACTGTCTGCCTTTCCTGGGACTTAGCTTGATCCCGGCACGGCGGAGCTTGGAAACACAATGGATGACATGGGTAGGTGTCTGACCCCTGTGTGGTTCCCCATGATCTGATGGAATGAAGCTCATGCGAACCAAGTCAAGCAAATGCTTGCTTTCGAGATCATGGTACTTGGCAATGTCCGCATCGGATCTGAGCATTGCATTATTAAAGAATTCCAGAGCAATACTAGACAATGATGGACCTGATTCCTCTCCAGGCATTTTCGTTAAATCGAACAAACATTCAAGAATAAAGTAGGGATTTGATTTTCTAATCGAAGAAGATCTCGGTAAAAAAATGCTAATATCCATGCCATGGAGAAAAAGGATCATCAGGTTGAATCTTAACCAATCTCCCAACTATGCGGAACAACTCAATAATGAAACAACCATCAAGAACCATCATCTCAATAAATTCACTTGAATCGAGGTGGATAGCTGTCTGAATAGCAATCTCTGGCTTCATTTCTAGAGTGTGGACGGCCTTGAGTAAGTCTTCCAAGCCTAAGCCTTTGCTTTGAACCCTGCCGAGCAAAGACCCCAGATATCGCCACTTGTGCTCCTCAATCATCTTGAGCTGAGCCCCGCCGCGGTGGTATGGGCCTATGGACACGATTCGAGGCTGGTAAGACTTACCGTTGATTTCAACAAGGCTTGGGGGAACCCGGAAGATGCAGCATGTTCTCCTACCAGCTGCTTTGCTCAGAAATCTTGCCGGATCACTGATTTGCTTTTGCATAGCAGCTAGACGATCTTTGTTTATTTCCCATACTTTTATCACCTGATTGTTTTCTTCCTCAACCGTTTTGCTTCCCATCTCTGTCTGAAATTCTCAACCAAAAAAAAAAAAATGACAGGATCGGACTTCGGATCCTGGGCCTACCAGATGCTCAAGAAAAAAAAAATCTACTGGATTTGGGTTCTTACAAAGGAATGCTCCTCCACCTGCTTTTAAACCTCACAAACAACAATTAACCAAACCAAAAGTCTGTGATAGCTCCTAGCCTATTAATGCTTTTATTATTTTATCTGTTTAAAAAGTTGAACACTGAACAGACTTTTCTTTCCCATTAAAAATGGGCAACCCGCAGTGCCAGTTCATGGAAGATATCCAAGTTTAGAGTCATAGAATTTTATTATATTAATTATTAATAATATTTTTTTTAATTGTATTTAAAATATATTCAAAATATTAATATAAAATATTTATTAATTAAATATCATCTCACGCGTTCCAGCAATTTTTAATTTTTTTTCTTCAATTTATACCATAATAGTTTAAGGTTCATATAGAAAGATAAACTAAACATATTTAATATGTTTTTAAATGTACGTATGTTAATCGCAAATCGTTCAAACATTTCTTCAACATCAAAGCATGGAAACAGTCAACATAATATCATAAATGCTTTGTTTCAAGTATTTAGGCTGCTAACTTGTTTCATTGCTATGGGGATCTTCTTGAAATGTTGTTTTAGGCATGCAAACCTGTTTTATTGCCGTAGGGGTCTTCTTCTTGAAATGATTGGAATAGTTGTAATCAGTTTACAGTTAGTTGTCTTTATGTATTGAATTTGTTATTTAGCAGTAAGTATTTAATGAAAATATGTAAGTGATTTGTTGTTCATACCTTTCATGTAAGATTTATTAAAAGGTTTTTTTTTTTTTTTTTTTTTCATTCTTGCTAAAAAAATAAACAACATTACCTTTTTAAAATAAAATGTTTTAATAGTAGCGTGCCTTGTTCTCAGTTTTTTGGCCGGTAATTCCTCATAAAACAAATCAGTTGGGAAACCAGTACCTTTGGGTGAGTAAGATGCATTCTCAATCATGACTTTTTTCTCTATATGTTGTTTAAGTTTTGGTGGAGGTAGCATCAAAATGGGTGATTTAGTTTCCATTTCTTCGGGTTGTTGTTGTAATGTGTGGGATTGGGAATTCGACCTCTTAGACGAATTTTAAAATATCAAAATAAAAAAGTTGTCACTAATATTTTTAATTGATGTGATTGATCACTTAAAATATTTATCTTTTTAATAAAATTTAAAATTATTTAAGATTTATCAAAAAAATAAATTTTCTCTTTAAAACAGAGTTGGACTTGGGTATACGGTTATGCATGAAAAAAAATTAGTACCTCAATAATGTTTATTTAAAAAATGATACTAATTAATCATGTATTATCTTTTGGCCTTGATAAAAATAATCTTAGCTTTAATATTTAAAAATAATTCTTTAAATTTCACTTATAATCACATTTTTTTAATAATTTTTTTCTTTAAAAATAAATCATTTTATTCTAGATTAAAATGAAAATCTTTGATTTCAGAATATTTTCTAAATTACTTAATATTTAGGTGAGGTCTCAATAATTATTTTTAGTTAGAATATTATCTTATCTTATTTTATTTTAAGTTTTTTTTATTAAAACCATTAATTGCCATAAAATGATAAAATGCATATGAATGCAATAAACAAATAATGTAAATGCCAAAAAAAAAATACATGTAAATGCAATACAAAACAAATTGATCATGTAAATGAAAGTCAAAATGCACATAAATGAAATATAGATTAATGTTTAGGATTAGAGTTAGGTTTCTAGGTTTGGACAAAGGATCAAATTTAGGGTTTTGAGGAAGGTTCAAATTTGAGGTTTAGACAAGGATTCGATTTTAAGGTTTGACTTTAAGGATTTTAGGTTTGACTTTTCTAGGCTAGGGTTTGATTTTTGGGTTTTGGGGTTGACTCTTGGTATAAGGTTTGACCTAGGATTTAAGGTTTGTATTTTTAGGTTAGGGTTTGACCTAGGATTGACTCATGGCTTAAGAGTTTGACTTTTTAAGGTTGAGGTTTTAGGGTTTTAGAATGGCTTAGGGTTAAAGTTTTAGTGTTTTAGATTGGTTTATGGTATTGGGTAGGTTTAAGGTTAGGCTAGGGTTTTAGGGCTTGACTTAAGGTTTAAGGTTTGACTATAGGTTTAGGGTTTAATCTAAGGTTTAGCAAGGGTATAATTATGATATAGAAATCAATGATCATTTAAGCATCCTCATAAATCTCCTATATCTAGAAGACTTTAAAAGCAAGCTTAATGACCATAATCCAATTTCTTTCTTTAGATATTATTGTTTAGTTAGTGTTAAACATGTAATACTAAACTAAATGCAAATGATGCATAGAAATGCAATTAAACTTAATTATGAAATGACTATACTACTATTAAAACATACTTAACATAACATAATGTAGGGATAATTAAATAAGCAAAAGGGTGGCCTACGGTAGGGAAAGAGGTCTCAACCTAGCCATGGAAGAAGCTTAGGCTAAGAGTCTCTAAGGCCATTCTAATGGTCTTGTATTGGCTTTTCACTAAGACAAGTAATTCATACATCAAGCGTATATCAATCACATGAAAAACATATTTAGAAGACTTCCTTTTATTTTTATAAACATTTATCAAACATTTCAAAAACAACAACAAATTTTATCAATAGTGAACATCAATGATGGAAAAGCTTGAAATAACATAAAAGAGAGAAGGAAATTAAAACAACCATGGAAGAGGGTTGCTATTCTCCCACTTTTTTCCTTAAACAAGTTTTGGCCAACCCATGATAATGGCCATTAGCTTAGGTTTTTGTAAGAGAAATTAGGAGTGAAAAAAAACTGAGAAAACCAAAAATTAATTCTAAACAATTAGTGTTTAGTTCAATTTAGATCGGTTTTTCATTCGGTTCAAATTAAGTTTAAATAATAAATGTATATATTAGGTTCAAATTTTAGATTAGGAAGTGAAAAATAGAAAAAAAAATCGATCAAATCGAACTGAATTATATATTTTTATTAGCGTATATATATTTTAAATTTTTATAAAATAAAAATAATTATTTTATACCAAAAAATATATATATTAAAAATCATATTAATATAATATATAAAACCAAAAAAATTTTAAAAACTAATGAATTGAATTGAATCGGTATAATTTGATTTGGATCAAATCGTATGAAAGTTTAGTTTAGATCAAATTTTAAAAATTTATAATTTTATACATTATCCAAAAAACTAAACCAATTTCGATTAGATTTGAACTATTATCACCCTTAGGAGAAATCAAAAGAAAAGGAAGCTATCAAGTATGTATTCTGGCTTTATTTTCTCTACAAGATTTAGAGAAAATCCTTCGACATTTATGAAGGCCTATTTATCTTGTAATATTATTGTAAAATAAACAAAAGAAATACAAAAGCTTAAAGGAAATGTAAAGCTACTTGCATGGGAATAAATATTTCATAGAAAGAAAAATGGAACAAAGGTTAGAAAAGCTATTTTTCAAGCTTTTTGCTATTTTTTTCCTTTTCTTGGGGATGCTGCCATTTTCTTTGCTACCAAAAAAAGGTCCTTATCTCAAACCTAGCATATCTTATTTAAAAACAAAGACCTCTTGTGGTAGCCATTGATCATATTTTACCTAATGATGGAGAGTAGTTTGTTTTTTTTTTCTTACTAAACTTGGTGACCAAGTTTGCAATGTGGACTGACTGATGATTGTACTCCAAGATCTAAGGATTCATATTATTTATAGCATATTCTCTTGGTTGTTTGAGGACTTGTCCCATCATGCCCTATAAAATTACAACTTTGCGTATCATTGAGCAAATTAGTCATTTTTGTGTTTTTCTTTCAATTGTTCTGTTCTAGTGCTACTTTTTTAACTTTATTATGCCAAAAGATGATAATGGAGGTCTCTAAACCTAACTTTATGTTTGCACCCAAAACCAACATCATTTTGACCAAATTTATGAGAATGTCCTTAAAGAGAGTATTGTTAGACTTTTGTGGTTTAATTAAGGTGAAATTTAATTTTTTTAGATCCTAAATCACAATTTTATTGATTCTAAACCTTAATTAGTCCCAATAAACTTGATTACTAAGGGTTGAGTTGAGTTTAACCAAAGTTGAAAAAAAATTATCAAGGGGCATTTTGGTTAAAGTTACGAATTTTGCTCACAATTTAGTTTTCTAATGAATTTTCTTTTAAAGCCCTGACAGGGTTTAACTTCATTACCTAAAATTTGATCAAAGTTTACCAATTTGGCCTAATTTTGACTTAGGCTTAGCTTAGGTTATTTTGATCAAAATGTGAATTTTGATCAAATTGAAAAGTTCTCATTTAATTTTCTTAAAAATCCTATGGTTTGACTTAGCTTAACTGAAATGACCCAAGTTTGATCTAATTTGATATGAGTTTTGATCAAGAGGTATTTTGGTCAAAGTTCAAGTTTTAATCAAATCCAAAGGTTTTCGAGTTAAATTCCTTCAAAATTGTTCATTTTGATCAAGTTTGATGTTTTGCACCAAAGACTAATTTATTTGACTCGAGTTTCACTAAAAATTTGATTGAATGTTTTTGAAAGCCTTTTTGTAAATATTGACCAATAGTCTCTATTTCAAATGATTTCAAAAATTTTCACTTAGTTTTTAATCTTAAATTTTCATATTTGATAAAGTTTAATTAAGTTGATTTTTAGAGTTGATTTTGACTTCATCTTGACTTTCATCACTTTCTTTGAGTATTAAGTCAAAAAATCAACTTGTTCAAAAGATTTGGAGTGTTTGTAAGGTTTGAAACTTTTTGAAAAAAAGGTAGGTCATGACTTAAAATATTGAATTTTGACTAGAACGTGCCAAGACAAAATTAGGTGTTTATTGCTACTCTTCTTTGTATGTTCTTCAAAATTAGGAATAATGTAAAGATAAAGATAACAATTTTGTTCGAGACTAAAGACTTAGAAGTTTAAAGGTTTTTTGTTGTTGTTTTGTTTGTTTCTTGGATTTTTTTACAACGGCTTTTTTTTCAAAAGTGTTTTTTTTTAATTTTTGTTGTTATTTTTTTCATTTCTTTGTTTTTTGAAAATAAATTTGAAAAGTTGGTTTAAGTCATAAGCTAGACTAAAGTGAAGCTTTAGAATGAAATGACTTGGACTGAGTCGAACCCTAAAATGAAATGACTTGGAATGAATCGAAGTCTAAAAATACAACAACTTAAACTGAACCGATGTTTAAAAATAAATTGACTTGGATGGATTGAAGTCTGAACATATAATGATCGAGACTGAGTTAAAGTCTAAAAATGACCTGGACTTAACCAAAGTCTAAAAAATACCATGACTTGGACTGAACTGAAACTTGAAAATGCTACGACTTGGACTAAATCGAAGTCTAAAAATGAATTGACATGGACAGAATTGAAGCCTAGAAGTGACATGACTTAGATTGAGCTGAAGTTTAAAAATAGAATGACCTGGACTGAATTGAAGTCTAAAACTGCTATGACTTAAGCTGAATCAAAGTATAAAAATATAATGACCTGGATTAAATCAAAGTCTAAAAATGTTATGACTTGGACTAAACTGAAACCTAAAAAAGCTATAACTTGGACTGAACTTAAGCCTAAAAATGAAATGACTAAGACTGAATTGAAGCCTAAAAATTTTATAACTTGGATTGAATCAAAGTCTAAAAATGAATTGAACTGAATTGAGCCAAAGTCTTAAAACAAATTGACTTGGATGAAACCAAAGTTTGAAAATGAAATGACTTGGATTGAGCCAAATTATTAAAATGTATTGACTTAGATGAAATTGTAGTTTTAAAATAAATTGATCTAGATGAAACCAAAGTCTGAAAATGAAATGATTTAGATGAAATTGAAGTTTAAAAATGAAATGACTTGGATGAAATTGAAGTCTAACAATAGAGTGACCTAAATGAAACCAAAATCTTAAAATGAAATGACTTAGACAAAATCGAAATTTTAAAATGTAATAACTTGGATAAAATTGAAGTCTAAAAATAGAGTGACCTAGATTAGGCTAGGACAAAATTGAATTCTTAAAATAAAGTGACTTGGATGAAATCGAAGTCTGAAAATGAATCGACTTAAATGAAACCAAAGTTTTAAAATGTATTACCTGGATGAAATTAAAGTTTTAAAATAAATTTATTTGGATTAAACCACAGTTGAAAAATGTGTTGACCTGGATGAAACTAGAGTCTTAAAATGAATTGACTTTAATGACTAAAGTTTTAAAATGTTAATATTTAGGCCAAACAATAGTGCAAACATAAATGTCTTTATGTAAACACATATGCTCTCTACACATGTAAAATCGTTACCAATAATGTACATTCATATGTCCTTCTTGTGATGTAAATGCTCCATACAAAATTGTAAATGCATAAATTTTTATCAGTGATAAATATGCGAATTTCTTTTTTAAGGTGCAAATGCACCTTCAAAAATGCAAATGCAAAATTCCTTACCAAAATATTTTATTTTCAAGATACGAATGCCTCTTACAAAGATGCAAACGAAAATATTCATGCAAATTTAAATGCCTTTTTTTTTTTTATAATGATACCTTTTACATAAATGTAAATGTTATACATTATGCATATGCCTTTTTCAAAAGTTTTATCAATGTTGCAAATGAGGATGTCCTTTTCATACTATAAATGATGCAAATGCAAATGCAAATGCTTTTTTCAAAGATGCAAATGTTCTATGCGAAGATGCAAATGCAAAATTTCTTACTCATAAATTTCCTTTTTCAAGATGCAAATACAGATATGAAGATGCACATACAAAGATCCTTAGCAATGATGGAAATGTACATTACTTTTTCATGATGCAAATGTCTTTACAAGGATTCAAATGTGAATATTTATCTTAGTGATTCAGATGTCCCTTACAGTGATGCAAATGCCTTTTGATAAAAGTGCAAATGCAAATACAAATATCTATCTTAATGATGCAATTGCCTCATTTTTTTTAATGATGAATATTCATGCAAAAAGATAAAAGTGCTTAAAACTTATTCCTTGTCAATTCTACTTACTTTTCCTTGCTTATCTAATTGATTTCTTTTAGTTCTTTCTTTCTAAAGATCTTTTTCTCCATTTCCTCATGTCCTTCCTCTATTTTCCTTAGTGTTACTTTACCAACTTTCATTCTCTTTTCTTCTTAAATATAATATTTTTTCTTTCTTTTAATTTTTGTTATCAATTTATCTTTCTTTTTTATTTCCATCATCAATTCCAACATACTAGATGTGTATGATCACTTCAAACTTAATGTATGTATCATGTAAAAGTCAAAAAGATGAACAACTGTGTTTTTCGTACTCTTTGAATGTAGAAAAGAATTTATTTTTCTTCTTAAAAAATTTTTACTCTTCAATAAAAACACTTTTTAATCAAAAATAGTCTAGATGATTTTTTTTATTCACTATAAAAGTGTCTAACTTGTCCCTCAAAATTTTTTAAAATAACCAATAAAATTACCCCATATAATTAAATTCTCTAATCAAAGATAATGAAATATCCAAATAAATTTGACTTTGGAGTGTATGGAAAATAAGTGTTCCCTATTAGAAATAAACAAAGGCAAAAATTTTCTTTTTAAATGGATTAAATAGTTTGGTGCATCAAGGTCTTGGTTCATTTAAGAAGGTTTGCACCTTGAAAGGGACAAAAGGGATGTATAATCTTTTAGCTAGCTTTTAAATGAAAGATAAATTTTTCTAAAAAGTATGAAATCCTTGAAAACCAAACATGTTTGGTGTTTTCTTTAGTCTTAAAATGTGGCATTTTGATAAATGTTAAGGCCAACTATGAATGGATCAAGATTTTGGAAAGTCATTTTGAAATGGAAAAAAAGACTCAAATTTTCAAAATCAATCATTTTAATGGATTTCAAACTTTTAGGGCAATGGTATTTTTGGATCTTTCAAAAGCCTTGAATTATTTCATATTGACCTTTCTAACTTGGGTAGGCAATGTCAAAAGTGGCTTTAAAGTCTTTAGGTTTGCTCTAAACTGCCATTTTTGTATGATTTTTACCTTAGTGCCTCTTTTTTTTTTTATCCTTTTTATTTTTCTCGATTATTCCATAAAACACTTAATAATTCAAATTTCATCCAAAATGGGTTAATGCCTTAAATGGGTAGTTTGGCAATCAAAGGAGGTAAAAGACTCAAAAGGAAAAGCTTTTCAATTTAAGCATTCATACTTAATCAAAATGGACCTTTCAAAGTATATAACATAGCCAAGGTTTAGGAATTTGAGCAAAAGAATAGATGGATCCAAAATGTGTTTAAGGTGATCAATCCAAGGATCATTTTATGTTGTACGAAGTGTTTCTTTCTGACATTTGTCTTTTTATTTTCCCATACTTGTCACTCTATTACTTGTTCCTTTTCCCTTTTTTTCATATTTTTTCATATTTTTTCTTTTTTCATTTTTTCTTCTTCTTTCTTTTTTACACATATCCATTTTGACTGAGTGAGTTTGAAACATTTTGGGAACTTCTTTTAGTAGACATTTACCCCATATAGGATTCTTTCTTAGAACTTTTCTATACATGGTTTTGAATATGTCCCTTTTTTGCTTATAATGTAAAGAATGATCTTTAGTCAAGGTTAATTTCAAAGGAATTCATCAGACGCAAAAGGATAACAAGGGAATAATTTTTTATTTACAAAAGGATGATGAAAAACAATGATTATCATTTCAAGCATAGTCATTTAAATTGTAAAGCAGTTCCTTTTAGGCAAATGAGTTAAAAGAAAAGTTTTTCAAAACTTTCATTTGGAAAATTCTAGTTTTTTTTTACTTTATTTTATATTTTTTTCCCTTCATTTTAGGTTTTCTAGTTTTCTCTTCCTAGTTTCTTTCAATGTTTTGTTTTTTTGTTTTTTGATTTTTTGAGTTCTTGTTTGGATTTATTCATATTTTTCAAGTGTATAATATCACAATTAATTTTTTTTTGTTTACATGCCTCCACTTTGCCAAAAACTTAATTTATTGAAGATACCCTATTTTAATAATAATTCTATATTTTATAGAATTATCATAATGTAAATTGCTTGATATTAGCACTTATTAACTTGAATTGTGCTTAATTTAGTCCATTTTCCACCTAATTGTATGCAAATAGAAATTCTAGGTGAAATATGCCATGCATGGAGAGTCCTACATGTCTAAGCAAAGATACTTATGAAAGATGTATTATGAAGACTTTAGTTACATGACATGATGCATGAAGAAATACTACATGATTTGTAGGTCAAGGTGAGCATGATTGGACTATAAGTGTATAACACTAAGACCATGTATGTGTGAGTTACAACCATTCTTGCATGGATTGCATGGGCTACTTTGGAGGTATTGAAGTTGATGTAAGCTGGATTTCACACTTCAATTAAGCTGTGAGGAGTTAAGGAAGCATATAAAACCAAGCCATCCCCTTAAAAAAGTTTAGGTCGAGACCAACCCCCATTGTGCATGGTTTACTCTTTTTTCATGCATAGGTTGAGTTGCAAGGATTTGGAGCTGATTTAGATGGTCTTAAAATTGAATTTTAGGCTTAATATTGAACAAAAACTATCCATAAAGGCTGACTCCAGTTGCTCACATGCTTGGCACAAAAGGTAGGGGCTATTGCATTAGAAAACAAAAGAGGATCACAAAGGAAAAAGACAAGCAACCACTACTTCTTGTTGTTGTCATTCATGGTTTGGGAAAGAATAAGGGATAAAAAATTTAGATTTCAAGAGTAAAATGAGTTGGCATAATGGTTAGAAGACATTGGCCCAACTAGCATGCAAGCATATGGGCACAAGTGAGGTGGATAGAGTGCATGAACACCAAGTTAGCTTGTTGCTACCAAATCTACCAACTTAGATTAGGGACCATTCTATCTCCATCATTTAAGGTGCTTAACTTAGAAATATTTTCAAAGTAATGCAAATATGATTAAGTAAGAAACTTAATCAAAGAAAAATTATGTAGAGCTAGAATATAGCTTAAAAAAAGATCTTATGGTCAAATTGAGTGATTCTATAATAGAATGAATTAGATTAAAAGATTGCTTTGGATGAAGAATTGTAATTTTTAGATAAATGAATAGTGATTTCTCTTTGTATGAAAAGTTTAACTATTCAAATGAACAAATATGTTTGTAATATTTAAAAAGACATATTTTTAACTAAAAGGATGTGATTTTTGATTGAAACAACACAATTAAAGAGTCACAACCTTAGATTAAATCTCTATAAATAGAGATTGATGTGGATTCATTTGAAATACAATTTAATTTCAAAATTACACATTTCTTTCACCCAACTTTCTCTTAGAATGCTATTTGCTTTAACATTGTTTACTATAAAAAATCTTGTTAAAGACAAAGTACTTTTGTTTTTCACTAAAAAGTGTTTAGTCGTTTGGTTTTTCTAATACAAAGTAAACCAAACTTAAGCTTTATTATATCTTGGAGGTTATTCAATTCAACCTTTTTTGCAAACCATAATTGGTGATGGTGAAGAAAATCTTATGAAAAGTGGCAATTATAGCACACGTTGAAGCCATTTCTCTTCGTGATTAAAGGTTCCATTGCACTATAAGAGGGTTATTAAAAGATTACAAGAAGATCACATCAAGTTTGTATTGTTTGGTGTTTTTTGTTGTGATTTTTTCTAACAATCTTATAGCGTTAGCTTCCACATACAAACTTGAACTTCATCAAATGAATGTTAAAATGACATTCATAAATGGTGAATTGGATGAAAAAATTTATATGGTACAATCGAAAGGTTTTATTCTTCCAGGTTAAGAAAAGAAAGTGTCTAAATTGATTAAGTTGTTATATAGACTTAAACAAGCTCTTAAGCAATGGTATAAAAAATTAGATTATGTGGTACCAAAAAATAGATTCAAGATAAATGAATCTAATAATTATGTCTATAGTAAGCTTAAAAAAGGCAAATGTACCATCATTTGTTTATATGTAGATGACATGTTAATCTTTTGTATAGATTTTAAACAAGTTGAAAGTACTAAAAGATTTCTTTCAAGCAATTTTGCTATGAAAGATATGAGTATTGCAAATGTGATTTTGGGAATTAAGATTACTAGAAATAATTCTAATACAAGCTTAACATGATCACATTATATTAAAATTTTTTTAAAAAAGTTAGTCATCTAAATGGTACAGTAATTTCAATACCTTTTTAATTCTAGTTTGAAATTAACTTCAAATAAAAGAATGCCCATTTCACAACTAGAATATGCAAAGGTAATAGGTTATTTGATGTATGTAATGACATGCACAAGATCAAATATAACCTATGCAGTTGGGAAACTTAGTAGATATATAAGTAACATAAGTAATTGCATTAAATTGCAATTTCAAGAGTTTTTAGATATTTAAAGAAATTTATGAACTATGGAATTACATATTGTGGTGAACCTTCTATTTTAGAAGGTTACACAGATGTAAGTTAGATTATAAACACGGAAGATCATTTACTGACAAGTTATTCGTGTTTGGTGGGAAAATAGTTTTGGAAGTTCTAAGAAACAAACATTTATAATTGATTCTTTATGACATTAGAATTTGTGGCATTAGTTTTGCTTGTAAAGAAGTGGAATGGAGAAGGAAGTTGTTATTTTGAAACTTTATATGGCTAAAACCAATGTCACCCATTTTTATCCATTGTGATAGTCAAGCTATATTGACAAGGGTTTGTAGCCAAGTGTACAATGGGAAGTCAAGACACATTGGCATAAGACATAGTTATGTTTAACAACTAATTTCAGATGCGATGATCACCATAAATTTTGTTTAAGTTAAGTGAAACTTGATGGATCCATTGACAAAGGGTTTATTTAGAATATATGGTGTCTAAGACTTTAAAAGGGATGAGATTCAAGCTTTTAAAATATGTCACACATGATGGAACTTAGACTCAATACTTAATTACCACAGTAAGCTTAAGTTTTAATGAGTTAAAGCACATCATTTGAATATAGTTACAAGTACTTAAATTATTAAAACCATCCCAAGAAAGATAAGTATTTGAAACATATGTTAAGATAGGTTGAGAATTATCTATTAAAAATCTATAACATGGCAAATTAATATTAGAATGCTTATATGGTTGCATTCTTGATGGAGTTCACCTATAGAGTGAAAGTGGTGTCGTTTCTAGGAGTAAAAGCTTATCTTCGAAAACACTCATGAATATGTGGATAAATGGTCACTAAATGGTGTCAAAGAATTGCTAAATTAAACTTTAGTGAGGAATTGAAGTCTAGTTGGTTGCTTAAGTTGCTTAAGTTGGTTGGTTCCAACATCTAAGATCCATCAATTTTAATTTGACTAAATGAACAACACTATAGCAATAAGTTAAAGATTTTATATCATAATATATGATATCTTTACTTATGCATTACTTAGCCTTATTTTGAAAATAAGTAGGGGAATGTTTGAAATATTTTCAAAATAATGAAAATAAGATTAAGTAAGAAACTTTTTCAATGAGAAATTATGTTGAGCTAAAATATAGCTTAAGAAAAGTTCCTATAGTCAAATTGACATGATTCTATACTAAAAAGAGTCAAATCAAAAGACTGTTTTGTATGAAGAATTGTAATTTTTAGAAACGTGAATAATGATTTCTTTTTGTATGAAAAGTTTAACTATTGATATGAAGAAATATGTCTGTAATCTTTGAAAGAGACATATTTTTAACTAAAAGGAAGTGACTTTTGATTGACACAACAAAATCAAAAAGTCACAACCTTAGAATAAATCTGTATAAATAAAGATTGATGTTGGTTCATTTGAAATACAATTTAATTCAAAATTACATATTTTTTCTCCTAACTTTCTCTTAGAAGGCTAGTTGCTTTAGTAGTGTTTGCCGTGAAAAACCTTTTTAAAGACAAGGTACTTTCATTTCTCACTAAGGAATGTTAGTGGTTTGGTTTTTCTAGTGCAAATAAATCAAACTTAGACTTCAATGTATAATAGAGGCCATTTAATTCAACTTTTCTTGCATATAATAATTGGTGAGAGCAAAATAAACCTTAAGGAAAGTGACAATTACAGCACACCTTAAAGTTGTTTCTGTTCGTGATTGAAGGTTCCATTGTGCTACAAGAGGTTTAGGAGAAGAATCCAAGAAGATTACATCAAGTTTGTATTTTTTGGTGTTCTTAGCCTTGTGATTTTTTCTAACAACTAACATGACCATCTATGTGTCCTTGGAGTGGCTGCATAATCTGCCCTCATTGGTCCACATAAACACATCACATGTGCTAAACACATGGACAAAGGCAACCAAAGAAATTCTCATTTTTTTAAGGCAAATTTTCTCCCATTTTTGTTTTAGCCTTTACAGGGTTGACTTGGCCTTTAAGAGTTCTTTGATTGGTTGTAAAATAACCTAAGTTTTTACTATAAATATGACAGTATAGGGTAGTATAAAGAGAGACCCTTTTAAGTTTTAGCTTTTTTTTTTTTTCCTTTCTTACTCTTAAATGACACCTCTAATTGGTAGCCCTATGGCTAGCTTTGTTGAAGGCTATTTAGCTTCATTCTTAGCTTAGTTTTCTTATATTTTCTTTATATTTTAGCTAAAATTTATTTATCTTTAATTTACATTCTTATGAACCATTTATATTTAACATTTAAGACTTGTTTCACTTTATATTTCAATGCAAATTTCAAATTTTGTTTTTCCAACTTCTTGTGAGTTGTCTTTAACAAAAGTTATTCCAACTTTCCTTATGCTGACCAAGATACTAATTACACTTGTGTTTGCCCAAACAATGTTCTTATATGTAATAATTTGCAATATCATAAGAATGAATGTATCAATTTATTTCCAAAAAAGTTAGTTACCTACTAGTTCTTCACTCCTATTTCTAGTTTTCAACTGCTCATTGTCAACAAAATTGTAATATTATACAGGAAAAGCATTAGATACTTTTGTTAATTTAACAACCTTTTTAGTTCTAATGAAATTTATTGTGTAAAGATTCAGAACCACATTATTGTATTTTTTCTTTGACTAATGAAGAAGTTGTAAATGAAGAAAACTTCATTCTTTTGGAGAGTGTTTTCATATGCTACCATGTTAGTTGAATAGTAATGTTCTATTTTATATTTGAATATCCATTATAGCAAGTTGTTAGTAACTATTAATTGAAATAATAAAGAAACCTGGTTGTTTTAAAATAAATGTTTAAGTATAAACATATTTTTTGCATTTCAAATTAATTAAATACAAAATTAATGCTAAACATATTTGCATTACTTGTTTTCTTTTTTTATCTTATATTCACTAATCTAGTAGCCTTATTCTGCCTAGCTTGAATGATATAATTATTGTCCATTCTAATGTAAGAAAGATTGTAAATGCAAAAATTAAACACCCTAAATACAACATATAAACAGAGCATGCCAATAAAGATAAATTAATTAATTTTAACAAAAGACTAAACTTAGATTAAAATAATAAGGAATTATTCAAACAATATCTTATTTAAGCAACCAATCATTGATATAAAATACTTGGTTCACCCTTTGCAATATATGATGACTTCAAGATTGACAAGAATTTTACCTTTCAAAATGAACATTGAATCAAAAGTCTTATATGTAAGAGAAATTTCAATTAACAAAGGTACCCAACTTTTATAAGGGTGTTGTCTTCTTTAAAAAAAAAATTGATATAGCATTCATAACATAATAAGCATTTCAAATTGTAATTACAAACCAAATAATGGTGCTTCACAATTATGGTACGATGCATAAACATGTACTACGGCATGTAAATATCAATAAACTTCCATAGATAGAGTTTAACAGTTCATTTGTAAATTGTTTAAGGAGAGTTGAGATTTCAATGTGGACAATTGCACCCAAATCCAAAGCCACCCAAGTAGAACATTTAGAGGAAATGACATTCAAATTTAAAACCCCATTTTTGTGTGTTTAGTGGTGAAGGGCAGCCAAACATTTAACATAAAATTTTTTTGGCATAATTTTGCAAACTTATATATTTATTCACATATTGTATACAATTGTTCAATAACATGTATTTGTGTGGGGAAAATATATCCAGGAAAAATATATAACAAATACATTTCTAAAAGCAGGTTTAATTATATGTATTTCTATGTGAGAACATATCTAGGAAAATCATATAACAAATATAGTTTTCAATGGTTTTTTTTTTTTCAAAATAAGTAATGTAATTAATTGTAGCAAATCCAAACTACCATATGCATATATTTATGAGATTTTAACAAATTTAACATAAATCTATCAAATTGTTAGCAAACATTTTTTTAAGTTTTTTTTTTTTTATTGTTTTAGGAAGTTTAATTTAGAAAATAGTTATAAATTGAATTATGTTTTTATTGAACAATAATAACAAACAATTTAGGCACTTTTGAGTTATAAGCAATCTATTTGGAATGAAATCTTGTGCAAAGAAATTCTTTCAGAGAAAGGGATGAATTGAAGCACAAGAATCACAGAATTAAAAAAAACCCTAAATGAAAGAGATTTACTGTAATAAGATATTATTTACTAATTGAATAATCTATTTTTTTAGGAAAATACAAAAATAATTGCATATGAAAAGGTTTTTTTGTGGAGCATTGATAATAATTAGATATATTTGATAATAAATGCAAATGAAATTCAATGGTTATGTACTTATTGATGTTAAAAGTTGAAGTTTTAGATCCTCCCAATCTATCCACATTCGGTGGATTTTTTATCTTGTCTAAATGAGTGTTTAGATTGCTTGAAATTAATACAATTAAATATGCATGGATAAGAGATTGAAGATCTATAAACGGCATATGAATTTTTTTTTTCACATAAAACTACCATTAATTTCTTGAAACTGAAGGAGATGAAAAGATTGTTGGGTTTTTTTTTTTTTTAAATTGTCATAACGTTTAGGATGTGAAACCTACCCATTACACATAAAAACTATAGTCGTCACCAATCTTTTTTACTTGCGTGTGATTAGCCACTATATGAATCTATCCTCTCTAGGGTAATCCTAAGCCTAAAAGGAATAGATTTCGGTCTACATCAGCAGAACTAATGTTTGAAAGTCAGTTACCTGTAAGAAAGGTATTAGCACCCATTTATGCCCAAAATTAGTACCACATTAATTATGTGTTATCTTGCTTAAGTCTTAATCAAAAATGGTTTTATCATGCAAATCAAAATCATAACATGGTGATACACAAAATTCTATTAAAATATCAAATAATCATGCAATCATGCAATAAATATTAACAAAAAAAATCATACCATGCAATAAGTATCATGCAAATATATTATAGATTTTACCAAATATTATGTAATAATATCATGCCTAGATCATTCTAAAATATTCATGTAAGAATGTCATGCAAATATATTAATTATTATGCAATAATAATAATCATATAAATATATAATATCATACAAATCAAATATAATCATACAAATATGCTAGTAATATAATCATGCAATTATGCGCTCAATAAATATAAAAATATGTAATTAGATATCATTCAAAATTAATATAATATCATATCATGTAATAAATATAAAATCATGTAGTAATAATAATAATCAAGCAAATAAATATATTAATAATAATACAATCACACAAATAAATAAATTAATAATCATGCAAATAGACATGTAATTAAATATATAATCATGCAATTAACAATGTAAAACATGTAATTAAATATGTAATCATGCAATTAATAATGTAAAACATACAAATAAATATATAAACATGCAATTAACAATATAAATCATGCAAATAAACAAATAATCATGCAATTAACAATATAAATCATGCAATAAAATATATAATCATGCAATTAACAATATAAAACATGCAATTAACAATATAAAACATGCAAATATATATTATCATGCAATTAATAATATAAAACATTCAATTAAATATATTATCATGCAATTAACAATATCAAACATGCAAATAAATATTTTATCATGCAATTAAATATATAATAATACAAATAATAATATAAATCATGCAAATAAACATGCAATTAAATATATAATGATAATTATGTAATCACACAAATAATAAATTGATAATCATGCAAATAAATTAATAATCATGCAAACATATTAATAGTCATGCAAATATATTAATAAATCATGCAAATAAATTAATCATGTAAATAAAATATTAGGCAAATAAATTATCATGCAAATTCATGTAAAAATAAATGCCATTTAATAAGTATAAAAATAAAAGTAAGCAATTAAATATTACAAAAGTTATGCAAAAAAAAAAAAAAAATGAAGGCAAACATTACCTTAATAGATCATGGGTTCCAACAAATTTTCACCTTTTAAAAACTGATATTTCATACTATAAATCTTAGCCCTCCTTCCAAAAACTCTAATTGGATCTTCTTGCAAAATTTTTTTGCTTGATTGCTTATTCCTTGTTGATTCAAAACTCTATCCAAATTTTTCTCCTTTCAAAGACCTTTGTTTGATCTTGAAATCAATTGCTGTAAGGCCCCTTTTTGATCTTAGATTCAAGGTCCTTATATAGGGATTGAATTCTTTTCGATTTGGAAGAACTTAATTCAACCGAATCTATGATTTCTCTTCAAATTGTATTCTCTGTGCAATCTTCTCTTTTTCAATACATGAAGGCCCAAGTCTTTCCAAAATTATGCAACTATTAAAGTTAAAATCTGAAATAAAATCCTATAGTTGAATTGAATCCAAGATTTTTCATGCAAAATCCCACATTTTTCTTTTTGTTTTATTTTTTACTCTTTTTTTAAAAATGTTTTTTACCAATTGACTTTGACTATTTTGACTAAAAAAATTAAACTAAAAAATTAAAATGCAAATAAAATTTAAGGCTTAATGTTTGGGTCCAAAATTCATTTTTTCGATTAAACCTAATTGCATAATCAAGATAAAAAATCGAAACCCAATGAATTTCAAAAAATCCCTGGATAAAATAGTCTATAATTGCTCCTCTTTGTGCATTTTTTGTGAAACAGGAATTGTACAAAGACAAAAGACATTTATTTTTTTTGGGATAAGAAAAATAAAAAAGAAAAATTGCCAAGGCTCCTTCTTAGAGGTTGAAACTTTTTTTTTTTGAAAAACACTCCCCCACAACTAAGGCTTTGAAACTTTTGAAAAAAAAATGCTCCTCCAAAATTGAGGCTTTGGAATTTTTGAAAAATAAAATTCTCCCTCGTAATTGAGGCATTGAAACTTTTTGAAAATAAAATGCTCCCCCACAACTGAGGCTTTGAAACTTTTGAAAAATAAAATGTGATCTTACCTTTGAAAAATCTCCCCCCTGATAGAGGCATTGAAATTTTAAAAAATCTTACCTTAAATTGAGTTTCTACATTTCATTTGAATCATCATTGATTGCTTTCCAATGCTTTTCTTAAAATTATTTTCTCATCTAGTGTTTCCTTCCTACTTTCTAAACATATGCAATGAATGCATACAATGAATGAAAAGATTCTCTACAATGCTCAAATTCAATTTCAAGATTCAAACTTTAATTTTTCTTCTTTTCAAACATGCATGATGCATAGGATGAATATGATGAACACAATGTATGCATACAATGAATGCATGAGCTAAAGCTTTTTCAAAATTTCATCCTAATTTCACAACTTAAACTTTGATCTTTCTTTTCCAAACATGGAAGTGCATGAGTGCAATAAATGCAATGATATATGCAACATGTAATGAATGCAATGAATGCAACGCATGAATGTAAAATTCCTACCCAATTTCAAGCTTTAAATTTTTTCCTTTTTCAAATATGCATGATGAATGCCATGAATGAGTACAGTATTCTTAGTATGATGCATGCAAGTTATGCATGTGGTGAATGCAATGTATGCTATGTAATTCATTTATTTTTTCGATTATGGTAAATTAGGGGGTTCTCAAAACTCTAATTTATCTTCTTACTTTCTTTAACTCTTCAACACTTGTAATTTTCAACATGAGCTATCATGTATCATCAATTAGTCTTATCCATTATATCATCCAAATCCAAAGTTTTTTTTTTTCAATGGGATCTTAAGACTCTTCTTTATGTCTTCTTTTCAGCTTTTTATCATGTTTTTTTCAACTTCTTTAGAACTAGCCAGCAAATGTACCAACTAATTTATGACCTGAAAACTCCTCTTCATTAGCCTTATCATTTGATCATAACATTTAGAATGTTTTTTTTCATTTGTAAGCCATAAGGATCAACATTATCTTAAACTTCTTTCATCTTTTACATTTCATTTTCAATATGCCCCAATCTTTATCAATTTGAAATAATGCAAGGATCTTTCATAACAGTCATTCATTCATTCATCATCATTTCAATTCAATGCCAAATGTAATCAATCACATTTTTTTAATTAATCATGGGAAGAAATAAATGGTGAAGAACAAGAAAAATCAAATAAAGGGTATTTATGATAATAACAAGTCTGGTAAAGAATAATAGGCAATGAAATCATTTCATGATGAATTAAGATAAATGCTGGAAAGGGTATGAAACTTCTAAGATAATTAATATTCAGACAATTCTAGACAAATTAATTTTGAATTCTTTTTCAAAAGCTCATTCTATTGATATTTTTAATATTTCATTGATTCAAGCATTATCCTTATTTCTTGGGGAACCTTATTAAGGTTATTTTTTCAAGTTTCCTTTTTGTTACTTTAACTGCCTTTTTGGGTTTTTAGTTTAAGTTTCCTTATTCCTTATTCCTTATTCCTATTTCCTATTTTTTCTTTTTTTTTGTTTTTGTTTTTACTTTTTTATTTTGTTTTGTTTTTTGTTTTGCATTTTTACCTTTTTTTTGCACATCTCTTTCATATCCTTTCCTTTTCATTTCCCCCTTTCCCTTAATCTATCAGTGACATCTCGATAAAAAATCCTAACATTTTCATTACAAGTTTGTTTTAGTTCAATTCATGATTCTCCACTTCAACATTCACATTCGATCAAAATGAACTTTTAAGAGATGTAACATAGGCTAGGGTGAGGGTTTATGAAAGAAATGGATAAAGTAGGCTCAAAATTAATTTGAAGGGTTATTATAAACTAGAGGATCATTTATTATTATATGAAGCAACTTGGTTTTTTTGCCCCATTCTTTATCAATTCTCTCTTTTTCTTTTTGTCTTCAAATTTTTTTTATTTGTACTTTTTATCCTTTTTTAGGAAAAATCTAAGCACCAAAGAACTTTTTTTTTCTTTGTCATTGAAATCATTAGGGACCTTCGTTTTTTTTTTTTGTTTTTCTTTTTGTGATTCAAGCTTTTTTCAAACTTTATCCTCTAATGTGAAGGGTGATCCTTGGTTAGGGTTTCTTCTAAAAAAATTCAATAAGCTCGAATGGGATAACAAATGGATAATTTTACTCCTTATGTGAAGGGTAGAAGAAAGATGGCCATTTTTCATTCAAATATGAATTAATGAAGAACATTTATTGACAAAGAGTAAACTTGTGAGTGAACCGCTATAAAAAACCAAACAGTACATCACTTCTGTCTATGAATGAGCAAAATCCCATGCTAGTTTTATTTCATGAAACATATCCTCTTTTACTTTGATGATCCCAATATATTAACAGTCTCAACTTATCAATTCTATCAATATGGGTGATGCTTTCAAAATCAAATCTGAATTATTGTCATGATTGTCTGAACATTCATTATTTAAAATATAAGAATGGTTGAATTATGAAAGGCATGTATATTAAAGCAATGGAACAAATAAGGAAATATAATGAAAATGCATCTATCACTTTGTTAAAATGATGAAAGACAAATAAAAAACTAACATAAAAGACTTAAATGTTCCAAACTTGCATTATTTCTTAAAGTTTCCTAAGTGATAGACATTTATAATAACTCCTTCAAAATTATGCCCCAGTGTGGTTAAGCAAATTGTTTTTGATGACACATGTCTTTGCTTCTTGATCAAAATTCACTAATCCATTTTTGACCAAACTTTGCATTTTATACTTCAATGCTATGCAATTTTTTATAAAATAGCCAGCAATCCTAGGATGATAGTCATAAGCAACATTAGCATTATACCACTTGGGGTAGAAAGGCTCCATAGGTTTTGATATGCTTGTAGTAGATTGTAAGAGGTTTGACTCAAGCTCTATAAGGTCTTTCTTTCTCTATTACATTCATCATGTCTTCTTTAACATTTTCATAAAACTCAATTTAGGATGTATCCATCATCTTTTGTAACTTTTGATAAAAAACATCACAATATTGGATAGAATACCCCAAAGTCCCTTTTATGATATTTGCAAGACTGGCTCAAATCCATCTTGTCACAATAGTTTTTATGACTTAGAGGTACTGGACAAATCATGTCTGCCTTAACCAGAGCTTTAAACACTTGTTTCAATAGAGTTTTGACATAATCAACACTTCTCTTAATGTGACAAGTTTTATGACCATTTATAGCATTAATGGTTCTAGCATGACTTGGTAGGGGATTCCTACTGATGTTTGGTCCTTTAGAGCTATCGAATTTTAACACACCCTGATCAATGAGATGTTACGCATTGTATTTCAAAGTAGGGTAATTTTTAGTTGGTGACCTATGTTCCCAGTATGATAGTCACATCTGACAATAGCATCATACCATTTAGGGTAAACGGCTTTAATAGTGCCATAAAGTGACCTTCTATTAATTGAGGAATAGTTCAGTATAGGTCATAGGATAGGATCAATTCAGGTTATTTCTTAGGTAGCTTGAGACACCCTTGAATAACTAGCTTGTGTATTTGGCTGGGTGGTAGGAAAAAAAGTAGGGCCACACATGAGGGTTATGGGTTGGACATTAGGTTGATAAGTAGGTAGTGCAGGGCAGTAAGGATAGGTGTTTAGTGAAATGTTATGGGTGGAATGGTAAGGGTCTTGGTATATGGGGCATAGAGGATTTGAGGGTACCTTTTGAATTATGTCCCTTCACGAAATATAACCTGAGCATCAGCCTCTTTTTGGGTGCAAGTCCTTTATCTGCTTTAGACATTTCACCTTTTCTAGCTTTCTATTCTTAATAATTTCAATGATTTCCCTAATGATTATAATATCAGTAAAATTCTTGGTGGCATTGCCAATCATTCTCTCATAGTAAAGAGCTTTGAGATTATTGTTTAATAAAATCGTGGTTTTTTTTTAGTTAATAGGGGTTAAACTTGGGCTACCATATCTCTTCACTTTAGAGTGTATTCTTTGAAACTCTCACTTGCCTTTTTCTCCATACTTTGGAGAGACATACAATTTAGTGCCATGTTTATAATATGATTATATTGAGCAATGAAAGTCTTTGTAAGTTCTCTCTATCCACAGATGCAAGATTTATCCAATTTCACATACCATTTAGCTGCTGAACCAGTAATACTATCTTGAAAAACAAGGATGAGCAACTTTTCATTATAAGCATATGCAACCATTTTACGACAATACATCTTAACATGTATAATAGGGCATTTGGTCCTACCGTATTTATCGAACTCAGGAACTTTTAAATTTTGGTGGAATCATAACATCAGGGACTAAGTAGAGTCCAGTAGCATCCATTGACCTATAAAAATTCATCCTCTCGATAGCTCTAAGCCTTTCTTTAATAATGTCCATCTTTGGGTTTTAGAATTTTTTATAATTTCAATATGGCCAATCTTTAACTTTTCTTGTTCTTTAGGATCATCGAGATTTGGAACTTGTGTAGGATCATGGATCTTGATGTCAAGCAATAGGGGTAAGAAAAGCACGAGCAATAGTTGTTAGGATGTCAGTTTACATATAGGGTTAGTTTGTAGTAAATGGCATTTGGTACTGGGCCCCTTGAGATGCCTGTGCTAAACATGGGCTAAAACTAGGGGAATATAGTGCATCAACCTGATTTTGTATCACCACCTCTTCCACTTTCTTCCCCTTGCTCATATTTTTCAAGAATTCAGTAATAGTTTCCAATTGCCCTTTCAATTCTTCTTGTGACTTTTCTAGCTTCTGGAGATGAATAATATTTTTTTCTTTCATGATCTTTGCTTGATATCTAGTATTGTAATGCCTTAAATTGTTTGAAGGTTGAGCTATCCTTAAACTTTGATTTACACCAATTTTTAAATAAATTAGTATGACTTATTATTATGCACTTTAGAAAGATATTTATGTATGAATGCATTGAGGTATGAATGTAATAAAGAGGATTTACCACATAACAATTATTAACAAAAAAAATATTCATTGAATTGAAAGTTATTTCTAACCAAATCCAATATTACATCCATTAAAAGTCTAAAATTTATTATGGAAAAAAATCCCTAATTCATCAATATTGGCCTTGCACTTCATTAAGGAAAGCTAGCAACTTTTGGCCATGTGTTCCCACTGGCGATACCTTTGTCTTCCATTTTTCAACTTTTGCTAACATGTCCTTGGCTTTCTAGGTAGCTATAGTGATTTGATCAAGCAATCACTCCAATTGGTTATGTTTTCTCATATATGTTTCATTGGCTTATTCATATTCTTCATTCACAACACCCATTTGTGTTCCAATTTCGACCATTACCCGATGTGTTTTTCTGTTTTGATGAATGCTTCATCTTTTTCTTGCATTTTTGCTTGCAATTGTCCATTTTCTTTCAAAAGTTAAGCTAATTCATGATTAGTGGATAATTGTTTGATGTTGAGATCAGAAAAAAGACTCTTTCATTCATCCATTTCTTGTCTAAGTGCTTGAATCCTTTAGTCCATTCTTGCTTCTAACTCTTTTTGTAGCCTTTACTTTTCAAGCTCCAATTCATCTTTTTCAACTTAGAGCTTTCTTTTAATAGTTTCCACTACCAATAGGGGATCAAGAGGTGATGATTTCATTAGGCCTTTTGGAGTTATTTCTTCAGAGATTTTAATGTCTTTATCTCACCTAATGTGCCATACAAAGTACTCAGGGGTAACCTCATTTGAGCATTTCCTCCTATCTTTCTTTTGAGTAAATTCCAAGCTTGTAGGGCATTGGCTATCTTTATGGAGGCATCAATTTCAACATATAAGAATTCTACTTCTCTAAGTCTGAAAATGGCTAGGATAAACTATTCATAGCCAGATTGTCTTTGCATCATGATGGGTGTTATTACTAAACCTAAAAGACGTAAAAGAGGAACCCAAAGCTTATCTTCACAACCATATAATAGTGGTCCATATGGCATCCAAAGAGCTCTATTTTACATCTCGGCTAGTGAACTTGCGTAGAAATAAGATCCATGTTTCCTTGGATTTTTGTGTAGGTCATTCATTTTCATAAAATTCCTTAATGGGAGTGCTTGTAGTGAAATAAGGCTTGTGAAATTTACCACCATTATTTTTTATATGACTTTTCATTCAAATGGTTAATAATTAAGCACATCTAGTAAAATGGCCGCTCCATTTCAATGACAATGATTTAAAGATCTAATAGTCTAAGCTAAAATTGTAGGAATAGGGTTAATTTGGTAACCAAGTTGATCAAAGAAATTCACCACTACAACATCAATATAACCTATTACTTTTGGAAATACCATAATCCCATATAAAGCCAATGCCATCAAATCCATTCCTCTTTCAATGCCAAAATATTTGTATATAAAGTCATGAACAATAGATCGAGGAATACTGACACATTCACCTTTTCCTTTTATCCAATTAACAACAATTTTGGACATCTACGGCCATCATTTGAGCAAGCCTTTTATGGTAACTAGTCTTTTTATTCTTCCAACATAGCTTGTTAGGGTTAGGAAAATCCAAGTGAAAGAGAGTTAAATATTCTTCAATAGTTGGTATCATGTCAACCTCATTGAACACAAAGCAGCAATCAGAAGGGTCTCAAAATTGAATCATGGCCCTAATAAGCTGATCATCCATAGGGATTGAAAGAAGTAATGTAAGGTCCCTAAACTTCTTTTGAAAAATCTCTTTGGGAGTGACACTCCATTGGTTCCAAATACTAACCAAATCACTAAGATCATTTCATTTAAGATTGAGATGGATTTTGGCAAGTAGAGTAGTTACAAAATTGACTAGCAAACAATCACCTTCTTTAAGTTGAGATTCCTTGGACTTCATTCTTAGGCTTATAGGAACTTTGATAGGCTCTCCATAGATGTAATTAAGATTTTCTTTGTTAAGATTGTTTTGTGATAATCACTTCTTATGTAAATCTAATGATGCATGCATGCATACAAAATAAAGTAAAGAAAAAGGTTCATTAACATATACAAAGAATAGCATAATATATACAAGGAACAATATAAAAGGTCAGTATGCAAAAATATATACAAGGAATAGCATAAATTACAAGAATAATAATTGTCCCATTATGTGTCTTATTTAGATTTTTTCTAATAAAAAGAGGGTAGGGCTCTAACCTAGGTTTGGATTCTTAGGGTTCATCTACATGTTGGGTTCAAAGGCTTAACAATCTAAAGGCTCCTAAATTGTTCTCTACATCATCATCCGTTAAAGACTAGTAGGGTACCCCAATCCTTACCTTCCATTATAGGCCTAAAAAGAAATTATTCAATTTGAGTGGGAGTTTTCGTTAGCTCACATAGAAGTTATCACCTCATGAGAGTATAGGTACTTATTCTCTTCTAATAAAGGATAAATCTTGGGTATAGGGCTTATGCATGAATGCAAGTATGGTGTGTGTAAAGGGACAGACCAAATAATCAAATAAATTAATGCACATAAAAAAATTAAAATATGCAAAACAAGAAAACAATAACAATTAAGTTAGTAATATGAAAATCATAAATAATTACATAATAAAACCAACAAAGTAAGGCTTAAGATAACACATGACTAACTAATAGCTTGACTTTCTAATGCCCCCAGTGGTATCGCCAAACTATTATAATGTTTAGGTTAGGAAACCTATTAATTAGACACAAAAAACTATGGAGTTGCCACCAATCTATTTTACTTAGGTGTGATTGGCCACCTATATGAATCTATCATCTCTAAGGTTATCCTAAGTCTAAACTAAAAGACCCTAAAAAGAATAGGTTTTGGTCTACATCAACAGAATTAAGGATTGAAAGTCGGTTACCTGTAGGGAAGGTATTAGCACCTCTTTATGCCCAAAATTAGTACCACATTAATTATGTGTTATCTTGCCTAAGCCTTAATCAAAGATGGTTTTTATCATGCAAATAAAAATCATAACATGGTGATACAAAAAATTCTATCTAACTATCAAATAATCATGCAATCATGTAATAAATATTAAAAAGAATCTTACATGCAATAATTATCATGCAAATATATTATAAATCATACTAAATATCATATAATGTTATGCCTAGATCATGCTAAAATATTCATGCAAGAATGTCATGCAAATATATTAATTATCATGCAATAATAATCATATAAATATATAATATCATGCAAATCAAATATAATCATACAAATATGTTAGTAATATAATCATGCAATTATGCACACAATAAATATAAAAATATACAATTAGATATCATTCAAAATTAATATAATATCATATCATGCAATAAATATAAAATCATGCAATAATAATAATCATGTAAATAAATATATTAACAATAATACAATCATACAAATAAATAAATTAATACTCATGGAAATAGACATGCAGTTAAATATATAATTATGCAATTAACAATGTAAAACATGTAATTAAATATCTAATCTTGCAATTGACAATATAAATGATGCCAATAAATATATAATCATGCAATTAACTATATAATCATGCAATTAACAATATAAATCATGCAACAAAATATACAATTAGGGAATTAACACATGTAATTAACAATATAAAACAAGCAAATAAATATATTATCATGCAATTAACAAAATAAAACACGCAAATATATATTATCATGCAATTAACAATATAAAACATGCAAATAAATATTTTATCATGCAATTAACAATATAAAACATGCAAATAAATATTTTATCATGCAGTTAAATATATAATAATACAAATAATAATATAAATCATGCAAATAAACATGCAATTAAATATATAATAATAATCATGTGATCACACAAATAAATAAATTGATAATCATGCAAATAAATTAATAATCATGCAAACATATTAATAGTCATGCAAATAAATTAATCATGTAAATAAAATATTAGGCAAATAAATTATCATGCAAATATAATATTAATCATGCAAATATAATATTAGTTATGTAAATTCATGCAAAAATAAATATCATGTAATAAATATAAAAATAAAAGTAAGCAATTAAATATTATGAAAGTTATGCAAAAATGACAAAAAAAAAATAAAAGCAAACATTACCTCAATGGATCACGAGTTCCAACAAATTTTCACTTTTCAAAAACTGACATTTCTAGTATAAATCTTAGCCTCCATTCCAAAAACTTTAAATGGATCTTCTTGCAAAATTTTTTTACTTGATTGCTGTTTCTTTGTTGATTTAAAACTTTGCCAAAATTTTCTTTCTTTTCAATGACCTTTGTTTGATCTTGAAATTAATTGCTGTGAAGTCCCCCTTTTGATCTTAGATTTAAGGTCCTTATATAGGAATTAAATTCTTTTCAATTTGAAAAAAATTAATTCAACTAAATCTAGGATTTCTCTTCAAATTTTATTATCTATGCATCTTCCCTTTTTTAATAAATTGAGCTCCAAGTCTTTTCAAAATTATTCAACCATTAAATTTGAAATTTGAGATAAAATCTAAGAGTTAAATTGAATCCAAGATTTTTCATGCAAAATCCCATATTTTTCTTTTTTTTACTCTTTTTAAAATTTTTTTTACCATTTGACTTTGACTTTTTTGACTAAAAAAACAAAAATTAAACTAAAAAATTAAAATACAAATAAAATTTAGGGCTTAATCTTTGGGTTAAAAATTCACTTTTCTGATTAAACCCAATTGCACAATCAAAATAAAAAATTGAAGCCCAATGAATTGAAAAAAATCCTAAGACAAACTATGGTGTCTACAAAAATGAAACATTAAATGCATCTCAAAAAGAGGGGAAGGGGGTTGTACATTTAAACAAAAAATAATACACATTAGATGGATACATAAGAAAAAGGAAAAATGGGATAATGGAAGGATATAACTAACGGAAAATTGGAATAAAAAAAGTTAATGTGGTAAGGCATGAATGGCATTAAATGGAGCTGATGTAGGTTGATGTGGCTGTGTCCACCTATCACAATTCTAGCTAACAGGGGATAAAAATATATCTATGTTGAATAATAAAATTTAAAATTAATTAATTAATTAGATTGAGTTAAATTCAAGCTTATATATATATATATTTTTATATAACAATCTAGTTGATTCAATTCATCAACAAACTATCAACAATAAAGAGACCAATAAAATAGTTAAGACAATATCATATTTCATTTGCAAGATAACATAAAAGGGTACTAAATTACTATTTGTCAAATTTTGGATTTAACTTTATACTTATTGCAGAATTTATAGTTTAATTAGTTCATATAGTCACTCTTAAGAGGAGGCATCCAACAAATATAAAGCTTGAATCTCAACACCTGTAACTTTTTTTCTTATCCCCAAACTATGACCTTCTTTAAAAAAACCTTATTCTCATTAAAATGTTACGTTACTCCATGTTCTAATTATTTCAACAAATTGAGTCCTAATTATCTAAAAAAAATGTCAAAGATTGATCTAGCACGATATAATTAACTTCGTTGATTCTTCTTCATTAAATATGTTAACATTTTGAAATAATATACATGGCAACGTGAAATTTCAAAATAATATATATTTTTTGTAAAATAAAAATATTATTATTTCAAAATAATATGTTTTGCCACATAAGAGACAAAACCATTTTGCTACCAATTAAAAACAAAAATAAGTTCTCTTCCCTCTTTTCTTTTCCTTTTTCCTTCTTTTATTTCTCTTTTTTACTTTTCTTGATCATAAAGATTAACAAAATCTATAATGCATTGATTCTAAGGTTCAAAAAGGATTTTAGCATTTTGAAGGGTATTTTGTTTTTTATTTGAATTTTGAAAGGTTATTTTGTTTTTAATTTGAAATTTATTTTATAGTTTAATTTTTAAAAAAATGAAAAGAGAAAGTGAAGAGAGGAGAGAAAATATACATAAAGAAAAATTGAAAAAGTATTCATTTTAAAAATAAATAATTTGAATGGAAGTTGAAGATATGGATCAAATTTATATTTTGTGATTAATTTTTTTCTTATATTCCTTTTAGAATTCAATTTTTATAACAATTATATCTTAACATTGTTAGCATGTGATCCTTTTTATTTCTTTTTCTTTGTCCCAATTATTTGAAAAAAAAAAGTTGTAAGTTAAAATTTATAATAATAAAACTTTCGTACAGAGATTCATACTTTTGGGGGGGGGTGAGAATCATACTTCTAAATAATGCAAACACACATAAAAAGAAAATTAATTTTTTTTTTAATTTTAAAAACATGTGAACTTGAATGAATGATAAGTACTACATAGGAATTCTATTAGTACGATAATATTTCAAAACCACAAACAAAATATAACTTCGAGAGAATAGATGGCAGGACGAACAATATATATGATTAATGAAACATTGTCTGATAAAGCAAAATGGTTGAAATGAACATACTTTTATTTATTAATCTTATCACCCTATTTAGACACCAAAAATGCAAAACAAGTTAGTGCAAATTTGATGGAGGGACTGAAGGATCAAAGGTCAAGAGTTTCTTTAGGAATTAAGGATTTGAATGTGTTAGAAAAAAAAAAGAGAATATAAATAATTGAAATGAATTTTCTCTTTAAGGTGTGAAAAATATTTTTATAAAGGTAATTATACCTCTAAGATACAATAAAACCTCAAACTCTCCAATTATAAATAATAAAAATGGTTATATTGAAAGATCTATTTATAATAAATGAATAAATACAAATTTCTATTTAAATAGTTATGATCATTTGTACAATTATGACTTGACCAATTATCTATTTATACTCAAATAGTTATGACCATTTGTAATTGTTTTTGTTTAAACATAATTATTCAGAATATGAATAAAATTAATACAAAAAATTAAGTCTATTCACCAATAATTAAGTTTTTCTATCCAATGCGGGATGCACCACATTTTAAACTACCAATAATCCTCCATTAATTTGAAATGTTGGTGCTTAATCTTTAACCTTTCACACAAATAAATGTTATGACTACAAGAAAGTATCTCTCAATTTAAACATTTGGTTAATGTATATATCTTAGACTTTTAACAAAGTTGATGGTATCCGTAGATTAAACTTCAACTTCTAACATTAAAATTGAAGATATAACACACATAATACTTAATTTTTTGTCAAAGATTTATAATTGCTTTAGTACTATTATGGCCATATGCTTTTTTTATTCCTAAACATTTACAAAAAAGATCTCAATTCCTTTTGTTAAAGTGGCACTGCTTTTATGTTTATATAGGTATAGTTTTCATAATGCTCTATTACTTTAGACATTTAAATAATAAATTCCATTAAGATTATAAAAACTTATCCTCTCAATGCAATGGATCAAATTAGTTTTTGAAATTTGAATGAGTTTTATTAGTGCTTAATAGACACATAACAACAACTCATTTTTATCCATTAAATTTTGTAATTAGAGTTACTAATTCCAAGTTGGATTCTCATGATTGGTGTTTAATAGTAAGGGCTTAAACCTATTCTACTTGTAGTACCACTAACCAAATATCTTGAAATTCAATTTTTTTATAGTAATTACCTCCACTTGAGATTGAATCTCTAATACAATCACTTCATAGGCTAACATGTCCAAACTTTTCATTTTGCTTATCATTTTATATGCTCTAGACATTGTTGCCTCATTATTGTTATTTTAACAAATAGTTGGTATTTGTTGTGGCCACAAATCTATAGTTATAAATTTCAATCATTCTATTTCATTACTTTTATACATCTTTAATACAATTATACTTCTATTACAATTGAATAAAATGAATGAATATACCAAGCCATTTTAGTCCTTTTATGCTACTTAAGGACCTTTTATGATTTTACTTTGATAAGTGATACTAAATTTATTAGTTTGTATAAAGTACTCATAGTAAATTATACTAAAACCTTACATACAACACTATGGGGGTAATTTTTTTTTATTTCTTTTGAATTTTGAAATTTATAAGAAACCATCATCCCCACTATGTGCAACTATGCATTATTTTATAAAAAAATCCCATTCAATTATCAAGATATCATATATATATATATATATATATTCAATTTGCTATTTCATTTATCTTTTCACTATTTGATGTTTTTTTTAGTAGGAGGCCTCCAAATTTACTTTTATTGAAAGATAACTAGCAAATATTCTATATATTAATATTTTTTTCTCATAAACATTCCAAAACTTTTATTTGAACTCAATATTAAAGTATACATAAAAAAATAAAATGTCAAATATAATCACCTTGAAAATTATTTTTTCTTTTAGTAAACTCATGCTTTATAGTCTCATTTTGAGACTTTTATGCCAATTAATGAATACTTATACAAATCTATTTCATCACGGATACTATTGATAATTTTATTATCATAAACTAAACCATTTTCATTACTTGAATGGATCAAATGTTATTATAAAAGTTTTCATATCAATAAATTCTTTGAATCACTCGTGACTTCCAAAATAAATATACTTTTAAATTTTCACTACTATATTTCAAAACTTTTAACAAAATCATAGATGATAAATCATTTGTATAAGCCATGAATTAGATAATGTCACTATAAAAAATTCATTAATTTGTAACGATTTTTCTAAGTGACACATAATATTTCATCATGCAAAGTATGTCAAAAGTGATGAATAATATAATTCTTCATGTTTTTATATTGTTTTGATATGTTATATGATGATATATAAAATTGTCACATGATAATGTTACCAAAAGTTTGCTGCCAAATAAAGATGGTGGGAAATTTGTTATGACGTTTTAGATTTTAGGTGACATTATAATTTTGTCACAAATTTAAAATTTATCCTTGATATATTTTTTTTGACAAATTTAATATGATGTTATTAATTTTTGTCACAAACTTTTAAATGATTTTATGATGTTATTTACCTGTCACTAATAAGTTCAAATTGATGTATAATTTATAAGTGACTATTTGACTTAAACCATATGTTTGTTTAAAAATCTTAGACTATTTATATTTAAGAATATAATTTTTATAATAATAATTTTAAAATATACATTTTTCTTAGAATTTTAAACGGAATTTTAAATTTTCAAAATTTCTTATTAAAAAATTTTGTTAAAATTTTTTTAAAGTAAATAATGAATTTTAAATAGAAAGAATTTTAAAATTTGAACTTTGATCCATACAACACTGTTTAATATAGCTTTTATACAAAAAAAAAATTAATATTTTCCCATAAAATACACCATTTAATGTGAAATATTTTTTTTTAGGTTTTTTCACACCTTCCAAACCCATGCCAACTAAAGCAATCTACAAGCCCCCTTGCTATTATGCAACAAATCCCCCAAGCTCCCATTCGGCATATACTTATAAACTAAAAGTTTGCTATCTCCAATGTTGCAACAACAACAAAGTCAGACAATAATCTTGTGTCTAATTTTTCGCCTAAACTACACCATTTAACATGGTGGAGGAATTTTTTTTTTTAGGTTTTTTCACACTCTGTCCAAAACCCACACTAACTATTTCATGGGTTCTTCTCTCCAAAATTGTTTCATCTTTTCCAGCTCTCATATTTTTTCCTCTATTCTTTTCTCTTTTGTAAAATCTAGTGTTAATCTTTGCATTTCATCACTGTCTGAAAGTTCTATAAAGTAGATTTAGCTGACGTTTATCGACTAAAAATGGCTAGAAGCCAAGGTTTGTATTCCAAATTCACTCTCTATAAATTATTTGATTGTTCATGTTAATCTTTGGTTCTCATCTTTGTTTTGAAAGTAATGAATTTGTGTATCTATTTTTTTTTTTAAAATAAGAAATGAGAGATAAAGGGTTTTTGGAGGTACTTTAGTTTGTTCAAAATCTTAATAGGGATTTTGAAAAAGATTATTGTTCCTTTTTTTCTTTACCATCAGTGATTTAAATCTCCAAAAGAAATTACTTTTCTCAATTAAAAATACAAAATAGAAAAGTAGATCAAAACAAAGATGTAGATGGATTGGTATTTTATATTTCGAAGAGATGTTGATCAAATTTGAAGATGTTAGAATAATGGATAAAAAAATGTTTTTTATTTTTATTTTTTTATGTTTTTGAGTGTTTATTTTGATGATTTTAGGTCTAGGATTAATATAACTAGTTTGGCTCACTTTATTCAACTATTGGCAGATTCAGATGGTTTGTATTAAGTAAAACTTGTTGAGCGACTAAGAGTTGTCTCTATTTCTACAAATAGGTTTGTGTTTATAACTTTTTGGAAGTTTGAAACTCTAGTATTTGCATTGGTTGTCTAGGGTTTATTTACCTTATTATTACTTGTCAAAATAAAAAACGTTTCGCAGGTTGCTTTTACTTGTAAAACTAGAGTTGGATTGTTTATTGAAAATCTTTTGTATTCTTAGTCTGAGTTTAAAGTTTGGCTTCTATATAGTGTGTGAAGTGAGCATGTTTAAGTAATGAAAGATGGTCTTAATATTTTTCATAGAGATGGTTATGTTTACTCATGACGTTAATATGGATAATTGAAAATCAGGTCTTTTATTGAAGTAGTAGTTTATCTTTTACATTAACTAGAACATTATGAAACAAATGCTATAATGTGCCTGGTACAGTTAATTTTGTATTTCATAATGAAAGTTAAGTGTTAGTCTTTCTCATGATAGTTGTTGTAGTGAAGTAGTTGAATTCTAATTCTTTTACCTTACTTGCCATCTAGGCAACTCATTATGTTTTATTTTTATTGCATACTTGTGATTGTCATTTTTAAAGTTGTTTATTAGAGAAGCAAACAAGGTTTTACTTTGCTATACTTTAGTAGAATAAAATTCATGTCTGATATGTGCAGGTTATAAGTTGGTTAATATGGTTTTCTAAGTATCTATTTTTGGAAAGGAGCTAGGCTAATGATGAAAACATGTTTAAGGTAAAAATTTACTTTTAATTTTATAGATGCGCTTTCTATATTTTACACATATATACATGTCCATATATGTTACTTTATTTACTTGTGTGCTAGTGCATGCTTGTTTTTGAACTACACTCATTGATCTTGTTCAAATCTTGTGGAATTATATTAACAAGTAAGTCTTAAACATTTAAAAGACTTCTTACAGCTCTTTTGGCTAGCACTTTTTGTAGAAGGAACTCATTTTACACAAGCAAAGCTTCTAGCAACTCAAGAATATGCAACCTCACAAGGATTACCTATACCTACAAATGTTTTAATTCCTTGAACAAAGGTCAGATTCTTGCTATTCCCATTTTCTTGAATTACTTGTCACCTTTTATCTTGGTGCCTGACTTTTATTTTGGTACATAAGTTTCTTGCTACTTTTGCAAAGTTATTCAATGATTAGCTAGCTTCAACCATGATACATTTGTGTACTTTCAAATGTGTACCCAGTCTTATAGTTGAGAGTTAATCATGTTCCATGTAGTGTTACTTTTCTCCTTAGTGAAGCTAAAGGTCTTTATTTTGTTCATGGTCACTTATCTTTATAGGCCTTACTAATTGTAATTCTATGTGAAAAATATATGCTTGAAATATTAGCATAGTTTCTATTACTTCAAGGTTTTGTTTCAGCTGTAAGTCATATGCATTTTTTTTTGTCCTAGCCATTTATGATATGATAGTGGCTATTCCAAAATGCTCACCTTCACCTACAATGCTTAGACTTTTCAAAGGGCAATCTTTTGTGGTAAGGCTAATTTCAATCTAACTGTGTAAAGCAAGTTAAATATCTTTGCATAATTATGTATTGATTTGAATGTTAACATTGCTTTCACTTTGTTTTTATATTTGTTTTGATCTTATTATGTGTATTGTAGTTTGTTTGGATATTTGTTATTAATTATTTATTGTAGTTTCAAGTGACACAAACTTACCATCAACACAATCACCCTCAACACAAAAATTGAATTGAGAGCGTCAAGACAAGATTTTGATAACTACCTATTCATAGTTTTGATAGTCATTAGTTTTTAAATAATGTTATTTCTATAAGATTATGGCATCAAGTTTGGCTTATGGCTGTTTTAAGCTAACCATAATAATCTATATCAAACCTATAAATCATGTAAATTTAGCTATTGAGACTATCTCGATTATACTGATGGCTTTTAGTGAAAACCACTACCTCAAATGTTACCTATCATGAGTTTCCAATGCACATATTAACTACCCAATTGTCAAATCCAAGTTCATGGCTTTTGAAAACCTACAAACTTGATTTCAAAATTTTACAAGAACTTTATTTCTTCACCACTGTGCAGCCTAAGTATATATCTCTATCATTTATCACTTTTAATTGGTCAAAATATTTTCAAATATATATAAATTCAAACTTTATTCATAGAACCTATATGCCTATGTACAATTGGAATTCATAGTATATTTAACTCCAATTTCAAATTCTTTCACAATTATTTTGTGATTAATATGTTTATATCTAGATCACCATGGCAAAGTAAGTCATGAAACATGATTCCCAAGAATCATTTTGCATAAGGTATCATCATTTAATTTAAACTCATGACCACCGTGTAACATATTTCACTAGAAAGTTTTATTTTTTATATTAGAATAGTAATTTTATTATTAAAGGCCTATGCTTTCCCACTATTCTACTTTGACTAGAAAATTCAATTATGCAAATAGAATATAATATTTTTTTTTCATTTCAATTAAAAATCATTTCTTAATCCATAATAAAATTTACAAGATAGTGCAACATTTTTCTTTCATAAATTCAACATTAATTTATGTGGCAAATAATGAAATAGTTTAAACAATTCTAAATTCATAATTCTATTTAACCCTTTTAACATCTACTACAAATTTCATTCAGAAATGTGTTATATATTATTAATTTGGTTTATCAATTTTCATATACTAAAAGCAATAGTGCTTTGTGCAGCCTAACTCTTTTATGAATTTTCACTTTGTGATTGTCCATAATAAAATTTCCTTTTGCAAAAATCACTTTTAGTGCAACACATCTAGCAGATAGAGGACATGCTTTACCATACTAGTCACCTTTTTTTTTTTTATAATAATACTTTAGACTTTTGAGGCTACCATAATGACATGCTTTATTTATAATAAAGCATTATTTGGTTTATCTACTAAGTAATACATGAAACACCACTTTTTGATAATATTTATGCATATACATCAATTTAATTTCAAATGGTTTTCATGAAAACTAGACAAAAGTAAGCTATTCATTCGGTTTCAAGTTTCAAGTTGGAACTTGTCACCAAATACACCATTTCTTTCATGTACATTCATTCTTTGGGAATTCATTTTTTTTTGTAAAGCTGGGGTTGTATGATCAGGATGTAACCAATGTTTTGATATAGCAATCTAATGAAAGTATTGCATCGAGTTAAGTTTTTTTTCTTACAAGCAATTATGCACAAAATAAATTACACAACATTATAGATAAAGCAATTTATAAAAGTCCAAACAAGATAATTCCAACCATTAATTTGGCACTAACACCCGCCAAATTTCCAAATTCATTCCAATTGAACTTTCGGAATTATCAATTAATAAGTTTCAATCGAAGTAATGTAAAAATAATCACAAAATTGAATTCATGCAACAAGATGAAACAATGAATTAGTTGCATACCTAAACACCAATGAATTTACAACTTTTACAATTTTCTTTTGATGCAAAATGAAAAAAAAAATAATTTGGATATTTGAAAATTTTCATACATGTTTTAAAAGTTGGTTTTGTCATTTTTTTTCTTTGTATCTTTCTCATACTAAATATAAATTTTATATAATTGTTTTTAAATTGTTAAAACAATAAATAAGAAAATAGAAACAATAAAAAAAAAATTGGCTTTAAAACATGAAAAATCCTTTCATAAAGGCAATTATACTTCTAGAATATAACAAAACTTCAAACTTTCAAATCAAAAGTAGTAAAAATAATAATATTGGAAGATATATTTATAATCAATTAACAAATATAAATTTTTATTCAAATGGTTATTATCATTTGTACAATCATTATTTATATGAAAAATCATTTATTTATATTTAAATAGTTATAAATATTTGTCATATAATAATTATTTTTATTCACACAATTATTCAAAATATAAATAAAATTAATACAAAAATTAAATTTATTTACCAATAATTAAATTTGTTTATCCAATATGAGATGCATTGTATTTTAAACTACTAACAAAAAGCATATATAGGCTTATTGGAGGAAGAAGAAAAAAAACTTGTCTAAAATGTTAATAATTTCTACATAAGATGGCTGTCATTTGTTATCATTAAAATGCATTTTTCATCTCATGTTTGTTTTGAAAGTGTCGTGGAAATTGTAGGAATCTTGCTGCCAATATTTCAAATAACAAAAACAGCTCTCTAAGCACGTTGTGTTTTACACCTTTAATGAATCTTTGAAGAAAATGAACATATATATGAAATCGAAGACAACAACATACAATTAGTTTCAAACATCAATAGTTGACTACGAAATCACAGTTTTCGTATCAACATATTTTATTTTGTAGGACAATTGTCAATGAAAAATTAATTGGATAAAGAATGTGACTTTGAACTTTTAATTAAGATTGAAAGTCGAGTTTAAAAGTGTTAATGAGTCAGATTTTGTAGGATCATGTTGATATTTCAAAAAGTTTGTTCAAATTTTGTCGGACGATTAAAATTCATTTAGTTTCAATTTATTATTAAAATAATGAAAACTGTTTTATACTGATATTTTAATATTATATATATGTAAATTAAAATTTAATAAAAAATATTTATTTTATAAAAAAAAAATTCAGCAATTGAGTTTCGGTCAAGGATCAAGCAAGTAATCCCACCCGTGAACTAATTTAGACTTCTTCCGGTCGAGTTTCACTATCTTGTTTTATTTTATTTTATTTTTTGCTTTCAATTCATTTTATTTGATTTGCAAATTACTGAATTAAATCTGACTCTGTTCCCAATTATTTAGTTAAAAAAAGGAAAATAAACAACTGAACATCTGTGAATCAACATGGCAGGAAAGGAAGACGAAGACGTTATCAACGTGACAGATGCTCCTTTCATTGACCAACCTTAACAACTCCTATTCTTAGCAACTTTTAATTTGTGTCTTCCCGACCATCCAAATTCCACCAACATCTCGTCTTTTCTCTCTATCCCCAACTCCAACACCAATATTCAGCATTGCGGCTCCCTTGGTGAAGGGCGCGGCGCGCACGCCCCCCCACCCCATCAGTGCGCGTTACCTCCCGACAAACTCCGCCATGGCCTTTCATCTTCATCTGATCAAGCCGCTTTTGCTTTTATACATGCTTTTTGTTTCTTCTTATGCATTGTCTGACCCCGAAATCCTTCTCAAGTTCAAATCTTCCTTGACCAATGTCTCCTCATTGGAAAATTGGGAAAACAATTCCATGCCCCCATGCAATGGACACCGTGCCAATTGGGCTGGCGTTCTTTGCTACAATGGCAACATTTGGGGTCTACAACTTGAGAGTATGGGACTGTCGGGCACCATCGATGTGAATACCTTAACCGGGTTGTCCAACTTGAGAACCTTAAGCTTTATGAATAATAGTTTTAATGGTCCCATTCCGGAGTTGAACAAACTTAATGCGTTAAAATCAATTTATTTATCAAAGAATAATTTTTCTGGAGACATTCCTGGAAATGCATTTGCAGGTATGATTTGGCTCAAGAAGTTGCATCTATCACAAAATCTGTTTACAGGTGCAATTCCTGCATCATTGGCTACCCTCCCCAAGCTTTTGGTGCTTAAACTTGATGGCAACCGGTTTTCGGGTCAAATACCTGATTTTAAACAGAATGGCTTACAAAAAGTAGATCTCTCGAATAATGAATTGGAGGGTTCTATACCAGCAAGCCTTAACAGGATGAATGCCAGCATGTTTTCAGGTGAGTGACTTCTATTTATTTTCAGCATACGTCTGCATTGAATTTCAATTCGACTACCAGTAGCTTATATATAATAATTCATGGATTTATGTCATATCGGTTTGTCTCAAACATATATAAAATATAAAAATTATCATATAACAATGCGTATTAATATGTCAAACATGAAAAATATTTTTTGTTTTTGTTAAACTTATATATGATTTTGTCAAAATTTTAAATCATATTGCTTATATACAAATATTTATATCATGTCATGTTTTAAATTATTAAATTTATTATAATGAAATCATCATAAACTTCTATTTATTTTAATGTCATTCGAAAACTTCTTATGTTTTTAGTACTGATCTTCTATACGTTGAATTAGGATTATGGGAATTTGGTTACAAATTGTAGGAAACTATTTTTGACTTTATTATGCAAAGGATAATGAAAAATAAATAAAATCCATCTTGTATTTCTTTTTAGCAAAAAATAATGAAGCATTTGATTCAGACTATATAGAATTTTCCGTCTATATATGAAATTTTATGTGTCATTTGCCATTAGACTTTAACAATTAGCTTGAGTGATAATATAAATGTTCTTATATATATATATATATATCACATATGTATAAATGTTTTGATCTCAAATCTCAATTATATGCAGGCAATAAAGGTCTTTGTGGAGTACCATTGAAGACATGTGACTCCAGTGCTGCTCCAAACTCTAACTCCAAGGAGCCCTCAATATGGATTATTGTGGTCCTTTTCATATTTGGGGTGTTCATACTACTTGCCATACTTGCCGTCATCTTAATCAATCATCGACGCGGAAGGCAACCAACGCTATCAGTAGAAGCTCCAGCGTCAAACCTCGGAACAAAAGCAGGTTTCAAGGAAGAAGAACATGCTTCCCCAGGGTTTTCACAGCAATTAGGGAATGGAAAGAAGGCAGAGACTGTAAAACTTTCTTTCGTGAGGGATGATAGAGAGAGGTTTGATTTGCCAGACTTGCTAAAAGCCTCTGCTGAGATATTGGGAAGTGGAAGCTTTGGCTCTTCTTACAAGGCTGCTCTATCAGGTGGGCCTGTGATGGTGGTGAAGAGGTATAAAGAGATGAATAACTTTGGGAAAGAAGAATTCCAAGAGCATATGAAGAGAATAGGGAGACTGAGACATAATAACTTGCTTCCACTCGTCGCCTACTATTATAGGAAGGAAGAGAAGCTCCTTGTCACCGATTTTGTTAAAAAAGGAAGCTTGGCTGTTCATCTTCATGGTTTGTTATTCATTACATGCAAATACCATTATCACAAAAAACATGAATTTTCACACACACACACACACACACACACACATATATATACAGTAGGTTTGACTAGTTGTTCCTCATTTGATTAATTTTCAGGTCACCAATCTCTGGGGCAACCGGTCCTTGATTGGCCAACTCGATTGAAGATTGTGAAAGGAGTAGCCAAGGGCCTTGCATACCTCTACAAGGAGTTACCTAGTTTGATTGCACCACATGGTCACCTCAAATCCTCAAATGTTCTCCTTAATGAATCCTTTGAACCACTCCTCACCGACTACGGTCTGATCCCTGTAATCAACCAAGAGAGTGCTCAAGAGCTCATGGTGGCTTACAAATCACCTGAATATGTGCAGCATGGAAGAATTACAAAGAAGACCGACGTATGGGGTCTTGGGGTATTGATTTTAGAGATTTTAACCGGAAAATTCCCTGCAAACTTCTTGCAAAAGGGCAAAGGAAGTGACCAAGATGATTTGGCAATTTGGGTGAAGTCGGTAGTTGGTGATCAAGAAATGATGTCGACGGATGTGGAGGTGTTCGACAAAGATATGGGAGCAACAAGGAACAGTACTGATGGAGAGTCAATGCTCCAGCTATTGAAGATTGGATTGAGTTGCTGTGAAGTGGATGTGGAGAAGAGATTAGATTTGAAAGATGCTGTTGAGAGAATTGAAGAATTAAAGCTCAAGGGTGGTATTGATGACGATTTCTACTCTTTAGTGGCCATTGAGGAGGACAAGAAGTGATGTCCCATGAATTAAAAATTCTCCTTTAGTTGAAGGGTTTATCAAACTAATCTCTTTTAGTTTGGTTTATAAGTTGAGATTTGGTGTTGAATGCATTTAATTTTGTTTTTCTATCCCTAGATTTCCTTAGGACTTATATAGCTTGCAAATTCTTACCTATTTTTCTCTATATTTTACTTATATTATAGATATATTATTTGAGTTTAAAAGTGAGATTTTAAAAGCGCTAAACAAATTCACATCATGTATTTTTTAAAACTAAATAATTAATAGTTATTCCGTCTCATTTTCTATGTCTATTATTTTTAAAGATGTTTCAAATTTATATCATTTTTTATTTTTTGAACACTTATTTCTCTTATCTTTTTATATTTTAAAATTTAATTTTTAAATTCTTTTTTATATTAAAAATTATGATAGTTCAATTTAATGAAAGAAATTAAAAGTTTAATATAAAATACAATAAAGTAAAAAATTTTGTTAAACTTGGTAAAAGTAAAATAATTAAAGACAAGGAAAAAGGTCGGGGAGTAATATTATAGACCTATGTACCAACAGTAAATCAAACTTAATTAACCCTATTTAAACTATAATTGACTAATTCAAAAACTACTAACAGCTATTTTATCAAGAAAAAAAAAAGAAACAAGAAAACTTCTAGATGCATTTGTTTTACATCTTCTCTTCCTCTTTTGCTTATATTATAGATTATTGCCTCCATTGTTGCATACGGGATTGATCAAGAAACCATTTTTCTGGTAGTGGATGTAATCAACTGATACTTCTCTTTGAATCAAAAAAAAAAAAAAAACTCATATTTGACTTATTCTCTTTCAATTTGAGATTTAATTCTCTGATGTTTGCCTGTTGATCCGAATCTTCAACATAACAAGTCCTTTAGTCTATCTTTTCCTCTCAAATTTCTCTATCATCTATACATAACCTATGTGCTAGTACTAATTTTATGAATTCTTTTTCTCTTTTTGCTAGATTCAGTGGCATGTAAACACTGTTGAATTTGGAATTTTTTTAGATGTTATACTTATAATATATATACAAAAATTTTGACAAATTTATCAATTTTATTAATAGGAAGGATGTTAAAGAAAAAATTTTAAAAGTTTCAAAAAAAAGTTTCTTCAAATTTTTTAATTTTTTTGATGCTTAGGACACTTTTCTACCCCATTTGGATTGATTCAGTATATAAATTTTTTTTTTGTTTTCTTTCATTTCACTTCCTTTAATATTCATTGTCATCTTGTATACTTACAAGGCTATTTTACTTTCCCTTTTTACTGGAAACAAATGCAATTTGTTTTTGAAAACATTATTAGCATTAGTAGTAAGGAGGAGGCCCTAGAACCTTGAGGTTCTAGCTTCAAGTCCAATTGTGCGTGAGTTTGTTTCAATTTTATGTTGAATTTGTCTAGCTATATTCTAATTTGTTGGTTGATTATTCAATGATCTTTTATATATGAATTTAATACTTAATTATGATTGTATTATATATGAATATAATATTTAATTATGATTGTAATATCTTCTATATTTGTAATTTCATAAAAAAAAGAATATATGAAAATGAGATTCTTAGAATTTTGCAAAATTTTGATGTAATTAGTTTGCCATCATGCATTAAAATAGTTTTGATGAGTGCATTTTTAGGTCCAGTGGGCAAAACAGTCTTTTCACTATTCATAGTAAGTTAGCAAAGCTAGAAGGGCATCATGGGCATTTTAATTGAGCCAACATCGTGTGTTGACCTTACCTCTCAAAACTGATCTAATCGATGCCAACATAATGTCCCACTTGGTAGGGGTGTGACAACATTGATTTGTCTCATGAATATTGGAAATAGGCTCGCCACGTTAACCTAGATCGCCTATGTCAGATTGGTCTTCGAATTCCAAACTAGGGCTTTCTGATCCAATCTCTCTTCTACAAGTATAAATACCTTATTTTCATTATAGGTAAAAGGATTGAATCCCAAGAAATTCTTATCTATTACTATCCTTTTTCCTTTCCTTTCCTTATTTCTCTTTTTTTCTTCTAAGCATTGACTTAAACATGGAAGTACAAATGCTGAAGACACCTCCAACGTTACAGGAAAATGGAGATTTGGTGGCTATTTTTTAGTGAGATTTTTAAATAAACGCCACAAAGTTTTGTGTTTTTATAAGGTTAGTGACTTTTTTTTATAAAATGACACTAAATTCTTATATAGCGATGTTTGGATTTAAAAATGCCACTAAAAATATGTTTTTATGGTGTTTGTTGACCTAAACGTCACTATGTACTTTGACTTTTATAAATATAGCGGCGTTTATAATGTAAACGCCGCTAATATGCATTTTTGGACTCTTTAAAAAACCTTTAAAATGCTAGAGGGAGGGATTGAACCTAAGACTTTATGGTTAATAACCATATGCTATAACTGACTGAGTTGCTCTAGTGTTTTTAATAGGGGATTATTCAAGGCGTTTTTAACCAAAGACATCTTGAAAAATGCTTAAAATAATCCTTTCACAAAAATTGAAAAGGATTATTGAAGGCGTTTTTAGCTAAAAATACCTTGAATAATACGCTCCAATCTTTTATTACGAATTTTTAAAGGCATTTTTGACAAAAAAACGCCTTGAATAATCGATCATTCAAGGTGTTTCTAGCCAAAAATGCCTTGAATAATCCAAAAAAAAAAGGGATTATTCGAGGCGTTTTTCACCAAAAACGCCTTGAATAATCCCCTCATAAAAATTGAATAGGATTATTGAAGACATTTTTTGTCAGAAATGCCTTGAATAATCAGTTATTCAAGGCATTTTGGGCCTAAAACATCTTAAATAATCCCAAATTATTCAAGGCATTTTTGATAAAAAATGCCTTGAATAATCCTTTCATAGAAATTGAAAAGGATTAAAGGCATTTTGGACCAAAAACGTCTTGAATAACCCCGTTATTTAAGGTGTTTCTGACTAAAAATGCTTTCAATAATCTCCAATAAAAAATTGAAAGAGATTATTCAAAGCATTTTTGGCCAGAAACGCTTTGAATAACCTCATTCAATTTTTTGTAAGGGATTAGTCAAGGCATTTCTGGCTCAAAACGCCATGAATAATCCACCAAAAAAAAAAAAACAAGAGGCCAAAAATTTCTTGAATAATCCTCTCATAAAAATTGAAGAGGATTATTGAATGCATTTTTTACAAGAAACACCTTGAATAACCCTATTATTCAAGGCCAAAAATGCCTTCAATAATCTCGAATAATGGAAAAAAATGCCTTGAATAATCTAAAAAGAATTATTTTCAATAACATAAAATTCCCCATTTTAAATGTATTTTAGTAGCATTTAAAAAAAATGCCATTAAATAAGGTATTTGGTGGCGTTTTAAAAAGGGAAACACCATTAAAAATTCCTTAAATTCCCAAACCCTGCCATTTCTAGTCGTATTCATACTACATTTTTTCAATCAATTATTTTTGTTTTAAGTCTAATTCTTCTTTTTTTGTGGATTTTCTCTCCATTTACAACCTTGGTCTTCTTGTTTTTGATGGATTTCCTCCACGCAATTTTCTTCTCAGCAAGCAAGGTTTTGAGATACTGAAAATTGTTTGTAATTTGCAGAGCTTGAGGCAAGGTTTGGTTTGTTGCTGAAATCATTTGTAGTTTGTAGTCAACAACAATCAATTTCCTCTCCATTTATTTAGGTACACTCAAATCTTAGCTGTAGTTTGTCTCTCTTTTAAGATATCTCTAGGCTAAAATCATTATAAGGAACAAATTGAAAGCAATAAGTTACATTTAATAAATTGAAAGTATCTATACTTTATGGTTCAAATTTGGTGTGGTATGTGGTTTTTACCTAAAGTCAGCTGGCATTGATGGCCAGAGTTTTGGGTTCATTATAAATGAGACTCAACATCGAGAGTAAACATGTTGTACCAATGGCATAATAATTTCAATATTAGTTCTTCAATCAATCCAAAGAGTCAAACAAAATTCAACTATGGCTCAAAGATATTGTTAAGGTGGTTCATTTCACCCTATTATTAAGGATGGTCAAGATAGAGATGTTTTAAATAGCTATTTGTCGAATGTTTTTTTTGTCAAATATTTTTTTACTTTTATTTGACTATTTATTTTCAATTTTTTTCTCTTCTTGTATATTAATATGTAAAAATACTAACATGTTTCTTTTTTTTTTTGGTTTATTTTAGTTAGAGATTAAGGTTTGCTCATCATCAATGGCTCCATTTCTATCAATCGTGTCTTTGCCTATTAGTGTTTTGAATTTGTGAAGGTATTTCCCTTTTCAATAAATAATCACCTTTGATTAATTCAAGTAACTTGTTAGGAGATCTAAATTTGTTATTAATTTAAGTGTAGTATTTACTTTGTTTTCATATAATTAATTATATAATTTTGGTTTGATAATGTAGCAAATACTAAATGGATAAGAGTTGGATGCAAAAGTCAAGATTAAGTCAAGAGTACCAAGATGGAGTGAAAATTTTTCTTAATTTTGCATATGATAATGCTAGTGAAGATAATATGATATTATGCCCATGTTTAAGGTGTGCTAGTATCGATTAGCAAATCTGTGAAGTTGTTTTAGAACATTTAGTTTGTATTGGATTTATCTCAAGATATGTTAATTGATATTTTCATGAAGAGTCTATATCATCAAAGTTAGCGACTAGAGTTCTTTAACTTCAAAGGCTCCATAACACCAACATGATTCTATTAGACAAGATGACATAGAAAGCATGTTGTGGGATGCTTTCAACATTCATAACCAATATTTTCATAATTCATCTCCTCGAGATGATGGATTTAATGAGTCAAATATTGAAATGAATAATTTTGGTGAACATGGGATAGGTGTAGGTGACCAACAACCAAATAGAGAAGCATCAAAGTTTTATAAGTTGCTTGAAGATATGAATGAAGAACTTTATGAGGGATCTAAGCATTCAAGGTTGTCTTTCTTTGTGTGTCTTTTTCACTTGAAATGCTTATGTGGATGGATAGGTAACTCTTTGACTTTATTATTGGAGTTTATGAAAGAAATGTTTCCTTTTGCAAAATTCTCTGAATCTTATAAAGATTCAAAGAAGATGATCAAAGAGTTAGGTCTTGGATAGAAGAAAATTCATAGTTGTCCCAATGATTGCATATTATATTGGAGTGATAGAAAAATCAACAATGTTGTCATGTGTGTGATAATTCTCATTAGTTAAACATAAATCCTAAAGAAAGTTTGAATGAGGATGATGATAAAGTCTATGTAAAAAAAAACTTGTAAAGGTTTTATGGTATTTTTCATTAATACTGAGACTTCAATGACTCTTCATGTCTTTCAAAACTATAGATTCTATGAGGTGGCATCATAATGAACGAACGGATGATGGATCATTAAGGTATCCTACTGATTCTTTGGCATGAAAATCATTTTACTCTAAGTTTATAGACTTTGCTTCTGATCCTCGAAATGTTATGCTTGGACTAGCATCTGACGGATTCAATCTGTTCAAAATGATTAGTACTTTTTATAATACTTGGCTAGTTGTATTGATTCCTTACAATTTGCCACCATGGATTGCCATGAAGCAACAATCATTTATTTTGTCTATGACAATTCTTAGGGAGAAAAGTTTGAGAAATGATATAGACATCTACTTACAACCTCTGATTGAAGAGTTACAGCAATTATGGGAAAGAGTTAAGCCTTATGATGCTTCAAAAAAAGAAAACTTCAATATGCATGCTGCTTTATTATGGACTATCAATGATTTTTTTCACTTATGCAAACTTATCTAGTTGGAGCACCAAAAGTCATTATGCTTGTCTATGTTATGCTGCACAGACATGTTTGAAGTGGTTACATAATGGTAGGAAGTTTAGTTATATGGCATATTGTAGATGGTTAGATGATAATCATCGATTTAGATTCCAAAAACATCTCTTTGAAGGAATTGAAGAGTTATGGAAAGCATCATTACCGATTATTGGGATATCTAGTTAAAGTTAAAAAACAACAATTTTATTTATAAAAAAATGACTCAATCAAGAAAAAGAGTGAAAGAGATCTTTGAAGGTATACTAATACTCAAGTTGTTAATATTGATATTCAAAGTGATGACGAAGAAGATGAAGAAGATAACCCTAATGAGTCTGAGTAGTGGAAAAAGAGAAGTATCTTTTTGACTTGCCTTATTGAAAATATAATTTATTACGTCATAACCTCGATGTGATACACATGGAGAAAAATATTTACGAAAATTTTATTGAAACAATACTCAATGTGAACAGAAGATCAAAGGATGACTTAAAGAGTCAGCTTGACCTAATTAACATAGGGATTTTCTTTGATCTTCATCCGAAATTGCTTCATAATGGTAAATCTCAATTGTTTCATGCTTGTTTTGGGATGTCTAAAAGTAAGAAAGATGTGTTTTATAAGGTGTTGAAAAATGTGAAAGTCTTAGATAGCTATGCATCAAATATATCGAGATGTGTGAATTTGAAGAAACAAAAACTTTCTTCATTGAAGTCACAAGATTACCACTTCTTAATGCAGGACTTACTTCCCCTTGCTTTGCGTTTATCAATATCAAAGTAAGTCACTTTAGTTGTAATTGAATTAAATAACATATTTAAAGCTCTCTATGGGAAAGTTCTGAATGTGAAAAAGTTTGACAAACTTCAAGATTGAGCTACGATTACTTTATGAGAAGATTTTCCTTCTAAACTTATTCACTGTTATGATGTATTTGATTATCCACCTTCTATATGAAGCAAAAGTTGGTGGACTGATTTATTATCGATAGATGTATCATATCGAAGGTATTATTTATTATAAGTTGTTAGTGTTTATGTTACCATTCTAATTAAAAAGGTATATGACAAATATTTTATGACTTAGGTTTTTAGGGAGGTTTAAAGTCTTATTGTCACAACAAACGCTAAAAGATATTAGCAAAAAGAATCTATGACATTTTGTTGTCGGTATTTGAAAGATGTTGTAACGAGATTTAATAGACCATCAAGAAATCTTGGTATGCATCATATTGACTTTACCTACACTTATCTTTTTGAAAGTTTTGGACAACCAATAGACAAAACTAAAATGGTGGAGTTAGATGATAAATCTTGGGCACAAGCATATCGATATGTTTTTTTTCATCATGACTCAATCGAATCATTTCACATGTAAGTTATTTATGAGAGGAAATCATTCATTCTATTAAGCATAATTTATAGAGTTTGCTTCTAACTATTAATACTTTATTTTGATGTATACAGTGAGTATAAAAATAATTTAAGAGCTTATGCACATTATCGACAATCAAACATTCGAGAGCTTGATAAGTTGTTCACCAAAAATTTTCATGAATGGTTATGAAAAACTGTAAGTAATACTATACTTCCCATTTTGAGAATTATACAAAGAATGCTTAGGGTATAAATAAAATTAATAACATATATTTTATTCTACCTTAATAGGTTTGGAGTGGAAAGCTTGTTAGTGAAGAGGAGAAGTGTTTTTTCATAAGGTCTGAATAGGATTATGAAATGATACAAAGGGTTCATCATCAATGGATTTACATTTCACACGAAATCTCATAAGAGAAGTAGAAGAACACAAAATTCAAGAGTTGTTGTTACTTCATCAACTACTAGCTATACTAATGCTAGGGACACAAACCCTTTAGAGGAAAATGTTAACTAATATGACATAATTAATGACATCATTAAGTTGGATTATTATGGCAAGAGGAAGGTTGTCTTATTTTGGTGTGATTAGGTTGATGTGAATAGTATAAAGGGTATTAAGAAAGATTAGTTTGGATTTACAATCATGAATTTTTCTCAATTAATTCACACCGGATAATAACTTATCGATGAACCTTATGTTTTTTCCTCTCAAGTTAAACAAGTTTTTTATTCTAAAGACCCTAAAGAATTGGATTGATTTGTTGTTTTTTGTAACATACCTAGGGACTTATTTGATATAGAGTTAGATACCAGAGATAATGTTGAATATGAAACTGAATGTTTTCCTTTTGCTAACAAAAACTTGGATAAAATATCTCTAGTATCTTTACTCAGTGGGTCTGCGAAGATGTTAATGAAAACATTTATGAACTATGATAGTCATCTATATTTTGTAAGTAGAATGTTCAATACATAAAGTAATAAATGCTTTTATGTAATTTATATGACATTCACTTTTGTATGTTTATTGTGTTGTAAATTATAGATTATCTTTTAATTTAATTAAATCGATATATTCTTTATATATCATTGGTTATGATTTCATAACTTCTCAATGTCTATATATGTTTTTTAGATATGTTTTTTTTTATATACAGTTGGTTATATATATAATGTCTGAACTTTTGAATTTTTAACTGATTTTCTTTTATAATGTAGCTAAGTTACAATTTCGAGGAATAGATTGAGAGGAGTACATATAAGAGATATTAGTTCAAAACTGTCTATGACACCTATTGATCTTGGCCATAGACTAAATCCTTTGGAGGGAAATGTGTCTGCTGCTGGTTTTAACTTAGTCACTTCTAATCTTTCAACTGATATTAGATCTGGTAATACAAGAGATTTAGGTTTAGATAGTATTCCACCAACTGATTCTTCTTCTAATTTGAATGTAGGTATCATAAACCCCATATTTAGATTTTGATTATAATCATTAAAGTATTGGTAATTTACTAATTGACATTTTATTTTTTACAGTTGATAACAATGGTCAACGAAAGACTAGAGGGAGGACAATTTTGAAGGAATAATGGACAATACCTTTGAATGAGCATATTGTAGTGTCTGCAAACTCTGATAGACAACCAATTGGTGAAGAGTGTCAACTGCTAGCTAGATTTTTAGGAATGATTGCTCGTAATGGCATGAAATTACCTATTCATTATGAAACATGGCATAAAGTTCTAGTAAAAGTTAAGGCTAAAGCTTTAAACTTTGTTGAGGTATTAGTATAATTAATTACATATTAGAAATATTACTTCTTTTAAAGTTGTCTATACTTTTCTTTTTGTATTGTTACAGTCAAGATTTTTACTTAAACTACTTACTTCATTTTTGCTAAAGTCATTGGAAAAAAATGGAAAGATTATAAGCATAATTTGAAGAAAAAATATTTTGATCAAAATAGTACTATAGAAGCCATTATAGATAATCTACCTTGTGGTGTGATTAGGTGGCAATATGAGCAGTTGGTTAGATTTTATTTTTTAAGGAAAGAGAGGTACTAATTTATAACTTTTAATATTATTTTTAATAAAAAAGGTGTTTTATGTTTTTAGTTGGGAATATTTGTATTTCTACTATATGCAAGATTGTTTTTTGTGACAAGAAAGAGCAAAAATTGGAATTGCTAGCAGATAGCAATAGAAATATAGCCATATGAGTGGATCAAAAAGCTTTGCAAGAAGGCAAAAGAAAAGGAAAGTAACGCATCAAATAAAAAAGTTGTCGTTTATATCCATTTAGAATTTTTTGTGTCATTAAAGGGCAAAAATATAAATATACAATTTTTTTTTTGTTTTAACAGTTTGGATAGCTCTAATACATTATATGAAACTTGCCCGAATGATTGAACTTGATTTTCACGGTTGATATGCGGAAAAAGTTATCGTTTATATCTTTTTAGGACTTTGTTGTGCCATTAAAGGGCAAAAATGTAAATATGTAGTTATATTTATGTTTTAACAGTTTGGATAGCTTAAATACATAATATTAAACTTGTCCGAATGATTGAATTTGGTTCTATGATTGATGTGAGAAAATGTTATTATTTATGTCTGTTTAGCATTTTTTTTATGCCGTTAAAAGGTCAAAATGAAAATTTATTTTTATTATTCCATTTTAGCAGTTTAGATAGCTTCAATAAATGATATTAAACTTGTTTGAATGATTGAACTTACTTTGCACAGTTGATATATGTGAAAAGGTTGTCGTTTATATCTATTTAAGATTTTTTATGCTGTTAAAAGGCCAAAATGCAAATTTGCATTTATTATTCTATTTTAACAATTTAGATAGTTTCAATACATAATATTAAACTTGTCTGGATAATTAAACTTGGTTTCCATGATTGATATGTGTGAAAAAGTTACTGTTTATGTCTTTTTAGGATTTTGTTATGCTGTTAAAGGTAAAAATGTCATTTTGCATTTATTTTTATGTTTTAACAGTTTAGATAGCTTAAATACATTATATTAAACTTTTCTGAATGATTGAACTTGGTTTTTATGAATGATATATGTGATAAAGTTACCGTTTATATTTGTTTAGCACTTTTTTGTGCCGTTAAAAGGCTAAAATGCAAATTTGTGTTTATTATTTTGTTTTGACATTTAGATAGCTTCAATACATTATATTAAATTTATCTGAATGATTGATTGAACTTGGTTTCCATAGCTGATATGTGTGAAAATGTTACCATTTATATCTGTTTAGGACTTTGTTACACCGTTAAATGGCAAAAATATAATTTTACATTGTATTTATGTTTTAACAGTTTAGATAACTTCAATACATGATATTAAACTTGTCCAAATGATTGAATTTGGTTTTCACGATTTGATATGTATGAATAAGTTATGATTTATGTCTGTTTAGAACTTTTTGTAATGTTAAAAGGCAAAATTGCAATTTTACAATTATTTTATTTTAACAGTTTAGATAGCTCTTATTACATTTTATTAAATATGTCCAATCATTATTGCTACACTTGATGCACATAAATAAGTTATGGTTAATGTATGTTTAACAAAAATAGTATTTTTTATGTAAGAGATTGAGTTGGGTGAAAAAATTGGATGTGTGAAACTTTTTCAATTAACCTACACAAAAAAGATGGATCTTACTTGAATGACGAAACATAAGAAATTATGGTAATTTTTTGGAATCATTTTTTACAAGGAGTAAATATTTACTATTTTAAATATATTCTGAATTAATTATTAAACTTTATAGCTTTATTTGATTAATTTACGAGAGAAAGCGAAAGAAAAAATGACTATTGAAATTGCAGTAGCATTTGATTGTTCCATTAACATGCAGGAATTGAAAGATCAGATTTTCATAGAAGTTACTAAAAAAGAAAGACATTGACGGGTCCAAGGTCTTGGATTGGGTCCAACACTATCTAACTACTATGAAAATAATTCTCAACAATTTACATTCTCAACAAGTCAATCTTTATGAGAAATCTCAATATTGAGAGAGGGGTTGTAAACTATGCAACAACTTGTGCACAAATGGAAGTAAAAAGAGCTGAGTAATGTGCTAAAATGGATGAGGAGCATAATCAGTTTCATGATCGATTCAACACTCTTATAAATTTTGTGCAATAACAATTTCCAAAGAACAATCTAAATGGTCCACCAACTTAGGTATTATATTTAGTAACTATTTATATTTTTTAATATTAGAAATAATTCATTATTAAGTATAAAAACTTGTTTTATTTTTTTCAGTAGGTCCTTGAACAAGCTAATGATTGTGGTAGAACAAACTCAGGTATTATACTTAATAACTATTTATATTTTTTAATATTGGAAATAGTTTATTATCAAGTATAAAAACTTGTTTTACCTATTTTAGTAGGTCCTTCAGCAAGCTAGTGATTGTGGTAGAAAAAACTCTTCATCAAATAGCAGTGCTCTAAATCTAGGTGGTTATCAATTTCATACATTTTAAATTTCTAGTTAATGTACCAAAACAATTTGAATGTTAATGTAGTAAACTTTGTGTTACATGCATACTAGAACAAATTATGTATTTAGATATTTAAATATTTATAATATTTAGTTTATAAATTTAAACTTGTTCTTATGGTCTTGAAAATATTAAACTAATTTTTTATTTAATTATAATAGTAAATCTTTAAAAAAAAAGTAAATTCCCTCATTTAGCGGCATTAGTATGTAAAAACGCGCCAAATTAGTGACAGTTTTATAAAAATACCGCTAAGTTTAGCGAGCGTTTGTGGCTACAAACGTTACTAAGTTTAGCAACATTTGTGGCTACAAACACAGCTATATTAATGGCATTTGTGTCTATAAACGCTGTTGATTTAGTGGCATTTATGTCTTAAAATGCCGCTAAGTTAGTGGCGTTTGTGACTTCAAATACCACTAATTTAGTGGCATTTTTTCCTAAAACGCCGCTATTTTCCTTAATGTGGGAATAGGTTGCACTTTTAGCGGCGTTTTTGATAAATGCCGCAAATTGTGTAGTGGCATTTATAAATGGCACTAAACATGAAAAAAAAAAAATAAGGCCACTAAAGACCTATTTCCTTATAGTGTAGCCTTAACTTCTAACCGACCTTCAACTTTATAATTTCAAGTTTTCATCCTTTGAATCGAGCTCGATACAAATATTTTGGCACACCAAGTAAGGGTTTTCTCATTAAGCCAAGCCCATTATGCCATCTAGAAAGAAAAGCCTTAAAAGAGGGAGATAACGCTACTATAGCTAGGGTTAACATCTAACTGAGCCACCCTAAAACAGATCAACCTATATAGAATGCACCCACCATGGAGAAATACAAAGCTTTGATCCATTAGCTTTAATCTCTTAGAGAGCTCATCTAAAACATTACCCTTCCCGAGACCTTTAAGGAACCAACAACCATCACTCAAATAAACCACAAACTCAAAGCGAGTCGACTAACAAAGATAGTAAGGTTGGCTCATCAGCCTCAGAAGATAAGACTTCGAAAAGCTATTACACAATCAATGCCAAAATCCAAACTACTTTGAACTCCATGCAAGTTACCAATGAGCAACCACCTAATAAAGATTTGGAAGCTTGGATGGAACCGATAGAAAAAGAACTTAAAAACAAGGCTTCCATTTTTGGTGATGAGCATAAGTTCTTGGATACCTCTTGCTTTACCAAAGACATAGATTGAGCTCTGATCCTAAAGGATTTAAAATGCCAACTATTGAGACCTATGATGACACAATTGATCATTTTGATCATTTTGAACTTTGCAGGACAAACATACTAATCTAAGGAGCTGACGAGTCACCAAAGAGTAAGGGTTTTGCTACCATCCTTATAAGGATAACTCGGTCTTGGTATATAAGTCTTGAGCCTAGGTTGTCTTAACTTTCAAGAAACTTGGTCATTCCTTTCTAACCTACTTTGTCAGCAATTGTTGAATGAAAAAGATTACCCTAAGCCTAATATCTATCTACCAAAGACATAAAAAGCCTCTAAAAGAATATGTGACATGTTTCAACACTAAAGCTCTTCAAGTCAAGGACTAAGCAGTTTCAACTGGCCATACTGACAAGTGGACTTGACGACAAGGAATACCACTTAAAGTTGATTCTATCTCTGGAACCCTTGAAAACCCTGACCAACATACTTTCAATAGTAGAAAAGTACATAAATGCATAAGTTACAATGAAAAATGGCTGAGATGTGAGAAGGACATCCCCTCACCTTAGAAGAAAAAGAGAAAAAGAGATTAAGAATTCCTCAAGAAGAAGAAAATTTACTAAAGGTACCTTAGAATAAGAAGTCTGAGCAAAAGTTATGATAACTATACCATTTTAAATACCTTTCAATAGAGGATTTTGATGCAAATCGAACAGGACCTTTAGATAAAATAGCCTAAGCCACTAACATAGAATAGTAAAAAAAACTCAAACAAAAAAAATATGCCTTTAACAATACTACAACCACATTATTGAGGAATGTATTTACTTGAAAAATTAAATTAAAGCCTTGATAAGAGGAGTTCAATTGGATAGGTTCATTAATAATAGCAAGTAATGGTAGAATAAGGAAAATTTCCACAAATAGCAAGAAAAGAGCAAAAAAGAGAGTATGGTAATCACCAGGCTAACGATAATCGAGAAAATAAGGATGATAGACCTCTAAAGTAAAATAGACAATGATAAGAAGTTGAAAATTGACTTGTAGTAGGAATTATCGATGTTATAACTGGAGGAATCTTAATGTTGCCAAAAAAAAGTTTAACCAGAAAGTAATCATGATAGTAGGGTCCACTATAAAGAAACCAAAATTTATAAAAATGAACTGATCTTCTTTAGCATTGAAGATTTGAAAGGCTTACAGTTCTCCCATAAGAATGCTATAGTGATTAGTATAGTTATTTACAATTATGCAGTCAAAAGAATCTTCGTCGACGATGGGATTTCAACCTGTGTGCTATATTACTCCATAATGAATAAAATAGGGATTTTTAATGACAAGTTGAGGTCATTCCAGACAACTTTGGTAGGGTTAAAAACAAATAGGTTCTAGTTAAGGGAAGTATAAAGTTACTGATCATAATGGGCACTAACCTAAGGACTGTCACAACACTTGTTGATTTCATGATGGTGAGCATACCTTATACGTATAAAATAATACTAGGAAGGTTAAGTTAGGCCTTGCTGGAAGTCTTAGTATAGCTTTTCACCTCAAAGTTAAATTTTTTAAACCCTATAAGATAAGAAAGGTTAGAAGAGATTAGTCGTTGGCAAGACAGTGTTGTGTAACCACTCTAAAGGCAAGATTTGAAACTAGGCAATGTAAGGTTCAACTAGGGTAGAAGTAGGTGTGGAAGATTCAGAGATCAAAGTTCTCAATGAGGAAAATGATGAAGGTAAGAACAACAGTTAAAAAGCAAGAAAAAATAAAGAGAACTTTATGCACTGAACAACATTATTTTTTTTGAATAAAATGAATATGATTACAATTGTTTCATAATATTTATGATCGGACTACTATTAAAAATTTGCTATGTCTATGAAAATACATGAATAATTTTTATGAATGACCCAATCTCTTAAAATCAGACCTAAAGCCAACCCAAACCTATTAACTAATAACAATGAACATCTTCTTATAGGAACGAACCCTAAGAAAGATGACCTAAAAGCCTTAGTAAATCACAAACCTGAGCTTGACTTAGCCTAACTTGTGCCAACAAACGAGCTAATACACAATCTAAAAAATGTATACAAATTAGCTTATAGTTAGATGTTAGATGTGAAAAAAAAGCTAATCAAACTATTAAAGGAAAATACCGACCTATTTGTATAGATGTTGTCAACTATGCCTTGAAAAGATCTTTCAATAATAGTTCACTGGCTCAACGTCAATCTTGACATCAAGTCTGTTTTACAAAAGAAAAGGTGTTTAACCTCAAAAAAGTAGTAAGCATAGAGAAAAAGGTTAATGAATTCTCAAAGCTGGGTTTATCAAGGAAGTCTACTATCCAAAATAGATTGCCATTGTTGTAATGGTGAAAAAGCATTATGAAAAATGTGTATATATTTTATCGATCTTATCAAAGCTTGCCCTTAGGACATTTTCCTTTAGCAACCATAGATCAGTTGATCGACGACAATGCCAAACATAAGCTTCTAAGCTTTATGAATGCATACTTTGATTATAACCAGATCAAAATGATAAAAAAAGATAAAAAGAGGATAATTTTTGTAACCAAGAATGGCTTATACTATTATAAGGTGATGCCGTTTGGACTAAAGAACATTGTAATCGCTCGCCAAAGGCTAGTAAGCATGATGTTCAAGTATAAGATTTACCAAAACATGAAGATGTATATAGAAGATATGATCATCAAAAGTAAAAATTGGATGAGCATTTGCAAAACCTAGAAAAAAACTTTTAATGCTTTAAGAAAATATAACATGAAGCTTAACCTTAATACATGCCCTTTAGAGGTCACATCGGGTAAGTTTCTAGGCTTTATGGTACATTAGTGCAAGATTGAAGCTAACCTCGAGAAGGTCAATCTAAGCTATATTTGACATGAAGCCACCACAATTATAAAAGAGGTCTAAAGGTTAACTAAAAGGGTAGCCACTCTAAACATATTCATGTCAACATTAACAAAAAGATGCCTACCTTTTTTTAAGATTTTCATAATGTTCACAAATTTCAATAAATAGATCAATGCCAAATAGGCTTTGACAAGCTAAAAGAATTCCTAACCACTCTACCAGTGCTATTAAAGCTAACGAAAGGAGAACCTTTGTACCTTTATTTAGTCATGTCAGACTAGGGTTTAAGTTTACCCTTGGTTCGAGAAAAAAGAAAAAAATAGAGACATGTCTAATTCATCAATAATGTTTTATCAGGTGCCAAATTGAATTATCAAAGGATCAAAAAATTGGCCAACACCGTCTTAGTCTCAATGAGAAAGTTGAGGCTTTACTTTTAATCACACACCATCCAAGTATTAATCAACCAACACTTAAGGCAAGTCTTGGAAAAATCCAAGTTGTTTGGAAGATTGATAAAATGAACAGTAGAGCTCAATGAATTTGACATACAGATACAACCTAGGTTAGCATTAAAAACTCAAGTGATTGTTGATTTATTGGTAAAATTCACCTCAGATGACTCAACTTAGATAAATAATCCCACCCATAATGATGATTTAGAAAAGAAAAAAACTTGGAAACTCTATGTTGATTGATCAATTATATGAGAAAAGAGTAACATAAAGCTGATCTCAATTAGTCTAGAAATATCAAACTTCAATAGGCATTAAAATTCAGATTCAAAGCCTTAAACAATGATGCAGAATATGAAGCACTGTTGGCAGACTTAAAACTAGCCATCAAACTAGAGGTGAAAAAACTTGTCATATACAAAAATTCTCAACTAGTTGTAAGCTAAGTGAGTGGAGAGTTTGGCACAAAAGACGATGACATGAAAGGGTACCTTGGAAAGGTGAAGCTTTTTTTACAATACTTTGATAAAGTTAAGGTAAAAAAGCTTCATAAGTTGGACAATTCCATCACTGATGCTTTGTCCAAACTTGTGATGAGTATCATGTCGGATAATCCTTTTGGTATACTTATAGACGGAGTAGTAAAAAAAACTATTAAATGTAGGGATGAGGTCAATTAGATAAGGAAGGAAAAAGAACGTAGCCAAATCAACCGTTAGAAAATTAGTAAGGTATATCCTTATTAAAGTAAATATGTACAATAAATCTTTCAACTTGATTTACCTTAAATGTGTAGATAAGGAAGAAGCTAACTATGTACTCAGAGATATATGAAGGCTATATGGAAATCACCTTGAACTAAAGGTTTTAGCTTATAAGTGTTAAGACAAGGATATTATCGGCTGACCATAAGAAAGGATGCCACTGATCTAATTAGATGATGTGATAAATGCCAAAAGGTTCACACATATACAACATCAACCAAGCATTAAACTCTCATTGATCATCAATCCATAACCTTTCATGCAATAGAGAATGGATATGCTCGAACCTTTCACCTCAATTCCTAACTAGTGGAAATTTTTACTAATGGCAATAGATTATTTCATTAAATGAGTTAAAGCAAAGGCATTGCAAGCACTTTAAAAACCTAAGTTGAGAAATGTCTTTGGAAAAATATTGTTTGCAAATACGGCTTACCTTAAGCTTTTATCATAGATAATGTTAGGCAGTTTGATAACTCAAGATTTAAAGAATGGTGTAGAAAACCTTGATGTAGATTTACTATTCAAATTGGTAGCTTATCTCCAAGCAAATGGGTACATATAAATAGTAAATGGGAATACCTTAAAAGTTTTGAAAAAGAGACTGGACAAGGCTAAGGGTAAATGGGCTAAAAAACTAACTGCGCACTGTGGCCACTCGAGACGACGATCAAGATGCCAACAAGAGAGACTCCATTTAATGTAGCATTTAGAACTAAGACCATTATGCTAGTTAAGATTGATTTATCAAGCTCTAAGGTGGACATGTGCAACAAAAAAGGCAATGACCTTGCTAGGATGGTCAACGTAGATCTAGCTGAAAATTTAAGAGACAACTCCTTAGTTAAAACAAATGCATATCAAAAAAAGATCTCGAGTTACTACAATAAAAATTTAAGAAAAAAATACATTAAAAGAGCAATCCAGTCTCTAAAAAGGTAGAAACTTTGAAAAAGGACAGTCGATGAGGTAAATTGGCATCAAATTATAAAAGCCTTTACATTATAAAATAGGTTATCTAAGCAAGAGCACTTAAATTGCAGGCTCTTAATAAGGACCTCATTCTTCGAACTTAGAAGGTCGATAATCTCAAAGTGTATTATTAGTAACAATCATTAATTGTAATAAATAAATGTTTTACTAACAACATGCAACCAATAAAATTATATCAAATGATCTTCAAGGACATATTTTGATTCATACTTGATAAATTTCAAACTATCTTTTAATTTTGCACTGAACTAAGAATTAAAGTTCAAACCCAATCTCATCTTTAACATAGCTAAGAGAATGGATTTTAAAATTATCAAGCTAAGTTAAAATCTGACAAAAAAATATAAAATAAAAACATTAGAGTAAATAAAAAGACAAGCAATGTAGCTAACATTTAAAACTTTTCATTAATAAATTTTAAGCATTGCAGAAAGAAAAAAGTTACAGAAGATTCTTAAACTAGGTATTGACATTGTTTTCCCTAGTCTCCCCGACAACCATCTCCCCTTCTTCCTACGTGGGCTTATCTTTAATAAGTGATGTTGTCTTCAACTTTTGAAGAGGGATGTCAAAGAAGTCTAGATCAAAAACTTGAACTTAGCCTTATTCACTCCTAATTTGATGGCATCAAGCACTTGATCTTCATAGGCCTTAGCCATAATTTGCACAAACTCTTGAGTGTTAGAGAACTTGTCTAAAGCCTTTTTGACAATGGTCTCGATTGTTGTCTTCTTAGTGAGCTCAATCAATTTGACATTTTCCTTCAAATCTTTGTTTTCAACCTTAACAAAGGTCAGAAGAAAGTCGAGCTCACTAACTCGAGTAGATATATCATTAAATTTATTCAACACCTTATCCATGATAAAAGTGCATTAATTTATACTTGCATATAAAAGGTAAGTGCATTAATTTACTATATAATACCTTTTATTTCTTTCTTTAACATTTGGCTAATGTGACTTGAGACAAGCCTCTTTTCCCTGTGAAATGCTTGGTGATAAGATAAAAGAGTATGGGAGATGAAACATGGAAGAGAAAAGGAAAAAACTTGGGTTGAAAAGAGAGAAAGAAATAGTGATAAGTAACTTTTTAATTTGAAGTATTTTTTATAATGAAATTGATTTTCTATAAAAATTAATTATTGCTGTATAACTAAGTTATTTTGCAAGATTTTATGTGAAAAATTTACATAAATAAAAATTATAGTTGATTATAATATTTAATTGTACCAGAAATTTTAAATTATTAATTTATTTTTAATAATGCAAATTTATATTATTTTTTATTATAAAAAAGTTAATATTTTAAAATAATTAAATTTGTTTTATTATTACTTCTATTAATTTTAATAAGAATTATTACTATTATTTATAAAAATATTAAATTTAAGTTCTTTTCAAAAATAACTCTTTAAAAAAAAAACCATCAAATATAGATCCTACATAAGTTGACTATGCTTTGACTTTACTCAGGTTTGCCACATGTCACATCTTTCTTCTCTCCTTTATTTTGCTTTTATAGATTTTTTCTTTAATAATTTTTTTTACCTTTTCATTTTTATGTTTCTCTAACCTTTTTTTTTTCTCTTAAAATCTTTCCCTTCTCTAACTTTCTCCCCTCTCTTTCTCTCTCTTTAAAAATTTTTATTATCTTTAATCTTAGCCTCCTCTATTTAAAAAACAAAAAGATTTGAGCTAAGAAAAAAAAATGGTATGAAGGTTGGAGGCCCATTAGAAATGGGAAGAAGAAGCTTGACAAAAAAAAAAAAAAAGAGTGATGGGTGAAAATGGAGAGAAAAACAGGGTTTAAATGATACAACTTATTGAGGCTATATCCAGCCATACCAATGCCAAAGCCATCACAACTTGCTGTTTCTTTTTAAGGTTCAATTTTTTTTTTAATTTTTGATCAGAAAGATTTTTAGATCTAGCATCTTTGAGATCACTTACAATCATGGTAATGCCAGATTTGATTTTTTCTTTTTACTTAAAAAAGGTTATAAGATTTTATTTATTTTGATTTTTCATTAAAAACTTAGTTAAACCCAACCTGTTTAAGACTTTTTCTGACAGCATTGATGTCGGAGACCCGACCTATTTAAAATTGTTCCCGATAGTATTAATGTTGAATACTCGACCAGTTTGAGGCTATTTTCAACCATAGTAACGTCGAGCGTGGCTTCCTCAGTTGTTGGATTTAGGTTGTTTTTACTTTTAACTATTTTTTTAAATGTCTATAGTAATTTGACTAAGAAGAAAAAAAGAAAATAGGTTGTTTATTTATTTATTTTTAAAAAATATACATATACTAAATTTTGTTAAAAAAAAAAACTCGTTGGGTGTAGGGTTGGCAGCCTAACTCGGAACTGATGGGCTCGACCTGACTCGACCTTATAGGGTCGGTTTTTTTTTTTTTGAAAATTAGATTTTGGGTTAGGTCGGGTATTAAAAAGTGAAAATCAGGTTCGGGTCAGGTTTGGGTTTTAGGCAAACCCAACCTGACCCTACCCGATATTATATAAAAAATTATTTTTTTAATTTTTTATTTATATATATTATATTTTTATATTTTTATATTTTAAAAAAATAATATTTTATATTTTAAAAAAATAATATTTTATTAATTTCGAGTCAGATCGAATCGGATATGGTTTATACAATGTTTGGTTCGGGTCGGATTTGGGTAAAAAAATTAAAAAAATACGGGTCAAGTACGGGTATGAATTTTATAGTTATAAAATCGGGTCGGATTCGGGACGAGCAAAAATCCGTCCTGACCCAACCCATTACCATCCCTAGTTGGGTGTTCACTTTGGCATCCCACTTTTGCTCATTTTTTTTTTTACACTTATTCCAGCTATTCCTCTATTTGTAGAAACTATTACTTTATTTGAAAAGAAAGAAGAGTTGGTAGAAACTGTCACTCTGCTTTTTTTTTTTTTTTTTAAAGCACTTAGTAGAGATAATTACTTTGGAAAGAAAAGGCAATTGGTGGGAAAGTATGAAATGATGGAGGCAATTGGATCATGTTTCACAAACAAATATTTTGAAGCACTACCTGGCAAAAGGTATATCTAATTAAGAAAAATGAATAAAGATTTAAATTTTTTTTGTTTTGTTTTGATTTAATTTTATGCTGCGAATGATTTTATTGTTTATAGCTGGTACTATTGGTGGCAATGAGTACATTGATGAACTTGAAACACTTTGTTAGAAAAAGCTTTTAGCAACATTTCACTTAAATGAAAGAAACAGGGTGTTAATGTTTAACCATTGTCAAGTTCTCCGACTAATTTTGAGGTTTATATTTGGATCCACATGACTTAATGACAGTAAGATGCTTCAGTCCATTTTAGCCACTGTAATTTAATTCTCTCTTGGGTAATACACAAAACGATATTTTCTTAGTATAACTGTTGTAGGGGCTAGACGTACCTCACGTGGGACATTTATCACATGGATTTATGACTCCATAAAGATGAATATCTGGCACATCAATCTATTTCGAGTCGATGTTTTGTCGACTTGATGAATCTACAGGTTAGCATCCTAATTATTAGACTTACTAAGGCTTAATGGTTGGTGCACCAGCTTGGTGGTTGCTTCAATTTGCCTCGAATTTAGAATTGCTTTGTTAGAATTAAGGAATATAGTTGTTCATGTATTTTAGGTTTATGTATCATTTGGGATTGTTCATGATTTGCCTGGAGTTCTCTTTCCTTCTATATTAATCTTTTTTTTTTTTTTTTTGGATAGAGCCTGATCGTAAAATTTGTAATTTTCTGCATGTGATTTCAATCCTATTTTTCCTGTGAAGCACTATTTTAAAATATATTTATTTTACTAATTCTGAATTGGTTGCTTCAATTGGATTTTATTTTAATAAGTAAATGAATCCCTTTTATGCTTATTTAATTAGATCTGCTAATGTATAAAATAGTCCCTAATGTCGAGATAAATTTGAACTGGTTGAAGTTATCTCACAATGCTTACTCATTTTAAGCCTGCAAATATATTCTTGGTTTGGCACAAATGGACATACTTTCAATTGTGCATGTAATTGAAAATTTTATATTTTAGAGAATTAATTATGAAAAAGAATTAAACAAGGAGATTGTAGTCTATTATGCTTGCAAAAATGAACCCTTATAAGTTGCTTTATGTTCAGCTAATGCTTGGAAAACTAGGTCATTATCCTAATATCACAAGGCATATATCTTTCAAGAGTTAAGAGTTTTTAGATGTAAAATATCATTATTGCAATCTTCAAAGTTTTCCATGTTATCTATGGTATTTGAGATGTGATTAAATATAAGTAGAGAAAATATTGAATATTTATGAACTCTCTATGATTAATTGACTATTGGTGCTATTCTTGAGACCTTATTGACATTTTGCAAATGATTCAAAAATGAAAAAAAAAAAAGAAAGAAAATATTGAATGTTCATAAATAGTATATTGGTACAGTCATGCTTTAGGATTACATCAGGTGATAACACTTTGCATGGACCATTGCAATGCCGCAAAATTGATAAGTGATGATGCTTGGTTCAAGATTGTAATTTCTATCAGAGGAACTACATATTTACCTTGACTTGTAGGTAGAATATGCATTTTCACTATTTATCATTATTTTGTTTTCATTTTGAGTTAGAGACTATAATGACATATCTTACTTTTTGTGTGTTTGAATTATTCCTAGAAACTCAGAGAAGGAACTACATGGGCTTCTTCTCCTTCCTTATCCAAATGGAATAAAAGTCATTCCTTCAACTCATGGTGCAAATACAACATGGTTTGGGACAAAGTTTATCAGCAATGTAAGTTACTTTTACTACATCAATGAACATGTTTGGTGAATAAAAATATGTAAGAAATTTAAGTTCTACATGGTATATAAAAGTTTTTATTGAAGTTCACTAGCATTAAAAATTGATTTGCAATTTTCTTTTCTTTTTGAACATCGTAAAGGTGAAAAATATGTATATCTAAATTACTGAATGAATGAATATAGGCAAGTTGATATTAGTGAATTATTAAAAAATTGGCTTCCAAAGGTTTTAATTATATTCTGTACTCTCTCCGATCAAGTATTTTGCAATTGCTATCTGATATGTAACCCTATTAGTTGCTTTACTAAAAGTATATACAAAGATAGTCTTGCACATGTGATTGGATGTAATGACTTAGCTAATTTTTGATACAGTAATATATGACACATTAGGCAATATTGTTAATCTCTTATTTGCTTTGGTTTTTAGTGTTTTTTTTAATTAGTTCAGATTTCTTGATATTCTGTTCTTAAATAGAATATCATTGTACGGTTTTAATGTGGCTTTATTGATATTGCATCTAATATATGTTGGTCTTCTCTTCTTTTTCGAATATATTGAAAAACGAAAAGAGAATTATTGTATTTATGAGCATCCAGTCATTGTAATTATTATTGTTTCTCAATGAAAAGTAACTTGGCTTTTAGTTTGCAATTGATCCATTATAAGCTTGAAGCCTTTAATTTAATTTCTTTCCACATTTTCTCATGTACGCTGCTTTATGTTTGTTGTTTTTTTATCAGACTGGTTTAATGTCTTGTTACTTATGATTCTTCTCCTAGGTAAAGATCAGTATGCTTTTACTATCGAGATCAAAGTTTCCAACTATGTAATGCATGCAGTGCTTTTCACTCTAACGATTTTTTTTTTTTCTTCTTTTGCATATGTCCTTCGTGCAATAAGAGTTGTTATCGAGACAAATTTGATATATTAGAAGCCATCAATACCCACAATGTGAGTATTTTTTTTTCTATTATTTTTTTTCCTTATCCATTCATTTTGTCTTCCATCTTTTAGAATTTTGAACTGAATTATTCTCTTATACTTTTTTAACAATTTTGTTTGAGTTTAGAGATTAAACTTTAGTTATTACATTGTGAATTTCAATCAGGTATTATATTTTAATACTTTTTATATTTATACTGTCTTTTTATTATTTTGTTTGCTTTTTTTGTTGTTTTCCTTCTTTTAGTGATGTTTTTCATTGCAACAAAACTTGTTAAGAAGACAAACTTGATATATAAATCCATTGGACTTCTCATAAGCTATAGAAACTAAAATTATGGATGAAAATAACAAAGTATAGGGATCCATACATACTGAAATCATATAGTTGCAAAATTTAAATGATTTGCTAAGTGAATGCATTTTTAGCTAAGAAGAATTAAAAGGCCTCAACCTTAATCATGCCACATAGAGAGGTGGCTAACACCTTTACTACATAGGTCTATCCAAACAACATAGAACGCTACTTACTTTGAATCTCATATATATGATTTTAGCATCAGTTTTGAGTTTTGTTAGTGAGTCTTTATAAAAATGAAAAAAGAACATTATATTGGCACATGTTATGATTTGCCTTAAATATTTTTGCATCATATTATGATTTGCCTTATTGAATGAGTGTTCATCTGCATGAAAATATATAAAGATCTTAGTGAGTTAATTTGATTAGTAAGTTGAATGACTAAACATTGCATAGTGAAATATTGGTGAGTTAATTTGTACAGGGTGTGTGAAAATTAAAATCATCTCTACTTTGCAACTATATGTTTGAAAGTTGCAGAAAAGGTACCAATGAAGTGTCAAATAAAGTTGGCCAAGAAGTTCACTTGGCTTTAGAGAGTCCAACAGATAAGAATGTGTTGGTACTCCAAGTACCAGCATAGCTAAAAAACACAAGAAGTTAAACGACCTAGGAATTTTTTCTATTTTTTCATGTTTATTAAATAATTTTTTGATACATCAAGTCTCCAATGAAGTAAAACTATTTTTGATAGAGTTTAGTCAAATGTTATTAGAATGGTTGTAATAAGATACAAGTTATTTGATTAGCCCATGAGTTTTGTTCTTACTCTTTGGAACTAACATGAGAATATTATATCTGTTGCATGTTATAGTTGTTTAGTAATCTTCACTTTATTTGAAATTTTCTTAGTGTTTTAATTCTTTAAAATGAGGTAGATTCATTTATGATACACATGACAACAAAGACTGATAACATAATTGGAGTAGGCATTTCATTTAAAAGGATTAAATTTAGAAGCAAGTAACAACCAGATGATAAAAGGTATGAATTAGATTGGCTGGATTTCTCTAACATATTATTCAATAAAACATAATTTTTCCATGCACAATTGTTGCCTAAACACTTGCATTGTTGCGGGAGTATTAGAACATTTAGTAATTTTCCCAATTAATGGTTGAATACTAGGTCAGGTTACTCTTTTTTCTGTTTACAATTTCAATATATAACTGAAAATTATTAAGAAAAATGTACAAGATTGAATTTTGTAGTAATAATCTATTATTCATTATTATTTTTATAAATAAGATCTTCTATTTTGCTCATGTATGGTTAATTATTATAATATTATTATTGCATAATACCAATTTCTTTTATCTACTAACCCAGTTGTCTGAAACATGTCTTCAATTGTGTTGAGATTTTGTGCATGTTGATTCCGTATGGGAAGCTCATAAGTTGTCTAAAATGAACCCTAAGACTAATTTGATATGGGTTTTTTAATGATATATTTTATAACTCTTTGAATAATATATTTTATATAAATTACCCTTTTTGTTAGCCTTTAGATCTATGCTTTCTAATTATGCATTTTATACTAAATTTCTCATTTAGCATATAAATATAATAGATTCTAAAGAAGATGATTGCAGATGATGGATTAAGGACTAAGGAATACTTGAGAGGACGGGTTCTTGCAGATATACAAGCTTTAAAGACCGTAGAAAAGATTCAAAGCGAATTGTGAAAGTGAAAATGAACTTTTAAGTTGATTATTTTGTTAACAAAGGTTGTGAATAGATAACATATTCATAGATATTAACACATCCTAAATATTTATAGATAGTTAACTAATTCCAATTATTTTGGCATGCATTAGCTTTTGAGTATGTAGTCAATATGGTCATTAAATCAAGATAAACCTTAATTGAAAAGTTTAGCATGCTTATTAAATTAATTACTACTAAGAGGTCAAGAAATAGGATGTTTAATTGGTAATGAATGGCAGTGCATTGTTCAATCAAGTATCATATTTATATTTTTTAGATTTGCAACTCAATATTGAGATCATTACTATCTATAACAATTTTTATATAACTTTTTGTATTTTTTTTTATCTTTCAATAATAGTTACTCTTATTTAAAAAAATAAAAAGTGCTCTCTCATCATTAATTTGTCATAAATATCGTTGTTTAAGAATAAAAAAAATTGAACCTGTAGCAAAGTGTGGTCCAATTTTCTAGTTCTAGTAAATATAGCATTAAAGACATTTATATATATTTTAAATTTTTTATATAACATGTTTTTTTTTAAATTAAAAAAATTGTCCATTTTTGTGTAAAAATTACCTAAATAAGTTCTTTTCTCAAAACATATCCTTGAAAAAAATTAAACAAAACATTGATGGATGTGCCATATTTTAATAACAACAAAACAGATTTAATGTAATAGTAGATAATTTTAAATAGAACAAAACAATATGAAATCATAGAAAAAAATATATAAAAGTGATATTATTAAAATTTTGACAAAAATCATATACAGGTTTAGTAAAAACTAAAAAATGGCTTTCATATATATGATGTGTTGACATAAATTTGATAGATAATTTTTATATTTTACATGTGTTTAATATGAAATATAAAACACATGAATTGATAGGTATACTTTTTTTATGGAAATTGATAGCTATAGTTAATAATACAAAAAAAAAGCAATTATTAAAAAATAATTACGATGGAAAACGTAACATAATTAATTTTCAAAGAAAAATCTATAGAAATAAGAGTGGTTTTATTTGCACTACTTTTTTTTACTCTTCACACTAACTATTATTTTTAAAAATTATTTCTCAATAAAATTATTTAATTATCCTTCGTTAGAAAATTTTAAAAACTTCTGAATATACGAATTTGAAATTTGTAAAAATTTTCAGATATATATTTATATTTATATATATATATATATATCCAAAGCTTTTAAAACTTTCTTACTCTAAGGCTTAGAAATCTCATTGGGAGTGTTGGTTGTTCTTTTCCATTAGATCCTTGAAATCAAGAAGAAATTGAAAGACTCAGATGTTAGGTATTCTATAGTTTTTGTCTATCAATCTAGAAATAAACTTATAATAATTTGAAATAAATAGTGTTTTTTCTTTATAATCATGTGGAAATTCTCAAGAGATTTCATTATGATTTAGGTTTTAAATTTTTTTTAATTGAATTTTTTGATTTAAAGTTTAGAGTTAAAGATTTTTTTGTTTAGGATTCAGAGTTTAAGGTTTGAAGTTTAAAATTTTTTTAGATTTAAATAACTTATTAGATATATATTTTTGGTAAATTGTATAATTTATGGGACATGCATTTTTAATAAACTGTTCAGCACTCTATCGGAGTCCTTTTCCAATCCAAACCCAGCAAAGTCACCATGGAACTTCCAAGACGGTGTGTTTGGGTTAGGCATGGTAGCAGCTATGACCGATTCCACCCATGCCCACCAAGTTATTTGCTTCGCTCCATCGCCAAGATCCACCCCCATACCTATAGTGTCAGCTGCTAAAGCAGCAGCCAATTTCAGTGGCTGCCTTAATTCGGAGAATTTTTATGAATTAACTGTGAACTATACTTGTGTGATCATGAAACATGTTTACCTTAGCGATGACAATAAGAACAGCAGTTTTTTCACTGCATCTTCTTCACCAAGAGAAAATAATATAGGTCAATTCGAGAAGGAGTTTTGGAGTGATGACTTTTTGACTAGTTGTTATCTTTGCAACAGGGTACTTCAAGGTGTGGACAGGTAGATATATATATTTTCTTCTTTTATTAACTTAAGTTTTAAGTTATGTGGATATGATATATAGATATATATATATATATATATATATCTGGTCAAGTAGTTAGCTAGAGTTTCTCGAAATGATTCACAATTGATTCTTGTCTTTTGAAAGGTATCTAAGTTGTGTTTTGGATCCAAAGGTTTTTATGATTTAATTTATAATTACTGGCCTTGGCCTGACAGTCGACTACCTACACCGGGAAGGGCAGGTAGACTGTAGCGTTAAGTCAGTAGAACCCTGTCTATCTGGGGGCCTAACCATTTGTTTGAATAGTAAGCTGTCTACAGTTGACCACATTCATAGCCTATATGCAAATGTGTTTTGACATCCACTACATTTACACTGATTACGGAACTGTCAGAACAAATATAAATGGTGCAATGTACAGCTTACTATGGTAAATGAATTTCACTTTAGTCTCCACAATTGTGTTGGTTACGATAGTTTCTTAAGCTTTCCCGTTTACAAGTTAACTGATCAGTATGGAGGCAGTCAAAGTTGCTTACTGATATTTCGAATTGGTTCAGAGATTTGATAACTAGAGGTAACAATTAAGAGTCGTTATCAAATTTTTTTATTGAAACGTGATTGATCACAAGTTATAACTAATCATTTTAAAGAAATCTCAAGTTTAATTAAAAATTTATAAAAAAAATAAGTTTTGGTCTACAAAACAAAACTAAATTTGAAAGTACAATACCAAATAATCTTATGTTATCTAAAATTGATCTCAATTAAATGATTTTTTTAATTAATTTTAATTATTGAAAATATTAAAAAATTTTGTTAAATTTCTCCATGGTAAAATCCCTAAATTTTTCTCAACTTAAAAATATTTAAGGAATTCATTCCTTTTTTTTAAAAAAAGCTCCATCATCAAACTGATGAAAACTTTTATTTTAAAAACTTTACTTTTACATTTTAATTAGTTTTTTTATAAGAATCTAAATTTTTTGGCAAAATTTAGAATTGTCTTATTCTCTAAAATTTTCTTTTAAAGATCACTCATTCCTAATTTTTAAAATTTCATGATTTGAAGAGTTTAGAGTTTTAGGAAAAAATTGGTTTTAATCTTTAATCATAAATTATCTATCATTCTAGAATAATTTAGATGAAATATATTTTTATTATAAAATCATGAAAAAAAAATTATCATTTGTAAATTTTTAAAAAATCCCGTTGTTGATTAATGATCATTATTTTATTTTTAGGGTTTATTGAAATTTTATGAAAATGAAATTTAACTAATTAGTATTTACTATTTTCATATTTCTCTTTATTTGGGAATAAATGCATATAGTCGATGTAAAAATCTTTTCTCTAAATTTTCTATCATTTTGATAAATTAGACAAATTTTCACACATAAAAACCTCTTACAAAGATCACTCATTCGAGCTTTCTCATGATTAAGACGATTTTCATTATTTCCAAGTTTAATTTTATGACCTTTGACACTTTATTTTATTCCTTTTTATTTAGTAAAATTTTTATCATTCTAGTAAAATTCAAAAATAATTTTTTTAAAAAAATTAGAAGTTCATAATTTTCTCAATTTTTATCGTTGATTTTGTTCCATTTTTATCCCTAAAAAAAATCCTAAAATATTAAACTTTTATTATTTGATTATTTATTTTTATTTTTATTTCAAAATAAATATTATTATAGTTTTTTTTTTCTAAATTTAACATCATTCCGGTAGAATTTAAAAATTTTTATTTATCAGTCACATATTTGTAAATGTTTGAAAATTTATTATTTGAAATATATTTTTCCCTTATCATTTTATTTATTTCTTTATATTTTGTTTAATTTATGACAAAATTATTATTATTGTGTAAATAAATTTTAATTTAACACTTTATTTAATAATTCCATTATTATTTAAAATAAATATCTTATACTCAAACAAATTTAAATTCAAACATACATGTATAAATTAATATAAAATGTAAATATAAAATAATTTAAAGCAAAAAATTGAAAAAAAAAAAGGAAAGTTAATAAATAAAAATTACCAGATTTGCTTGTGGTCAACACGCAATCAACAACTCGAATATGGTTCAAACTGGTTCAAGGCAATTTTAAGCGATTTTTTTCTGTTTAAACCGATTTAACTGCGATTCTGACCAATTATAGCCGATGTTATGAGGGGGTCGAGATTGAGGATCTCGGGTTAGATCCGGGTCTACTTGCGGGGCTACCATTAAAATGGTGCCGTATTGCTCTTCCTATAAAATGTCCTCAAAAATTTTTTATTTTCCTATTTCTCTCTTTTTCTCTCTCGCTTTCCCCTCTTTCAGATGCTCTCTCTCTTTAAATGCAATCGACCATTGCCCCTAAAACCCAAATACTGACAGAAATCGCTATGCTAACCATCATTTCTAATGGCTGGCAGTTGCTAGCCGATCACTGTTCGGCCTTAAATCTTCCCAAGTTGATCTTAACCTTCTGAACACTGTTCCAACCTCTGTTTTTTCAAAAATAATCTTTAGAACTCTATATCTAACCTTATAGCTAGGACACAAACAATCCAAAATTTTTTTCACTGTTGCTCTAAACTCCATAAGTTTCCACTATGTCCTTCCCATGGCCAAGACCCTTATCTTATCCTTAGATTCGACTCAGAAACATTTCCAAACCTAAAATCATTTAGGTAAAAAATTTTCATCTTTTTTCCTTTTTTTTTGGTTCTCTTTTTTACTATTGTCAATTACCCATTTGGGGATTGGATTTTTTTGTTTTGTTTTTATGGTTGCTACTATTCCCTTCTTAGGATGTGTTATGGGTAATTTTTTTTTTGTTTTTTTACAACGGCATGTTATTTTTGGGTTTGGTTGATGGGAGGTTGTAGGGGAGTTACTGGTTGTGATAGTTTTAGGTGTGTGTTGGTTATGGTGGGGATTCAGTTTGGCAAAGCCATGTGAAGTGGTTATGGTAGGTTGTGGGAAGCCGAATGGACCTACTGCCTCTTCCTTCTATAAATTAGCCTAAAAAAAATTCTTCTGAAAGAAATTTTACCCTTTAAAATTTTTTAGAAAAAATCTCCCATTCTAAATTGTTGTTCTGTGTGTAATAGATTATATAGAGTTTGCATAGGGAATCAAATCCCACAAAATCTAGGATTAAGGGATGTTTTTTCGAAGCCACCAAAAGCTTTGCTACAAATTTTGACAAAATTTGCATTGGTAGGTGTAAAATTGGAGTGGCAAATGGTTGGAACTTAACTTTAGTTCCAAACAAATTTTGTAGCACCTTATTTTTTGAAAATTTTTCTTTTCCATTTTTTTAAAACTTTTCTTGCTTTCTTTTTTGACATTTTGTTTGTTTTGTTAATAAATAAAATAATAATAATGATTGAACCAATAATATGTGATCAAAATACTTGATTGAATTTAAATTGGATATATCAAAATTGTGAATGTAATTCAAAATTGATTTTGATCAGTCCAAATAAAATTAAGTGTTTACATTTACTATAAATTGTAAGCAAATTCATTCTCACCTGAGCTCCCAGAATCTTCATTATGTTGGTTGTAATATCTTTGAAGTCTTAAGCGTCAGTGTTATTATTATTGTTATTATTTGCTTTATCAACTATTTATGAAGAGAGTAATGGATATTGGTTTTAACTTTTTGTTGCCATTTCATTAGTCCCATATCTAGCAAATAATGTCAGCTGTTATGTGAACATATTCAGTATCATTTATTATTAATTCCTATGGATGACGTAATTGAAATGTAAAAGAATTTGGATGTAGTTGTTTCCTTGTTAGAAACTTCAAAGTTGCAATATGATTACGCTCAATCGTTTAATTCTCATTTAATCGAGGCTTGAAAATCAATGATTTATGATATAACCAAGATTATCACCATCTGAACAATTGAACATTATTGAAGCAGATCCTATATGAAGAAAAAAGGGTTAGTTGAGAAGTTACATCAATTAATGTTGCGAAATTTGAATTTTTACAACCAATGCCTCACTTAAGAGTGTTTTAACTGTGTTTGGTTCCCATTTTGGATATGTAATTTATTTTGTAGTTAGTTTTAAAATTGTATTTCAATATTTTTTTCCTTCAAATTTCAATAAGCTTTGTTTAGAAAATTTTAGGGTAGTCTTATTTGTTTTATCTTCTAGATTCAAACCTTTATGTTGCTTTCCTTATTTGCTATGTTACTTAGATGCATGGAGTAGTGTTGGATATGAGTATGAGCTTGACATGAACACAATCAAGTTTTTCAAAGTTTTTTCTAATATTTGGAGAGTTAGACCTACATACCCATGTATTTTGGATATATGTTACGCGATATTTCATGATGAAGAGTCGGAGCAAAGTAGCTTTTTTGTGCATGTGCTGTGAGGGTTATAAAGTCAAAGGCTAGTGTTCTAATTGGGAGGAAAACTTATATAATGTGGTATTTTTACTAAATTTAGCAGTTATGATTTCCTCTTCTGCTTTGAGATTTTTTTGGGTAGCAAAATATATAATTGTGGTGTTGATTTTCATAGAGGTGCTACCTTTGGATTTTCAACTTCAAGATAAGATTTCCTTTTCTAACACCCCCCAATAGCCATTTTCTTCTTGCTTAGCTCAAAAAATTTTTACTAATAAACCATTGGATGGAGCATATTTTTTGCAAAAGGGAAAAAGCGTTTTGCAGAACCAAGTGCCATGACAAGTAAATTAAAAAGGATGATCACAAAGATATATGTGGGTTTGAAGCTAGTAAACCACTTGACAACTCTGTGTCTCCTTGTTCTGGTCAGCAAGTGTTACTCGTCAGAGTTGTCATAGCACATACAGTTTAATCCTGAGCAATACATGCATAAAGAAAACGAAAGAACATGGAAAAAGATGCATAACGAACATGGTTAACAACTAAATTTTGGGAGGATTTCAATTTCAGTAGCTAGTAAAGTGGTCTCAACATCCCTGTTTGGATGGAAAATCCCTATGACAAGGAGACTTGGGATTTGCTTTTGGCATTGAAAATTCAAAAGAACTTGATAAATCCAAAAATGGAAAGAAGGGTTTGTATCTTATATGTAAAAAAATGTTATATATTATATTATTCATTAGAATGTTACGAAGATCAAATTTTAATTTTTTTTTTGAAATTATAAATACAAGTTATAATAATAAGCAATTATTATATACATATATAATAAATCATTAATAACCAAATCAACAAACAAACATAACAAATATAATTAAATAAATTTAATATAAAATTGAATCAAATTTAGTAAAAATTTGAACTTATGAGGCATTTGGTTTGCAGAATCTTAGATTCTAAGAAAAAGTTTGATCTTCGAAAAAGTACGATATCCGAGGTTTTCTTTCATTTTTAGAGCATCTCGTATTCATATTTATTCGTTTGGTTGAAGGAATCTATATATATTAATTCCTGAATAATTATCATAATCTCCTCAACAAATATGATGGTAACTTTTTATTGGTTTTTATTAATAATAAATACCTAATGACAAATGACACCTTTAACAACAAAAAAAAGACAAAATATTTTATTTAATTGTTATTTTTATTTATAAAATATCATCAATAAAAAAGTATTAGAGATTATTTATTTGTTTCTGGTTGAAAAACACCTTAAATAATCCCCTTTATTTTTTTAAAAGGGATTATTTAAGACTTTTTGTCTAAAAGTGCCTTAAATAATTACCATTTAAAAAATATGAGGGAATTAAAAAACGCTTGAAATAATCTCTAATTTTTTTTTTTAAAGAGGATTGCTTAAGGCTTTTTTTGACTAAAAACACTTTAAATAATATTCTTCAATTTTTTGAAAGATATTATTTAAGGCATTTAAACCAAAAACGCTTTAAATGATCTCTAATATTTTTAAAAAGGGATTATTTATGACGTTTTGACCAAAAACACCTTAAATGATCTCTAATATTTTTTAAAGGAAATTATTTTAGGCATTTGTTAAGGTATTTTTTTTTGTAAAAAAGCCTTAAATAATAACCTTTACTTTTTTATATCATATTATTTAAGGAGTTTTTTTACTAAAAATGCCTTAAATAATCAATTTCATTACTTATAAAATTTAAGAAATAAAATACAAAAAAATTTGAGTAGCTCGATTAGAATATATGGTTATTAATTACAAGGTTGTAGGTTCAACCCCTTCTTTTAGTACTTTAATGTTTTTTCAAGAGGATTATTTAAGACGTTTTTTGTCAAAAACGCCTTAAATAATACTCTTCAATTTTTTGGACCATATCAGTTAGGGCATTTTTATTAAATAATCCATTTCATTACTTATAAGATTTAAAAGATAAAATATAAAAAAAAATTAGAGTAACTCAGTTGATTAAAGCATATGGTTATTAACCATAAGGTCATAGATTCGATCCCTTCTTTTAGCATTTTATTTTTGGGGATTACTTTTTTTTTAGATGATTTAAAGTGTTTTTGGTTAGAAACACCTTAAATAATGCTGATCAATTTTTAAGAGGATTATTTAAGATATTGTTTTACCAAAAAATGCCTTAAATAATCTCATTTAATTTTTTTAGGATTATTTAAAGCATTTTTTGGCCAAAAAATCTTAAATAATCCTAAAAAAAATTAAAGAGGATTGTTTAAGGTGTTTTTCATGCCAAACACCATTAATTGTAATATAAAAAAAAATTTTTAGTAGCAAAAATCTATAACTAATTTGCAGTCACTTCTAGATATACTTTTCAAAATAGTAACGACTATTTCATAATTTTTTATTCATATCAAATTTGGAAATAACTCAAATTTCCCCCTGAAATCCTAGAATATCACAGCAAGAGGTGGGTTTTTGATTTCGAAACTTTGGATACTATTGGAAATCAATCACTTTTTCTCGGAATTAGATTACCTTGAACCAAACATTGGAATCAAATACCCAACAGTAAGATTCTAGAGGAAAATGCATGGATTCCACTTAGGGGACATTTGGTTTAGGAGGATTTGAGAATTTCTTCAGAATATTGATGTTGGGTATTCAAATTTATATTTTTGGTTCGAAGGTATCTGATTCCTAGAGATAATCTTAGATTCTCAACAATATTCAAAATCTCTTATCCAAAATCTCTTAATAAAAAACCCACATCTCCTTGTAATTTTTTTAAGATTTTAGGAGAAAAATAACTTTGTATCACATTTGTTCTAAATAAAAAATATTTTCTTTCTATTTATCATTTTTAAAAATCAACATATGGTAAGGTTTTTTTTTTCTTTAACAAATGCCAAATATTACCTTTTTTTTAAAACGTAGTAATTGTGATTACTTTTTGCTAGAATATTTAATTAAGTAGTAAGTTTTTTTTTTGTTAGAATTAAATAGTACTAATTATTGTGTTTATTTTAACATAAATGCAGTATTTGATCAATTTAATTATTTTAAAATGTAGCATTTGACTTAAATGTAGTATTTAAATGTGATATTTAATCATTTAATTATTTTAAAAAGTAGTAGTTATGCTTATTTACCATGTTTTTATTGAAGGAAATGCAATATTTGACTTAATTGTAGTATCAGTGATTATTTGCTACATTCCTTTATATAGAAACACAGTATTTTAGAATTGGAAATAAATTTATTTATTTTTTCTCAAAAATCAAGATTCTAACATTACAAATGTTCTTATACCTAATCGAACTAAAGCTCAATTTTTAATATAATTACAATGTTTATGACATAAAAAAATACCATATTTGGAGTATTTAACTTTGTTGAATAACATAGATAATTGTTTTTAGGCAACATCGCAGACCTTTAAATAGAACTTCTTCATTTCAACCAACATAATCTACAACCTTTGTGATTTCATCATCGTTATGTTCAATTGATCTTTTATTTATGAACAAATGATGTGTCTACTATTTATTTTATCATTATCTGTTATATATAATATGTTGATTTAAATGTGTTCTTGTTTTATTTGTTTAGATCATGTTTAGATCTTAATTGAAAAGATATAAATCATTCATATGTAATCTTCAATTTGGTTTTAATCCTTGATACAAATATGTTTCTTGTTGGTTTTTTTATGGATATGTCTTAGATTTCATATACGAAACACACATATTTGTTTTTCACACATGTTTTCAACATTAGCTAAAATGTTTCTTCTAAACAATTATGGCTCGTTTATCACTAAAGAAGAAAATACAATTTGTAATAGTGCTTATTTTGCACTTGAACTAGATGCAAACTATGTTACACTTATTACTTATTATTGCTATGACATTACTTACAATGAAACATAGAAAAAGATGTAGACTATCTTATACTGATAGCATATATACTAGGCTACAAATTAAAGAGTTGAACTTAACTATAATAGTTTTTTAGAGCGATAAAAAATGTATAGATAATTGTAGAATGAATGGCAAAGCTTTTTTAAAATTATACCATTTGCTTCAAATATAAAGAGGATTACAGGCATTTAGACATATGTTAATAGAAGAACTGGTTGTTAACTTTCTTTCCATCATTGCCCATCATACAAAATATAGGGTTATGAAGCATCAAGTAGCCAAGTCTAAAGAGACAATTAGTAGAAAATTTAATGCTATGTTAAATTCTGTTTTGAGACTCCATTCCCTATTGTTTAAAAAATCCAAACCAATATTGGAGAATTCAATAGATAATAGATGAAAATACAAGATTAGAAAAAATGAAATTGCTACCAATGTTCTTAGTGTTTGCACACTAGAAATATAATTCATTTATGTTTTACTTGATTGAGAAGGTTCTACAGCAGATGACAAAGTGCTAAGGATGCCATTACATGGAGAAATAGATTAAGGATCCCACAAAGATATTAGCTTGAATATTTTGGTTTTAGTTTTGCATGGAACAAATTTTTGTTTGTGTATTAATGTTGTTACACTAGAGGTTATTACTATTTGTGTGATGTTAGATACATTAATAGGGAAGGGTTTTTGGCACCTTATAAAGGTCAAAGTTACTACTAGAATAATTGAAGGCCAAGACAAAAACCGATGACACCCAATGAATTCTTCAATATGAAACACTCTTAAGCAAAAATTGTATCGAGATATTTTGGTATATTGAAAGCTAGCTAGGCAATTTTAAGGGAAAAGTCATTTTATCCAATAAAAACACATTGTAGAATTAATTTTACTTGCTATTTTCTCCATAATTTTATTAGATCTGATATGATAATTGACCCAATTGAAGTTGATGTTGTTGAAAGGATTAGTAACCAACTAGATGAATTTAAACATGAAGATGTAACAAGGCATGTTGAGCCAAGTAATACTTGGACTCAGTTTAGAGACAATTTGGTACAAAGATATTCACCAATTGATTGCAATCGTGATGTCAAGGATATTATAATTTTTTTCTATTTTATTGGTTTAATTGATGTTTTACAATCTTGTTGAGTATATAATTTGTTTTCTACATTTTCTTAATATATATTTTCTTTAATTTTTTCTTGATGACTGTATGATTTAGTTAACTATTGTTTGCAATAATTTTTGTTTTGTTTCCATGTCAGTTGGTTTACTTCATGCAATAATTATATGTTCATCTTCATTGGTTTTAGATTTGATAAGTAATTTGTTGTCTGTATAATATAATAAGGATATCCAAATGTCTTCATATGATGCCATTTTTAGACATTCTATAAGAAATACTTTAAGAAGAAGAACACAAAGTCATCATTAGGTAATCATTCATAGACAAAAGAGGAAAATGCATATCTTGTCTAATGCCTATATTATTTGACAGATGATCCTAGATGGAGAATAGATAATGGAACATTTAGAGTTAGATATCTAGGCTATCTTGAAAAGATGTTGGAATCATTAATTCGCTAATCCCAACTTAAAGCCAATGTACACATTGAGTCAAGTGTTAAGCTATTAAAAAGACAATATTGTGCTATTTGTGATATGAAATATGTAAGTGGATTTGGTTGGAATGATAGGAAAATATGTATCACTATTGAAAAATTAGTTTTTGATGAATGGTTTAGGTAAGTTTTATAAGTTACTTTAATTTAATATAATATTTTTGGGTAATGTTTATTTCTATTCAAAATATTTGACACGTATTTAATTTAACTTTTATGTAGACTCATCCATATAATAAAAAGTTAAGGAATAAACCTTTCCTTCACTTTGATGAATTTGTTACTATATTGGGAATAGAAAGAGCAATTGGTCAAAGAGTTAAAATAGTAGCTGATACAGTTGAATCATTAAATATTGGTGAGGATGCTGACTTTGGCTTTCTAGAGATTAAACCTATAATGCACATGAAAGGAATAAAGTATAGGAGGATGAAGAAATAGGTTTACCTTATGTGGCAAATCTGTCCACCATTAGAATGTTATCAGGTAAAAAGCATGTAAAAAGCATTCTATGAGCGATGACGGAATGTTTGACTTGCTTGAAGCTATGGTTTACAGCTTAGAATTTGGATTTGGATATAGTTTCTTTTATTTATAGTTTTTTTTTATTTATAGATTGAGTTATAGTTTTTTTATTTATGTCTTATATTGTATGTATATATATAATGCCATATAGCTTGAAGTTGGATACAACAAATATATATTGAAATTGGATACGAGCCATATATGAATGATAATATTTTATCTTATATAAATGACCAATTTGTTTTTGTATTAATAGAACACTTTCTGAATTTGTGTAAATGATACAATTTATACTTATATATATGAACAATTTGTTCAAAGTTGTATAAATGAAACAATAATGAATTCTACTAATGAAAAAATATGGATTCATATAAAGTACAAAAAATTTAAAGTTCTATATATATTGTACCACTATTGACTCATTATCCCCTTTGTTCAATATGCAAATATGGATATGCAGTCACACTATTCATTTCAGAGTTTATTAATTTTGTCTTGTGTGAATTGTTCCTTTTCAGTTCACTACAAAAAAATAAATAATCAATCAATATCAATCAATATCCATTTCATAATTATGGTTAATAGAAACATGTATTAGTAGTTCAAATTTATGCCAACATTATATAATGTTCTTATAAAATCGTTAATAATAATTTCCCTTATGAAATGGAGGATATAATATCCACATTCTATTGTTCCTAGTTGATAAAGAACCTACAAATAAATGTTGGTTAGTCAAAGTTGTTTTAAACAAATAAAGAAATTAATATCTTTGATACTTACTGGAAATGTAACCCAATTTATCTTTTTCTTTCTATCAACAGTACCGAATCTGTTAAAACAAAACAAAGGAACTCGTAAACATATGTTATTTTCATTAAAAAAAAGTATAGTAGTTCACATAACAAAGATGAATACTCTTTATTATATTGAAAAGCTCACATTTAGGCTTCGACCTTTCTTTTCTTGAGTCGAAAAAGTAAATCGTAATTATTGCATACTCAATGATAAATAGCTGCCAATGACTTTTACAAATTATAGTCATATTTGAAATATTAGAATGGAATGTGAGTGACAATTATAAAATTCGTATTATCAAATATAGTCAAGTAATTAACATACATTAGATTATAATTGGGACTATTTTTGCATTGACTAAGTCAAAAAACTAGCACAAACATTTACAATGCAACACCATATTAATATGATTTGGGTCAATGAATTTGTAGGTATCAGTCGTTTATCTCTCCTTCACACCTTTGTAAAAGGTTATATGATGAAAAAAATTCAATTATCATATGATTATACACAATATATGAAAATATATTCATCATATATTTAAATGAATATATAAGATAATCTCTTGTGTGCAACAATTTTAGTAGCTGAGATCTCCATCATTTCACAAAATCTAATAATCTCCTCCTACTCAATCCATGGTGTTGAGGGATAATCAAATAGTCCATCATCGACATTGATGGTAATGACCGATCCTCCTACTAAATGCTAACGTGCATAATTGGATAGCGTAAGCATAATAGATTTTGCATATGAGATTATCTGAGGCTAAAAAACCTGTTACAAATAAAAATCCATCATTTTATATGAAATGAAACATAATAATCTAGTAAACAATTATAATAACAAAAATTAAAAAAATCACAAGAATGATAATTATCGGAGAAAGGGTTTGCTCAAACACTTAATCTCTTTCATTTCCTAAAATATTAGTAAAAGATTGACCTAGAATCATGTTAGTTGTCATTGATACCAACTGTGCCTCCAATTTAGTAATTCGTTGCTATTGCTAATCAAGTTGTTATTGTTACTTCTCTATTATGGTTGCAAAATCAGCAATATTGGAAGTGTAATGTTTAGGCTAAGTTTTGATATAAGTTTATGAAGAAACAAAACTCTCAACCCCCACAATACGATCAGGTCTTTCTTTTGAACTGAAAGCTACGGTCATAATATCTTCGTGATCACTAGTGGGAATTTCGTTGGTTGTGAATATCAAAGCAATGTCGTTCTAAAACACACATGTAAACATGAATAAATATAGTATATTAAGATGCATAAATGTTGAACCAGCAAATGAGATATAAATTCGAAATGAACTTACAATTTTTTTAGCCATTTGTTCAGTTGCTACATTTCCATAGGTTCCAAATTTTGACATATGAGCTTTTTTCTAAACATCCCATCTTACTATTTTACTGTCAAAGTTGGATATTTCCTAAAATCTTATGAAAATATAAGTTGGCAACTTCATTGTAATCCAAAACCATGTGTATAATATCTGGTAAAAAATACTTACAAGTTCATGCTTCACATTTACATAATTTTTTTTATGCTGGATGGTGATATACTTTTTGGGCCTGTATTTTCTTTTGGGCTTTTTTTATTCTCTACAAAAAACAAAATCAATGACACAATAATAAAGATCTCACCCTAAAAAAATGTATTATAAAAACAAAAAAAGGTTGTTATGTATATACTGAATTCATCTAATAAACAAGTTGAAACAAACTTCATCTACTCTTCATCACCAATAATATCTAAATAGGTTGATGTGGGACGAGCTAACATTTTAGCATTGTTAGTAAATGATAAAATATATTTTGATGTCAATCTACTTTTAAAGTGTCTGAATTTTAACCCAGTAAATTGCAACAAAACCTTTTTATACCCATTTAAATGATTAAATAAAGATATGTCAACAACAAGTGTACTTGCATTTCATAAGCAATATACATAAATGATCAATAAATTTCGATTAAAACGTTTTTATATGAATATTATAACTTACCACAACCAAACGCCATATAGCTCATTTGATTCATCTAGAACCTTTTTCCAATTTGTAGTTAATGGATATTATTGTAGACACCTTATTTTTTCGAAAACTTTTAAGATTAGAAATAGGCTTTTGGTTGTAAACTGAGCTCAATTGAGAAACTTTGAGCCCAATAAGAAAAGTTTTAATTTTAATTTGATTTAATTTATTTTTGTTTAATTCTACTTGTCTTAAAACAAAAAAAGGAGGAAGTTTTTTATTAAAAAAAGTTAAAAATTTTGAAATAAATTTCGGTGCTTGATTTATGCAATTACATTGAAGATTTTGCAGGAAGTTTTGGTGCGTTATTTATGCAATTATGTTACTAAATTTGATTCGTAATAAAAAGGGATTGAATCCTCTAAAGAAAAAACAAAAAAAAAAACACATAAGAGCGGTACAGAAAAGAACTCCAACACAAAAAAAAAAAAATGCCAAGTCCACTCTCTTCCCAAAACCATGGCAGCCAAATACTTAAATTCCCATTTGATCCTGGCTCCTTTGAATCCCAGAATTGCTCTCTGCTCTTGAGTCGAAGTTTGAGCTTAAGCCTACCCTACCCACGGTCTGGGATATCTTTCCCAAATGCGGCCTCCCAGCTGGTCTGTTACCTACTACAGTCACCAACTATAGCTTTCAAAATGACGGTAGGCATTCAGGTGTAGCGCTTCTTTTTTTGGTTTGATGATATCAATGTGGATTTGCCACCGTCCGATTCCATTTATTTCCAAGTGGGATTCATCAACAAGAAACTCGATGTTGACCAGTTCAAAACCATTCATTCTTGCCATGGTTGTTGCTCGTTTCATTTAAATTGTGACAAAGTAGCTCTTGGAGGGAGTTCTGGACACTTTCAATAAATATTCAATTAATGAAGAAGACATTGATGTTATTTGGGGTCTCTGGTTCTTTTGAAATTGGTATTATGCAGAAAGGCTAGGGAAATCTTAAAAGTATCATGCAATTTTATGTAGTGAGGTTGTGATAAGAGGTGATACTTCTCACTATGATGCGGTGGCTAATTCTGCAGCGTCTAGGGTGCTTTCAGCTGGCTTAAGTTCTGGTGTTCCTTGTATATTTGGTGTTTTGACTTGCGATGACATGGACTAGGCATCAAATAGAGTTGGTGGTAAATCTATGAACAAAGGCTGCTAAAAATTGCCTTTACTGTGAAGAAAGGAGGATCCGCATGAAAGCCATACCGAACTCGTTTGACATCGTTCATTTGGTAAATTTTTATTTTATGACTATTTTTTTTCATTTTATATTCTAAGTTTTTTTTATTTTGTTTTTATTTTCAATTTTTTATTACTCATTGTATTATTTTATCGAATAATTTATTATTTATTAAATATTTTGTAAAAGTTCCTTATGTTATTTCATTTTAAAAAATATATATAAAAATAAAAAACAAAAAAATTTCTCAAATAAATTTATAAAACCCACCAAACTATTGAGAAATTTTCATGGATTTAATTTTTAAAATGGAAGCCACCAAACTATTGAAAAATTTCATAAATCATTTTTCAAAAAATAATAATAAAATATAATTTTTATCCTCTAAACTATTTGAGGATTACTTTAAATTAAATCTTATCAAACTATTAGGAGACTTAATGAAATTCTAAAAATTTTTTTTACAAATCTTTTTACAACAAAATCTCACCAAAATATTGGAAGATCTACTTCAAAGTAAGTCCTTACCAAACTATTGGAAGACTTTACTATTTTTTTAAATAAAATAAATTAATAAATCTAACGACAGAGCCCTGTTCAGAATGGGACACTAGTCTCTATAAATACTCTTGAGGTAAGAAAATTATCTTAAATTGCTACCAAACTATTGGGACAATTTTAAGATACATTTTCAATATTAAATTATTTGGTAATCACAAATATGATCAAGGCTTTGATAATTTGAAATCAAACTGGTACCATACTTCGGATAGGAGTGCTATAACCTTCTCATGCGTAACCGACTCTTGAACTTAATATTTGGTTTCATGGATCAGAATTATGTTCTAGGTGGCCAATCATATCTAACCAAAAAAAATTGGTGGCGACTCTTTCTAATCAATGTCTCGCGGTAGGTTCATGGATCTATACGTTATAACAGTTTGCCGACTTCACTAGGGACATTGAGAGTCAAGCCAGTAAATAATTTCTTATTATCCGAGCCTTTCTTAATAAATTTGAAATTATTTATTCCTTTTTATTGCTTATACTTGCTTTGTTATTTATTTTATTTTCCTTTTCATTGTGTATACTTGCTTAATTATTCATTTGTCTTTTTTTTATTCATTGCTTATATTTGCTTGATTATTTATTTAGTGTATATATACCTGTCATTTAGTTGCATATGTATAACATAAGCTCTCCACCTGAGCTTTACCTTTATGGGGGAGTGAAGTACCTATATTCTTATGAGATTTTATGTCTTCGCATGGGCTTGTGAAACACTCTTACTTAGATTGAACCCTTTTCCGCTTGTAGCCTATGATAGGTGAGGATCAGGATGCCTTACTAGTCTATGATGGACCATGATATAAGGAACAATTTGGGAACCTCTTAAAGGCTGTCCAAACCACATGTAGTTAACTTTAAGAGCCTAATTATAAATAGGCCATGTCATTCCACCCTTTATAGTTAACCCAAATCTAGGGTCATGTTGTTATTTTACTTGCTTTGTAGTGTTTATTCTTTATTTTGAGGTGACTAATCGATTTTCTTGTCTTTTTTTATTTCTTTTCTTTTTATGCATATTTATAAACATACATGTAGATTACATATTATGCTTACTTTTTTATTGTGTATGCATTCATGCATCATTACATTCATTCTCACGCATAATCTGATGATCACAAACATCATTCTAAATTTGCACCATAATTGTGGGAAATAAAAGTTCAATGATAGCTTAACACTAGTATTGCACTCAGGCTAAAGCCAGAAAAATGGAATAAAACAATGTAGACTGGCTTGAAAGAACAAAAAGGCTTAGGAGATACTTGAAAAAAAATTTAGCAAAATCCTGAAAGCTTTGGAAAAGGGAAATAGAGGAAAGGCAACGGAAGAAGACATCTTACATAAAGATACTGAGCTACTATATCCTCCAAGTTTTTGGTCAACATCAGAGTTAGACTACTCCAAGCTTTCATCAAGAATAGACCACGTTCTTAAATTTTAATCAAGGGAATGTTCAAAGCTATACCAATCCTATCTTCACTGAAAAAAGCAGATAATCCAATCCAAATTCCCAAAATGGATAAAACTAAAGAGAAAGAAAAGCTACAGATGGTTGTACCCCTAAAAAACTCTAAGATCAATCAAGCCACGAGCATGATTGAGGAAAAATTGAGGCTATATAGGGCATTGATTTCTATGGATCCATAGATTCTGTCAACCTTTGTCTGGTTCCAGATATTGTTATTCTTCTAAAGTTCAAGGTACCATAATTTGAGAAGTATGACGGTACCAAATGCCCCATCATGCATATCATAATGTATTGTTGTAGGATGGCAGCTCACACCAACAATGAAAAGCTACTCATGCATGTGTTTCAAGATAGCTTAATTGGGTCTGCTGTAAAATGATATGTCCAACTGGATAGGACTTGCATTAAGTCATGAAAAGATCTAACTTAGTCTTTCACTAACCAATATCGCCACATCATAAATATGGCTCATGATCATCTTTCATTACAAAGGATGGAAAAGAAAGCATCTAAGTCTTTTAAGAAGTATGCCCAAAGGTAATGGAATGTCACTGCTCAGGTACAACCAGAGAAAAAAATGATAGTGCTATTTGTAAGCACTCTTAAGTAGCCATACTATGCGAAGATGATAGGGAATGCGACTAAGAATTTTGTTGATATAGTGATTTCAAAAGAGATTATCGAAAATGCAATCAAGAGCAACAAACTAGAAGAAAGTGAATCATCTGTTGCTAAAAAGATGCCTTAGAAAAAAGAAAGTGAGACTCAAGTTATGAGTTTTGACAAGTAGCAATCTAAAAACTACCCTCAGCCAATCTATCCCACATATCATTATCCCACAAGCCTTGTTTCTACTACCACTCTACCAGCCAACTCCACGACCCTCTTATCCATTCTTTCTAGGCCTTCCCTTTATCCCACTACCCCAATAAGTGGTGCACAAGAATCACAAAAATTAGGAAAAGCCTACATTTAACCTATCCCCATGAGTTATATAGAACTATATCAAGAGCTTTACAAAAACCACTTGATTGCCCTATTCCTACAAAATAGCTTGAACTTTCCTATCCCAAATGGTATGACTCCACTACTCATTGTGACATCATTTTGGGATGGTAGGCCATTCCATCGAAAACTGCATCCCTATGAAACATATGGTGTAAAGTCTGATTAAAAAAAGGTTGATAAACTTCGATACCAATAGAAACATGGCATACAATGTCAATGGTAACTTATCGTCTAATCATCCAAAGGTATAATTTTAGGAGATTGATTGGAACTACCTATCATCTTGGATCTTTTAAAAATATAAATCTTCTTTTATGTACTTAAAATTCATTTTATTTTTTTATCATTTTAATAAAAGTGATAGACATAATGCATTTTCATGACATTTCTCTTTTGTGTGAATCACTATTATCTACTTTTATCCCCTCATACCTTTTGCCCATATCCATTCATTAATTCTTAATAATAAATGTTCAGACATTCATAATGGTAATTTAGAATTCGATTTTGAAAACATCATTCATGATGATTGGATTGATAGATGAAGATTATTGATTCATTGGGATTGCTGAATAAAATGACAAATCTGAAGAATAATTTCAAAAGTGATGCAATACATGATCCTTGCAATTATTCACAAATCTGCTCTTATTCAATGAATATTCTTCATTAAGAGTATTCATCTTTGAAATGAGAAATGGCCATATTTCTTCTATCTTTCCCCCTTAAAAAAAAAAAGAAAAAAATCATCCATTGCTACCCGTTTAAGCCTTTTGAAATTTAATTTTTTAAGGAACCCTAACCAAAGATCACCCCCACACTAGGGGCAAAGTTTGAGAAATTTGTTCATCCTTAGGGGCAAAGCCCTTTTGTGATCAAATTTTCCTAACAAATAAAAAATAAATGATGAGGCAAAATGCCAATGTGCTCATCCAAAAGAAAAAGAAAAAACGAAATTGATAGGGCAAAAGCTAATGTGCTCCACCAAAAAAAAAGAAAAAAAAAGAAAAAGAATAAGAAAAAGAAAATTGATGGGGTAAAATGTCAAAGTGCCCTACATGAAGAAATGATCATTGGTTTGATTACCCTTCAAATACAATTTGGGCCTATTTTATCTTTTTCTTTGTCACCTTTTACCCTAGCATGCATTACGTCCCTTAAAAGATTATTTTGATAAAATATGAACACTTGATTTAGAGAATCATGAATTGAATTGGGGTAGATTTACCATTAGATTATATGAAGCTTTGATCAAAGTGTCAACAAAGGAGATAGAGAAAAAGAAATAAGAAAAAGTGTACAAAAAAAGAGAAGAAGAAAAAAGCAAAAAGCAAAAAGCAAAAACAAAAGAAGAAAAAACAACAAACCAAATAAAACAAAAAGAAAAAAAAAATAGACGAAAGAGGAAAAAGGAAGACTTAAACTGAAAACTCGAAAGGGCGGTTTAAATGAAGATAAAAACTTGAAAAAAAAATTTCATGTGAAAGTCCTTAGAAAAAAGGATGATAATTAGCTTAAAGATTAAATATATTAATGGAAGATGTTTTAAAGGATAATCCTAAGATGGAGTTCAAAATTGTCTAGGCAATCATTATTTTGGATGTTTCTCGACATTTTACCTTTGTTCACCCTTGAGTTGTTCTTGACCTTTCAACAATAAAAACCCATTCTTTTTAGCCTTCACTATATGAATATTCCTCGAATGAATCAAAGAAATGTATCATGTCTGTTGTCATAATATATAGATTTGTAGACCTATCGCTAGACTTATAATGAAAGAGAGTCGCCACCAATCTTTTTTGGTTAGATGTGATTGATCACCTGAATTAAAGCTGATCTACAAAACAGAAGTTCAGTTTCGAAGTCAATTGTACATAGGGAAGGTTGTAGCAACCCTAAAGCACCCATCTAAAGGATGGTACCAATTCAATTTTGAGTTATCTAAGCCTTGCTCATTTTTATAATATACTAGATAGTAAATTTTATATTTTCCCTCTTTTTGGTTTTTTTTTTGTTTATTTTAAGAATTTTTTTTTTTGGAAAAAGTCTCATTTTTCTTAAGAAAAGATAGAATAATTTTTTTCTTTTTTTCTCTTCTTTTTCTTTTTTTTTTTAAATTAGGAAATAAAAAATGGGTAAAAATAAATAAAATCAAATAAAATCAAAAAATAAAAAGAAAATAGAAAAAGGAAAACCTGGGGTCGGGTCGAGTCAAGTCAGGACGCGGGTCAACGCGTGTATCTTCGAGTTGACGCACGGATCCTGGCTTGCCAAAACAGCTTTGTTCTGGAGTGGTATAAAAAACACCTTTTAGCATTTTTTCTTAGAAAACCTTAGAGCCTTTCTCTCTCTACCCCCAAAATCCTCTGACCTCTTTCTAGAAACTCACCGCAAAGTTCAATCGAAAACTGAAAATCTCACAAGTTTCTAGAAACTTCATCAAAAAATCCAATCAAAAATTGAAAAACCCACTAGTTTCTGAAAAGCCTACTGAATTTTTAGAAATTTTATCGGAATCTCACCAAAAACTTCAACCTTCATCAAAAAATTCAATGTTCTTTAAAAAACCCAGAAAAACCCAAAAAGATCCAAAAAATCCAAAAAAAATTCCAAATAATTGTAAGCCTTCTAAAACCTCTTATAACCTTAAATCCACCGTTAAAAACCCAAAATCACACCCAGAACTACAAATTAAACCCGAAATGTCTATCCTCAATTCCTAAAAACCCATACTGCCAAATTTTTCCAAAACTTTCCCAATAATTTTCTTTTTATTTCCTCTTTATTTTTGTGTATTCTTGCTCTGCAGAATAGATCTAATTTGTAGGCAGCCTAGGATCAATTTTAGGAAATAGCAAAATCAATCCTAGGATTGCATTCTGTCCAACGAGATTTTTAAGTCCAAAATTCCAATCATTGATATGATTTGCAATCAAAGTTTTGACCTATGATTCTGATCCTAATTATCTTGCCCACGTGCATATTGAATCGAAAAGGAAAGATTCCAAGAAAAAAATAAAAAAGGAAATAAATAATAATAATAATAATAATAATAATAATAATAATAATAATAATAATAATAATAATAACAACAAAAATAGTAAAAGCACCTAAATGGACCTAGATGGGCCAAAATGAAACCAAACTAAGATTGGCCTGACCAAAATGGGCCTAATCGGGCCTAAACTAGAATGGATCAAAGTGAGCCTAATTGGGCTCGAACCATATTGGGTCGAGACCAAGATGGGCCTAATTAGGTCCGGACCAAAATGGGCCTAATCGGGTCCGGACCAAAATGGGTGTCTACAACTACCCCTCTGTGCACATTTTTGTCAGACAAGGATGTTGCAAAGACCTAAACACCCATTTTGACCTCTAATTTAAAAAACGACCTGGGTTGAACCAAGGTTAGGTGACCAAGATTAAACCACAAGTCTAATGAAGTGACCAAGACCAAGTCGAGGTCAAAAATAATGATCGGGGAGAAACCACAATCTAAAATAAAGTGATTAGGACCAAATCGAGCTAAAAAATAAATGATTAGGACGAAACCATGAATCATGAAGAATTATTTGGACTAAGCCAAGATCAGGTGATCGGGGTGAAACCACAAGTCAAAAATGAAGTGACCAAGACCAAGTCGAGGTCAAAAAGAAATGATTGGGATGAAGCCACGAATCATGAAGAATGATTTAGACTGAGCCAAGATCAAGTGATCGAGATGAAACCACAAGCCAAAATAAAGTAACTAGGACTGAGTCAAGATCAAAATAAATGATCAGGCGAAACCATGAATCATGAAGAATGATCTAGACTAAGCCAAGACCAAGTGACTGAGATGAAACCACAAGCCAAAATAAAATGACTAGGATTAAGTTAAGGTAAAAAATAAATGATCGGGACGAAACCATAAATCATAAGAAGTGATCTAGGCTGAGCCAAGATTAAGTGAGTGAGATAATGCAAATGCATGCCTTATCTAGAATGTAAATGAATCATTAATTATGGTACTAATGCTTTTGTATTCTCATTTTTGTACTCTTTTAATAGAAAAATCATCATATATCATCTTGCATGTTCACCTTCACTATGCACTCTAGCAGAGAAATCTCCCTTCACATTTGGTAAAGAAGCTATTTTTCATCAACCTGAAGGTGTATTTTTGGTAAAAAAACTACTTTTCATTAGCCTGAAGTCATACAAAGAAACCATTTTTCATCTACCTGGAGGTGTGTTCTTTGTCAAATAAGTCATTTTGTTTATTTGTTAAGGAAAGCCATGAAAGTCTTTTTGAGTCATCTTTTGCCTTTATCCTTTTCAATCCTTTAAAACAACACATTTCCTATGATTTTGTTCAATTACTAATCATTATCCCAATTCCAAAGCATGAGGATGTAAGTTATACATTTCTTCCATTCATGGTAAGATATAAAAGAAGAAGAGCAATGTATAGAGTGATAAAATGGCCTTCATTTATGTGGATAATTAGTTTCAAATGATGGTATGAAGTAAAAAAATGTACAAGAGTGGCTATTTTAAGGTAGCAGAGCCCCAGGACAAATGATTAGATAACCATGATAACAAATTTTGGATCTCTTTCAAAAACTCAATCAAAACTTGATGCCCTAACACTTCAAACCTTTTCAAAATTTACTATCCCTGATATGCCAATTCCAGTTGCCTTTTAGAGTTTTGACCCTTCCTTTGGTTTGAAGTCACCCTTTCGGGTTTTTGACTTAAACTTTTCCTTTCTTTTTTTGTGATTCAAATCGCCCTTTTGGGTTTTGGAATTAATCTTTCTTTTCTTTTTCTTCTTCTTTTTTCTTTTTCGGGATTAAGCAAAATACTTCTTTACTATGTCAAAGCTGATAGGGCCAGAAAGTTCATTTTCATCCATCTCTGATAAGATCAAGGCTCCTCCGAAAAAAGCTCTTTTTACCACATAAGGTCCCTCTCAATTTGGAGTCTTTTTTTCTATCATCATGATGACTTGATAGAATTCTTTTCAACACCAACTCTCATTCTTAGAACTGTCGAGGTTTGACTTTTTTGTCATAAGCTCTCATCATTCTTTTTTGGTACAATTGGCCATGGCATAAGGCCGTCAATTTTTTCTCCTTAATAAAGTTCAATTACTCATAGCATTCTCAAATCCATTCAATTTTTTCTAGTCCCACTTCCCTTAGAATCCTCAGAGATGAGATTTTTACTTCTACTAGTAATACAGCTTTCATCCCATAAACAAAAAAAAAAAGTTACTCCCGTAGAGGTGCGCACAGAAGTTCGATATGCATATAGGGCAAAAAGCAATTTCTTATGTCAGTCCTTGTATATTTCAATCATCTTCTGTAGAATCCTTTTGATGTTTTTGTATACGGATTCCACTACACCATTCATTTTTGAATGATATGGGATCTAATTATGGTGTTTGATTTTGAATTGAACACATACTTCTTACATCATTTTGCTATTCAGATTCTTGGCATTATCAAATATAATTCTTTCTAAAAGCCTATATCTGTAAATTTTTTTTGATGAATTTACAGACCACTAATCTAGTCACTATCATGAAAAAGGCAGCCTCGACCCATTTGGTGAAGTAGTCAATCATCTCAAAATGAATCTATTCCCATTTGAAACATTTAGTGTGATAGGCCCAATGACATTCATGCCCCACATAGAAAATGGCCAAGGTGGTGCTATGACATGCAAAGCACTGGACAGAGCATGAATCTTATCAACATAAATCTGGCATTTATGGCACCTTCGGGCATAATCAATACAATCTTTTTCCATTGTCAACCAATAACATCTAGCTCGTATGACCTGTCTCGTCATCATATGCCCATTTGCATGTGCCTCACATATACTATTATGTACCTCATCAACAATTCTTTTAGCTTCAGATATATTTACACAATGGAGTAACACTTGGTTCTTGCTTTTTTTGTACAAAGTTTCCCCATCTAAAAAGAATCCCATGGCCAATCTTCGTAAGACTCTCTTATCATTTTCTGTTGCTTGATTTTGATATTGTTGATTTTTTAAGTACTAGATGATATCATAATACTAGGGGTGGCCATCCTCATTTTTTTTTCAAGTTGGCATAATGTACTGGCATATCTTTGATATACAATTTGATAGGCTGGATTTTGACGGTATCACCAATCTATACCATGGCTGCCAAAATAGCCTAGGCATCTGTAATCTGATTTTCTTCTCAAGGCAAGCATTCAAATAAAATTGTTTTAAACTATTTGCATAGCTCTAAAATGTATTTATGATAAGGGATGAGTTTTAAATCCTTTGTCTCTTATTCACCCTTCTATTGATAAATCACTAGAGCTGAGTCCCCAAACACTTTTAATATTTCAATTTTTCAATCCAAAGTCGTGTGTAGCCCCATGGACACAAGCTTCATATTCAGCGATATTATTGGTGCAGTTAAAATTTAATCTTGTTGTAACAGGATAGTAGTGTTCCATTGGAGATATCAAAACTACTTTAATTCCAAGCCCTATGGCATAAGCGACCCCATCAAAATACATCTGCCATGTTTTTTTTTCATCTTCTTTTGATTCTAAAATGGCTATAATTCCTCATCTGAGAAATCAAACTTCATGGGTTCATAATCTTCAGCAACCCTGTCTGCTAAGAATTCAGCAATGATACTTCTTTTGATTACTTTTTGACTTACATATACCATGTCATATTCAGAAAGTATTACTTACTATCTTGTAATTCTTCTTGATAGTGAAGGCTTTTCAAAGATATATTTGATGGGATCTAATTTAGCTATGAGCAAATTGATATGGTACAACATGTATTGCCTAAGCCTTTTAGTCGTCTAAGCCAAAACACAACACATTTTCTCTAGTGATGAATAATTGGACTTATACTCTGTGAATTTCTTACTCAGATAATAAATGGTATTTTTTGTCTTAATAGATTCATCTTATTGGCCCAACACATATCTCATCGAGCCTTCATGTACTATTAGGTATAGAATCAATGGTTTTTCGAGAACAGGAGGTGCTAATATTGGAGGGTTCGATAAGTATTGCTTGATCTTATCGAAAGCTTCTTAACCTTGTTCATTCCACTCCCCTGGGTTATTCTTTCGAAGGAGTTTGAAATATTGGTCACATTTAAGAGTAAGTTGAGAAATGAACCATGACATGTAATTCAATCTGCCCAAAAAACCTCGAACCTCTTTTTGAGTACTTGGTGGTTGATAAATTTTGAGTAACTCATATTTTATTTGGATTTATTTCTATCCCTCTTTCGTTGACTATAAATCCCTACAACTTTTTCGATCTGGCTTCGAATTTTACATTTAGCTAGATTCAGCTTGAGTTAGAAGCTTCTTGACTTTTTAAATAACTTTTTGAGGTTAACAACATTGTCTTTTTCCTTTTGGACTTGGTAATCATATCATCCACATATACCTCAACCTTCTTATGCATCATATTATGGAAGAGTGTTATCATAGCCCTTTGATAAGTTACCCCAACATTTTTTAATCTAAAGGGCATAACTTTGTAGCAAAAAATTTCCCATATAGTGATAAAAATGGTCTTTTCCATGTCATCTAGGCTAGTTTTATCTGATTATAGCCAAAGAATCCATCCATAAAAGAGAAAACCGAATGTTAGGTCATATTATCCACCAAAGTATCAATGTGAGGCAAAGGAAAATTATCCTTAGGGCTAGCTCTGTTCAAATCTCTATAGTCTACACACATCAGTGGTAACTTATGCTCCACTATTTCAGTGATGAGTCCAGGCATATCTTGGTAGGACCAAACGAAGACATCCATAAATTCTAGGAGCAAATCCTCTAGTCGTTGTCAGTCAGTAACTAAAAGTGAAGTGCCAATCTTAACTTCTTTTTTATTTTTTGGACCACCTAGATTGACTAATTCAATAACTTTTTGATGAGGCTTAATGGACTTGTCTTTCTGTTCAAATAGTCTCATCAAATTTGGAGACAAAGTATATTTCTTAAAATCTTTTGCAATATCGAGTTCATCGATATTAATTGAATTTTTAAAATTAAACCCCAGATCATTGTCATAATTATCTTTGCATTGATTTGAGGACCTGAAAGTTAATATAATAGGAAATATTGGCAAGAGATTTTGATGGTGGAATGAATGGAATGAAAGAAATGAACAAAATGCATGCTTTTATTTTTTTGAAATAATGAAAAATAAAGGCCCAAACATAAGACTTCATCCTAATGCTTTTAGGCATAAGCGATCAGGAGATATGATTACATAGAAAGAAAATAAAAAACAATAGGTATTTGGATGACCTTTCAATTCTGCACTTCATATCCCGATGGGCAAGGGTAAACTATGGTTTTCTCATTTTGGCTTCTGTCATCTACCATGTGAATGGATAGTTTGGCAAAAGCATCCTCCCATTTTGGTTCCTTTTTTGTATTCTCTTCAGCTTTCGAAAGCATGTATCCTTCAGGAATGAAAGTCTCATTTAAATAGGGAACAACCGACTACTCATTCCTTACCCTACTACTAAGGCTTGGTACTTTCTCCATCCTATAACCTAATCCTATTCTGCCACTATTATCCTCAAGCTTTAGGAATTTTCTCATCCCTTGAAGGTTCTTGCCTATATCGAACCCAATACTTTAATCCTTGTTGACCATTTGATTAATCATAATTTGACTGAATTTAAGCCTTTCACCCATTGCATTAACAAGTTCAAAGGATCTGTATAAGCACTATAATGATTCTTCTGTTGCTTCTACATATAGGGCATTTATGGGTTGGGTTACCAGTAAATCTTTCTTTTCAACCACAATCACCAATTGTACTTCTACATTGAACTTGATTTTTTGGTGTAATGAAGAAGGAATAGCGCTTACCTTATGGATCCATGGTCTTCCTAATAAGTAGCTGTATAATGGAGAGATATGCATAACTTGAAATTTTATATTGAAAACACATGGACCAATCTATATGGGTAGTTCAACATCTTTCAATATTTCTCACCTAGTTTCATCAAATGCTTGGACTACCATTTGATTATCTTGGATATGAGACATATCAAAGGGTAACTTTATCGAGGTAGACATAGGCATAACATTAATGACTGATCCATTATCAACAAGGACTTTAGCCACTATATGGCATTTACATTTAATAGTGATATGCAATGCCTTGGTGCTTTTTCCACCTTCTGATGGAATTTTATCATCATTAAAGGAGATATGATGTGGCACTACTAGATTGTCTGCCAGATGATTCACATATTCCATGAAGACATTATAGGCCACATAAGCCTGATTCAATACCTTTAATAAGGCATTACGATGCAGTTCAGAGTTTAGGAGAAGTGACAATAGAGAAATTCTAGCTGGCATCTTATTTAATTGCTCCACCATAGAGTATTCACTATGTTTGACCAGATTTAAAAACTCACAAGCCTTTTTTTTAGGCACAGGGTTTTATGTATCCTTCTTTAGGATTTTGGTTCAGTTTACTTTTTCTTTCTTTTTAATTTATTCAAAGTCTCTGAAGTGTAACATCTCTCACTTCTAGTTATGCCCTCTAATCCTGTTATATGGGCAGTTTCAGCTTTTGGCACATCTTTAGTTGTTCTTGAATTGTAACCCTACATTCATAATTCTAGAGCACTGCTTTGTTATCTTTATAAAGAAATGGGCATGGAATCTTGAAAGCTACTGGTTTGGAAACAAACTTATTCCCAGCTGATGGCGACTTCTCTTTACAGCTTATAGTGATAGGTTTTGGCACCCACCTATCTGTCATAGCCACCTCGGTGTCTTTTAAGACTTTCGACTCTTCATACAACTCTATTTGGTAAGAACCCATTAGTTTTTAAACTTCATCATGGGACTATTTACAAATGTCAATTGAATGACCAAATGCCCCACTATGATATTTACACCTTTAATTTGAGATGTGTTTCTCCACCTGAGTGCATGAAGCCACTGGTTGTATCATCCCAACCTTATATAAAGCTTCATATAGCTAGTCAAATGACATCTTAAGCTCCTCTACCCTTTTCTTCGCATGATTTCACTTGTGTCCAAAGCATTGACTGTATGGCTAGGCAAAAGATTCCCATTGACATTAGGTGTAGAACTCTCACTAGTATCAAAGCTTATCAGCCTTTCTTTAATCAAACTTTGTACCCTATGTTTGAAAAAAATACAGTTTTCAATAGAATGTTGTACTACTCTTAAATGGTAGTCGTAATGGGCATTGACATCATACCATTTAGGGTAAGGAGGTTCAAGCTATTTTACCAGGATATGAGCTATCAAATGACTTTTGTAGAGCTCTTGATACAGCTCCGTGTAACTTATGGGTATAGGGTCAAAGGTTAGTCTTTCTCTGGTTCGTGGTTCTCTAATATTGCTTGTGGTGTTGATCGAGTAAGCAGGGGATCTTGAAGAAGATGGATAAGATGATCGAGTGATTGATTGGTATAGAGATGCAGAGGTTTGATTTACTATATAGTGGTATGTAGGGTAAGTTGGTCGAGAGTAACTTTTAAACTATCGCCCCTCAAGACTCATAGCTTAAGTCTTATTTTTCTTCTTCTTGGGTGCTCTCTTGAAAGATTTACCCCCTTTAAGCTTGCTATTTTTATAGCATTTTCGATAATTTCTCTCGAAATCATGATGTCTGTAAAATTCTTAGTCGTATTTTTGATCATCCTCTCATAATAAGATGACTTTAGAGTGCTCGTAAATAACATAATGGTTTTATTCTCTATTAAAAGGGGTTGTACTTGGGCAGCCATATGCCACCACCTTTGAGCATATTGCTTGAAGGACTCAGATGCCTTCTTTTCCATTGTTGTAGGGAGAGATGATCATGAGCCATGTTAATGATGTGCCAATACTGGTTGATAAAAGATCTGGTCAGATCTTTCTATATTTTGATACGAGTCCCATTTAATTGGACATACTATCTTGTCGTAGATCTAGTCAAACTATCTTAAAACACATGCACAAGCAATTTCTCATTACTGGCATGTGCTACCATTTTGTGATAGTATATAGTGATATACGTGATAGGGCATTTGGTATCGTCGATACTTTCTTTTGGTGACATCACTACATTTGGTACTAGCAAAGTCCATTGCATCCATAGATCTATAGAAATTTAATCTCTCTATAGCCCTTAATCTTTCTTTACTCTTGTTCATAACCTAATCAGTTTAGAATTTTTCAAAGGCATAGCTGCTTGTGGTTTTTCTTTTCCTTTACCTCATCTACAGTAGGGAGTTGGATGGGCTCAGCTACTTTTTCGATAAAGACAAGATTATCATAGCTTTGGACATTCTCATGACCTAGTATATAGGTCATTCTTGGGTAATTATATTTTGGATAAGCTACCTGTTGAGGTTAGAAGGGTGGTGCAGTCTGATTTGTCATGGGTCAAAGCCTAGAGGATATGCCGAATTGGTTGCTTCTTGTGAAGTATCTTCTTCACTAACATTTCCCTATTTATCTTTTTCAAGGCCTCTAGAATTTGGCTCAACTTTTCCTCTAATGCTTTATGGGCTTTTCTTATTCTTTCGAAATGAGTTGAATTGTCTTGTTCCATCTTTATAGCTCGAGCTTGAGTATTATATTGATGAGAAGCTATTCTTGCACCTTAGTACCATAACTAAAGATTTAATGACAATGTTATGATTATGAATGCATGAATGAATGTGATGCAAATAAAAGGAAACAAAAAGTAAAAGGAAAATATTTGCCCCTTCAAAAAGATCCAACAAAAAGAAACTTTCATTTATTCCACAGAAGTCTATTTTACATCAAACATAATATTGTTCCTTTATAAACATGCCTAACTTGCTCATATTGATCCTTAGCTTTCTCAATGAAGTTCAATAATTTTTGTCCATGCTCCTTTGTTGGTGTGATCAAAGCTCTCAAAGTCTCAATTTTTTTTACCATCTCGTCTGCTTGAATCACGGTCTTACCTATCTAAGCAGTGAGGTGCTCTACGTATCTTGTTTTCCTAACCCTTCTCTTTTGTCACACCACACTTGATGAGATAATTCCTTATGCTTTTCTGTAAGGATCCTGACACGATTTTTCTATTCCCTTAGCTTCAATGTCAAAGTCAGAATGTAGTTTGATAGCTATTGGTTCTCTTACTTAACCTTTATGAAAGCATTTTTTATGTGGTAGCGCTCATCTTTCAACTCTTCATTTTCATGAGCCAACTTAGTATTGTTTATTTCTTTGGCTTGTACTTGTATACGCAATCTCTTATGCTCTTGTTGTAACTCTTTCATCTCTTTTAGGGTGTCATCCCATTCTCTAACAATTTTTTGGGCCTTGTCGTATTCTTTGGAAATTTTGTGGGCTTGAACTTTGATCTTTTTTGCTTTGTTTTGCCATTTGTCCTTTTCTTCCTGTAGTTTCGAGACCTCTTCTCTCAGTTTCTCCTTCTCTATCTCATGCTTTAATTTCGAAAGCTGTTTATTAGACTCTTAACCCATTGGTAAATGATAGTCTTAAGGCCCGGATGTAATCTTTTGACCTCTCTTATTTCTCCAAACCAAATATCCCTAAGTAACTCGATTCATGAATGGTCCTAGGCTTATTCTCTTGGGCTTATTTTAGGTTTTATTATGTTATTAATCTTTTGGAATGTTCCGTGCTCCCCATATGAGTAGTCAAACTGGCCATGCTTACAAGTTATAGGAATAAATTGTTCAACTCCATATTGCCTCCTTACCATTAATGGGGCATAATTTGTTGACCCCATAGGCCTAGAAGTCGGACCCTTGTCTCATCTCTACATTGGTATAGCATAGGCTCTCTATCCATCTATGGAGCTACCAATTTTACTTGACTAGTTGTGAGCCCTTATAGCAGACCTCTCCATTCTTTTTGAGTTTTTACCTTTGGCCAAGTGCTCTAATAGAATTCTCTAATTGAATTTCAAGTGCGAAAATAAAGTTTGGTAAAGGTACTTTTTTGCATTCAAAATGGCTTTTCATCTATACATATAGTAAGGGTATGCAACCCATGAAGCGTGCTTTGTCTATTTGTCTACAAAAACTTAAAGATCTTATAGTTTTGTAAAGATAACTGGTGAAGGGTTATAGCCTCCTTCAATCTACTCAAATAGATCCACCACTTTTATCTCAATGTGTCTCAAGACCTTGGGGAAAATGACCAACCCATATATGACTAGAGCAAATGCATTCATTCCCTGATAATCATTTGGATGCTTAATAATGAAGTCTCGGGAAGACCTCTCATGGAATACCTTTGTGATCACCCTTTTCTTGAATGTATGAATCTATAGTCTCTTTTTCCACCCCTAGCATCTGACTCAACTTCCTGTGACTCTCTGATTTATGTTTTTTTACGTATATTCTGTCTGGGATACCATAGATGCATACCCATTAGAGTTAAGTATTCTTTAATTGTTGGTACTAGATCAACCTTATTAAAGATGAAACATCAGTATGAGGGATCCCAAAACTATGCCATCACCCTGATGAGTGAGTAGTCAACCTCCAATGACAAAAGATATGCTATATGTCTAAACTTCTCACAAAAGGCCTCATACCTTGAAGGGGTCATACCATTCCATGTGTCTGATAGGCTTTTCAAGTTATTATGCTTGAGGAGTAGACAGACTTCTTCTAATAACGCAGGAACATGATCAGGTGGTAAACAATCTCCTTCTTTCAGCTGCCTCTTTTTTTATTCGATCTTCACTTTTATGAGAGAGTCACATTTGAATAGCATGGATAAGGCACAAACCTGACGTTCTGTGGAATCCATGAGGGTTTTTGTTGAAATAGCTTTGGGGCAAGAATGCAATCTATGAACATGTTCATGAATGTGAGCAAAAAGAAATAAAAGAAGACAAAGAAATTAATTAGTCATTTCAATGAAATATAGGGAAAACATAACAATTAAGATAACAGCATGATCTAAAATTTTGGATTTTTTATAGAGGGTGGGAAAATAAGGCTCTATCTACAATTGGGCTTCTAAAGTCAACTATATATGGTTTAGGCCATTTCTAAAAGGTTCTCAAATTGTTCCTTACATCATGGTCTATTACAGACTAGTAAGGCACCACAATCCTCACCCATCATAGGCTTCAATCGAAAAGGGTTTAATCTGAGTGAAATATTTTGCAGGCTCGTGGGAGACATTAAATCTCACGAGGGCATAGGTATTTCACTCCCTCCTAAAGGTAGAGCTTGGGTGGAGGGCTTATGTTATGTATATGCAAGTGAATGACAGATATAATAAGCATATATTTAGGTAAATATAGATACTGAATAATAAGGCAGACAAATAAATAATAATAAAATAGATATAAGCAATGAAAATTAGTAATTTCAAATTTGTTAGACATGGCCTGCATAATCAAAAATCTTTTACTAGCTTGACTCTCTAATAAGTCTTAGTGGAGTCGTCGAGCTATCATAACATATAGATCCGTAAACCTATCACTAGACTTATAATGAAAGGGAGTCGCCACTAATCTTTTTTGGTTAGGTGTGATTGGCCACCTGAATTGAAGTTGATCTACAAAATAGAGATTAGGTTCGGAAGTCGATTATGTATGAGAAAGGTTGTAGCACCCCCAAAGCACCTATCTAAGGGATGGTACCAGTTCGATTTCTAATTATCCAAGCCTTGCTCATTTTTATAATATACCATATAGTAAATTTTATATTTTCGCTCTTTTTTGTTTTTTTTTTAAAAGGTCTCTTTTTTCTTAAAAAAGACAAAATAATTTTTTTACTTTTTTTCTCTTCTTTTGCTTTTAAAAAAAAATCAAGAAATAAAATATGGGGAAAAATAAATAAAATAAAATAAAAAGAAAATAGAAAAAAAAACCTGCAATCGAGTTGGGACACGGGTCAATGTGCAAATCTTCAGGTCGATGTGCAAATCCTGGCTTAGCAAAATGGCATCTTTCTGGAACGATATAAAAGGCACCTTTCAACATTTTTTCTCAAAAACCTTAGAGTCTCTCTCTCTCTCTCTATCCCTAAAATCCTCTAATCTCCTTTTAGAAATCCACTGAAAAGTTTAACCAAAAATTGGAAACCCATTGGTTTCTAGAAACTTCATCGAAAAATCCAATTGAAAATTGGAAAACTTACCGGTTTCTGGAAAGCCTGTCAAATTTTTGGAAATTTCACGAGAATCTCACCAAAAACTTCAACTTTCGCCAAAAAATTCAACCGAAAAATTCAATGTTCTTTAGAAAAACTAAAAAAACTTGAAAAGATACAAAAAATCTATAAAAAATCCAAAAAAATTCTCAGATAATTCTAACCCTTCCAAAACATCTTATAACCTCAAATCCACCTTTAAAAACCCAAAATCACACCTAGAACTATAAATTAAACTTGAAATCTCTAATCTCAAATCCCAAAAACCCTTACTACCAAATTTTTTGAAAACTTCCCCAATAATTTTTTATTTGTTTCCTCCTTATTTTTGTGTGTTCATGCTCGACATAATAGGTCCAATTTATAGGTAACCTAGGATCAATTTTAGGAAACGGGCAGAATCAATCTAAAGCTTGAATCTTAGGATTGCATTCTATCCAACAAGATTTTCAAGTCCAAAATTCTAGTCATTGATATGATTTGCAATCAAAGTTTTGACCCACGATTTTGATCCTGATTATCTTGCCCATGTGCATATTGAATTGAAAAGGAAAGATTCTATGAAAAGAATAGAAAAAGAAACGAAAAAAATAATAATAATAGTAATAGTAATAATACTAATAACAATAATAATAATAATAATAATAATAGTAAAACACCTAGTTGGACCTAGATGGGCCAAAATGAACCCGAACCAAGATGGGTTTGACCAAAATAGGTCTAGTTAGGCCTAGGCCAAAATGGGCCTAATCGGGCCCAGACTAGAATAGATCAAAGTGAGCCCAATTGGGCTTGAACCATATTGGGTCAAAATTAAGATGGGCCTAATCAGGCCCAGACCAAAATGGGCCTAATTAGGCCCAAACCAAATGTGTGTCTATAGCTATCACTGATTTGAATAATGGCAAGTAAATGAATGACATTTTTCACAAAGAGTTTTCCATTTTTGAAAGAAACACAAGATGAAATAAATGAAAGAAGTAAGAGAAAATGATTTACATTAGGCCAAGCAAGGTGATCCTATGATGAACCCAGTGATAGATTGATTGACATGACCTGTAAATTTTGACTAGATGAGAAGAATGATATGAATCGGTTGACAAAGTTTGCTCTGAAACCAAGAAGCTAAGAAGGATTGGTGGAGTTGAGAATCTTGTCACCACAATTGAAATCTTATGACATCTGCACCACATACATTGTGTTTACATTTGCATCTCATATAGGTCATGCACTTGTATTACTCTATTATCACTCACCTAATCTTGGCTCAGTCCAAATCATCTTTCATGACTCTTGGTTTCATCCCAGTCAATGATTTAGACTCAGGTCAGATCATTTTTGACCCACGGCATCTTCCTGGCCATTCATCTTTGACCTTGACTCGATCTTGGTCACTTTATCATTTTGACTCTTTCAATTTTGTTATGAAATCTTTGCAAATCTAGAACCTCTGCGAAACTTGGAGTCTTACGAATCTTTCTTTCTTGCGAATCTTGCATCTTTGCGAATCTAGAACATTTATGAATCTTAGAGTCTTGCGAATCTTTTTTTCTTGTGAATCTTGCATCTTTGCAAATCTAAAACCTTTGCAAAACTCAGAGTCTTGTGAATCTTTCTTTTTTGTGAATCTAAAAGTCCTTGCGAACTTACAATCTTTGAGAATCTAAAACCTTTATGAAACTTGAAATCTTGTGAATTTTTCTTTCTTGGGAATCTGAAAGTCCTTGCAAATCTTGCACCTTTGAGAAACTTGGAATCTTGTGAATCTTTCTTTCTTGTGAATCTCAAAATCCTTGTGAACCTTGCATCTTTGCAAATCTAGAACCTTTGCGAAACTTGAAATCTTGCGAACATTTTTTTCTTGAAAAATCCTTATGAACCTGAAACTTTTGTGAATCTAAAACCTCTGCGAAGTTTGGAATCTTGTGAATCTTTTATTCTTTCAAATCTGAAAACCTTTGCAAAGTTTGAATCTTTGCGATTTTGTTAAACTTGAGATATTGGGATCTTTCAAACTATGTTATGAAACCTCACAAATTCTTGAATGTCCAAATTGTAAGTCTTTAGATTTATGGTGAAATTTTGAACTTTATTTTTCCAACCTATGGTTCAATCCTGATTAATCATTTTGATCTCAGTTTCATCCAAATTATTTCTTATGACTCGTGATTTCATCTCGGTCATTTATTTTTTACCTCGACTCGGTCCTGATCGCTTCATCTTTGACTCGTGGTTTCGTTCTGATCACCCATCTTGGCTTAATCCAGATCATTTATTATGACTTGTGGTTTCATCTCGATCATTTATTTTCGACTTTGACTCGGTCTTGGTCGCTTCATCTTTGACCCATGGTTTTGTCCCAATCACCCGATCTTGGCTCAGTCTAGATCATTTCTTATGACTTGTGGTTTCGTCTTAGTCATTTATTTTCGACCTCGACTCGGTCCTGCTCGCTTTATCTTTCACTCGTGGTTTTATCTCAATCACTCGATCTTGGCTCAGTCCAAATAATTTCTTATGACTCGTGGTTTCATCCCGATCATTTATTCTTGACCTTGACTCAGCCCTGGTGGCTTCATTTTTTACTTATGTTTTCATCCTGGTCACCTGATCTTGGCTCAGTCCAAATTATTTCTTCTGTCTCGTGGTTTTTCCTAGTCATTTTTGTTCGCTGATTTGACTCAAACAAAATTGAAAATGGGTGTCTAGGTCTTTGCATCAACCTTAACAGAGATGTGCAAAGAGAGGTAGTTGTAGATATCCTATTTTTTCTGAGAATTTTTAAGATTGGAAATAGACTTTCAGTTGTGAACTGAGTTCAATTGAAAAACTTTGAGCCTAATAAGAAAAGTTTTAATTTTAATTTGATTTAATTTGTTTATTTATTTTTGTTTAATTCTACTAATCTGAAAACAAAAAAAGGGACGAAGTTTAAAAAGAAAAAAAAGGTGGAAAATTTTGCAAGAATTTTGTGCTTGATTCATGCAATTACATTAAAGATTTTACAAGAAATTTTGGTGCGTGATTTATGTAATTACATTACTGAAATTGATTTGTAATAAAAAGGGATTGAATCCTCTAAAGAAAAAATGAAAAAAAAAACACATAAGGGGGGTAGAGAAAAGAACTCCAACAGAAGAAAAAAAAAATAAAAAGACGCGAAGTCCACTCTCTTCCCAAAACCATGGTAGCCAAATACTTAAATTCCCATTTGATCCTGGCTCCTTTGAATCCCAGAATCGCTCTCTGCTCTTGAGCCGAAGTCTGAGCTTAAGCCTGCCCCACCCACGGTCTGGGATATCTTTCCCAAATGTGGCCTCCCAGCTGGTCTGCTACCTACCACAGTCACCAACTACAGCTTCTAAAATGACAGTAGGCATTCAGGTGTAGCGCTTCTTCTTTTGGTTTGATGAGATCAATGTGGATTTGCCACTATCTAATTCCATTTATTTCCAAGTGGGATTCATCAACAAGAACCTCGATGTTGACCAGTTCAAAACCATTCATTCTTGCTGTGGTTGTTGCCCGTTTCATTTAGATTGTGACAAAGTAGCTCTTGGAGGGAGTTCTGGACACTTTCAGCAAATATTCAATTAATAAAGAAGACATTGATGTTGTTTGGGGTCCCGGGTTCTTTTGAAATTGGTATTATGCAGAAAGGCTGGGGAAATCTCAAAAGTATCATGCAATTTTATGCAGTGAGGCTGTGATAAGAGGATATACTTCTCACTATGATGCCATGGCTAATTCTGCAGCATCTAGGGTGCTTTCAGCTAGCTTAAGTTCTGGTGTTCCTTGCATATTTGGTGTTTTGACTTGCGATGACATGGACCAGGCATCAAATAGAGTTGGCGGTAAATCTATGAACAAAGACTGCTGAAAATTGCCTCTACCGTGGAGAGAGGAGGATCCGTATGAAAGCCATACCTGACCAGTTTGACCCGATGTTCATTTGGTAAATTTTTATTTCATGACTTTTATTTTTTTTTCATTTTATATTTTAATTTTTTTATTTGATTTTATTTTTATTTTCAGTTTTTTTATTACTCATTGTATCATTTTATCGAATAATTTATTACTTATTAAATATTTTGTAAAAGTTCCTTCTATTATTTCATTTTCAAAAAACAATAGAAAAATAAAAAATAGAAAAATCTTCTTAAATAAATTCATAAATCCTATCAAACTATTGAGAAATTTTCATAGATTTAATTTTTAAAATGGAATTCACCAAATTATTGAAAAATTTCATAAATCAATTTTTAAAAAATAATAAATAAAAAATAATTTTTATCCTCTAAACTATTGAAAGATTGCTTTAAATTAAGTCCTACCAAACTATTCGAAGATTTAATGAAATTCTCAAAAAAAAATTTATAAATCTTTTTACAATAAAATCTCACCAAAATATTGAGAGATCTGCTTCAAAGTAAGTCATGCCAAACTATTAGGAGATTTTACTATTTAAAAAAAAAAACAAATTAATAAATCCAATGACGAAGCCTATTCAAAACGGGATACTAGTCTCTATGAATACTCTTGAGGTGAGAAAACTATCTTAAATTGCTACCAAACTATTGGATAATTTTAAGATACATTTTCAATATTAAATTATTTGGTAATCACAAATATGATCAAGGCTTGGATAATTTGAAATCAAACTGATACCATCTTTCGGATGGACGTTATGAGGGTGCTATAACCTTCCCCATACGTAAATGACTCCCAAACTTAATATCTAGTTTCATGGATTAGAATTATGTTTCAAGTGGCCAATTACACCTAACCAAAAAAAGATTGGTGGCAATTCCTTTTAATCCATGTCTAGCAATAGGTCCATGAATCTATACATTATGACAATTATCTGTCAAATGACACATCCAATATGACTAGCCACCTTTGCTGCACCACCAAACACAAGCTACCCATCCACATTGAAGTCAACATGTGTTTTTTTCTATTTGCTTTAAGCAACTTACCATGTCTCTTAACTTTTTTTTTTTTTTATGAAAAAGACATGTCAACTAAATATTCTTCTTCATGTTTAGGAAAGAATGACATGTGTTCTTCAGAATTCGTAATATCAACTAATCTATATGAATTTAAATATGGAATGATATTAGCAAACAATGAAAAATCACCAAGCATTCACCAAGCACTCACTAAGCAAGCATTTGAAAAATCACAAACTAAGCATATGATATTCACCAATCAATCACCAAGCAACCAATAGAAAATTAAAATATAATTATCAAATTATATGAACAAATAATTGAATATTATTCATGTCTTATCAAATAAATAATAGAATATTGTGGAGTTGAAAAGAAATTATCCAAATATCCAAATACTTATTGATCAAACTATGATGGTAGGTGCATTAGTACTAGAATAAATTTGATAGCCAATGGCGGAGTATCTTACTAATGTATGTGCTTAATTAGTGTGTATTAATATATTTGAAAATTTTCAAAGCATATATGCTCTGAATTGGATATTAGGGCCTTCAAAACTTATATCATTTCCTTGTCTATATACATGGCTATTTGAATCCTAATATGAAAAAATAATAAAAAAGCTTATTTTCTCATCATGTTATATATTTGCTACTGCAGCCACATTTCCACCTTTCAAAACTATAACTATGTAGTTTAATTGTGTTAGCAATTCAACAACATCTTTGTTATCTAAAATAATCAAAAGAATATGGTGATGATGATCAGAATATTACTAGTTTTTACAATAACATCCTTATTAAGTGTGAAATTATTACTTAATTAAAGCCTTTGTATTTACAATTTAAGATGCACATTTTGATAACCATCATTCAAGAAAATAGTTTTGTTGCTAGTTGTATTGCTAATACATTCAAGTAATAAGATAAATAATTGGGGTTCGAGGTAATACAAAAATGATGAAAAGAAACTATAAAAACGGGTCAAGACAGTTAAATAAGGTTCAAAATTTCATATTTTTACCTCAATCGTCGACAAAAAACGATGACATAGTGATGGTGGTGACGATAATGATGAAAAAAAAAAAGAAAATGGCTTGGGGTTTTTCTTATGGGTTTTTAAGGGTTCGGTTGAGGGCCAGCGTTTATCCTCTATAAAACGGTTAATCAAATAGTTAGTAGGGTTTCTATTGTATAAACTGCATTATAAAAAGATTAATATATGCTTTGAAACGTAATAATTGGTAATTGTAATTTTTTTAAGGATCCATCAATTACTACGCTCTTTTGTTTTATATTGCAGTAATTGATAAATATAATTGTTTTAAAATAATCAATTATTATGTTGCTTAGTTTTATAACACAGTAATTGATAATTTTAATTTTAATCAGATGATTAATTATTGCATTTCTTTGTTTTAAAACGTAATAATTGATAAATTTAATTGTTTTAAAACAATCAAATGTTGCATTGTTTTGTATCATAACACAATAATTGGTAATGGTAATTTTATTCAAATGATTAATTACTACGTTTCTTTGTTTTAAAACGCAATAATTGATAAATGTAATTGTTTTAAAACAATCAATTACTACGTCGCTTGGTTCTGTAATGCAGTAATTTTAAGTTTAATAAAATGTTTAATTATTGCATTTTTTAATTTTAAAATGCAGTAATTGATAAATATAATTGTTTTAAAACAATTAAATGTCACGTTGCTTTTTTATAATGTAGTAATTGATAAATCTAATTTTAATCAAATGTACAATTACTACATTATTTTGTTTTATAACGTAGTAATTGATCTTTGTACTTTTTTTCAAATAATCAATTATTGCATTGCTTTGTTTTAAAACACAATAATTGATATTTGTAATTTTTTTCATTGTCAATTTGAAAATACATTATTTGTCGATTATTTTATTAAAAATTTTTATGTTTGTTATGTAATGAAAGATATTATAGTCAAAATGCAAGATTAAGTAATTTAACTTTCCCCCAACCAAGTGCAAGTGTCACGCCATGGGCGAACGCACCAGGCACATCAGGCACACTAGCATGCGCACCTAAGGTTAAGGCTCGCGCACCAGGAGCACTAGCCGGAGTTTGCGCGCAAGGCCTTGGAGGAAGGCTAGAATGCCCGCACAGCCTACAGGCCAGCCCGCAAGGCCAAAGCCTAGCTTGCATGATGCCCACACCACATTCAGTAGGGCCCAAGATGGGAAATATGCAAAGAGATCTTCTAGAAGATGACAGGATCAGTAGGAGCCTTCTGGCAGTTCTGGTTGACCCTTAGAATCAGGAGATAGAATCCTGATTGATTGTAATCTTTGTAATTCCTTGATTTAGCCTTGATTCTAGGGATTTACCCATAAGTGTAGCTGGAAGCCTCAACTATAAATAAAAGGCTGCTCCACCCTCATTTGTATATCATCATACACACTTCTGTTTCAAATACAAGCATATTTCTACCAATACTCTTGTTTTTTGTTTCTCTCCAACTTGCCGATTCTGTCCTTCCCATTGTTCTAGTGCCATCACATTTGTGTTTTAGGCTAACTTAGGCTAGAAGGAGGTGATTCCAAGCCTAAGTTGCATGGATTTTGAGTCTAAGGTCAAGCCCGTGACAATTGTATCAAAGCAATTTTCGGTTCTGCGTGTTACATGTTTGTGTTGTGTAGGTTAGATCACAGTCGAGGAAATGGCATCCCAGAGTGACGTTGCTAGCCAAGCAACCAGAGTCCCAAGAGCAGGGGCATAGAAGAGGCAAGAAGGCCAATTCGAGAGATATCTGGTCTATCATGGATGGTAGGCTGGCCAAGTAAAGGTGACCGTAGGTATATGAGGAGAAGCTTGATGAGGCAGAGACTCGCGTTAAAGGACTAGACTCAATGGGGGAAGAGCTCCAAGGTGAGTTACAAGCTGCTCTCAATAAAGGTATGGACGCGATCACCCAAAAGAATGAATCCTTGGAGGCTTGTGGTGGAGACCATGAGCGATGGCATAGAGGCCATGAAAAAGAGGATAGATGAGCTCACTAGCGAGCTTGTTGCATGCAAGACTGCCATTGCGGAATGGCATGTTTGCTAGAGTGTCTAAGTCCAGGATGGATGTCTAGGGCATCCAAGGAAGTAGACAACTACCTATGGGGTATGGAGCAGTACTTCAGGTCATAGGCATACAGGACGAGTGATAAAGGTAAGTACCGCTGCTATGTATCTTACCGATGTAGCCTAATTGTGGTGGAGGCGTAGGTGTGATGATGTCAAGCATGGGAGTGCCAGATTGGAACCTAGGCAGAGTTTCAAAAAGAGTTCAAAGAGCAGTTTTAGCCGAAATATGTTGACGATGAGAGGCGGGCAAAGTTTCACAGGCTAAGCCAACAAGGGGACATAAGGGAGTATGTCTAGAAATTTTGAACTGATGCTACAGATCAAATCTAGGCAAGAAAGATACCCTGTTTGCTTTCATGGATGGGCTGAAATTGGGTGAAGCATGAGCTACAACGAGGGAGTTCATGACTTGGCTAAAGCCATGACTACTGCTGAATCCTTGATAGAGTTTAAGCCTCTGAACAAGTTCGAGTCTTCCAAGCCTAAGGGTAAGGGCAAGGACGAGAGGGATCGAAAGAAGTAGTCCAAGAGGAAGACCGTGATCGAAAATCTATGGATGGGGACTGAGACTATTTGACTAAGGATGAGAGAGGAAGCCACAGTAGGTAAGTGGAAAGTGAAGGGGGAGCGAGAATCACTTGCATGCTACCTATGTGGAGGGAGCCACATAGCATGCAACTGCCCATAAAAGGGTAAGCTGGCTGCTGTAGACAAGAGTCTAACGAGGAGTTAGAGATAAAGGCAGCAAAGCTTAGGTCGTTGTGCTCAATGCTGTCTAGAGTAAGGGGAGCCGTAAGCCAAAGGGCTTGATGTTTACGGATCTGATGGTTGCAAGTCAGAAGGTGAGCGCATTGGTGGACACAGGTGCCTCACATCCTTTTATTTCAAGTGATGAAGCCTAAAAGCTTGGACTAAAGGTGTAGAAAGGGACCGGTACCATTAAAACAATGAACTCTAAGGAGGTTCCAGCCATTGGAGTTACGTGGGGAGTGGAGTTACAGCTTGGAGACTAGAAAGGCAAAAAGACCATAGAGGTAATACCTCTTGACGACTATGGGTTTGTGATTGGGTTGGATTTCCTTGTTTGAATTATCACCCTTCTTTGTGCCTTTTGCCAATTGTATTTGCATCTTGGATGTACGGTGCCAATGCCTAGTACCATTGAGGCGAGGGTCCGAAGTTGGGTCGAAGGTGGTGTCAGCCATCCAATTTTGCAAGGCGATGAGCAGGGAGGAAAAACACCTTCTTGGCAACCCTAAAGTATGAAAAACCAAGGAGAAAGAGACGAGTCACCCTTAGAGGTGTTAAAGATGTGAAGACCTCTAGTGATGTGATGCCCATAAAGCTGCCTAACCAGCTACCACCTAAGAAAGAGGTGGACCACATGATCGAGCTAGTGTCCGAGGCCAAGCCACCAGCTAGAGCCCTTGCGAATGTCCCCACTAGAATTGAAAGAGTTGAGGAAACAGCTCAAGGAGTTAGTTGATGCTGGTTTCATCAAGCCATCGAAGGCACTATATAGTGCTCCGATTCTATTCCAGCGCAAGCATGATGGGTCATTGTGGCTGTGCATAGACTACTGGGCTTTGAACAAGCTGACCGTAAGAACAAGTATCCCATCCCCACTCATTGCGAATTGTTCGACCAACTTGGGAGCACAAGGTGGTTCACCAAGCTGGATTTAAGGTTGGCTTACTACCAAGTCAAGATCGTGGAGAGAAATGAGCCCAAGACAGCATGTGTCACTCGGTATGGTTTGTATGAGTTCTTGGTCATGCCATTCAGACTCACGAATGCCCTAGCAACATTCTGCACCCTTATGAACAAGGTACTTCAGTCGTTCTTGATCCATTTATTGTGGTTTTATTTGGATGACATTGTGATCTATAGCCAGATGTTAGGAGAGCATGTAGACCACTTAAGGGAGAAGAATGCTCATTTGCCCAGTAAAAGATCCTATTCCTAGGCCACATAGTGACAGTGACAGGATATGCGCTGGATGAAGGCAAGGTACGTACCATCTAGAGTGGGAACCGCCAATCAAGGTCACTAAGTTGAGGTCATTCCTTAGGCTAGTCAACTACTACAAGTACTTCATCAAGGGCCACTTAGCAATAGCAACGCCACTGATTAACTTGTTCAAAAAAGAGAGAGCATGGGAGTGGAGCGTAGGGTGCCAAAAAGCCTTTGATAGGTTGAAGTAGGCTATGATCGAGGAATCAGTCTTGGTCTTGCCAAATTATGCCAAGTCGTATGATATGCATACGGACACATCAACTTTGCCATAGGGGCGTGTTGATGTAGGAGGAACATTTAGTCATGTTCGAAAAGCAAGAAATTGAACGAGACTAATCGCAAGTACACGGTCCAGAAGAAAGAGATGACTGCAGTAGTGCACTGCTTGCGCACTTGGAGCCATTACCTATTAGGGTCAAGGTTCGTGGTTAGGATAGACAATGTGGCGATCAGCTACTTCCAAACGTAGAAGAAGCTATCCCCCAAGTAGGATAGATGGTAAGATTTTCTTACGAAATTTGATTTCCAGATGAGTACAAGCCAAGGGAGAAAACCTGGTGGCAGACGCCTTGAGCAGAAAGGCTAACCTTATTACTTAGCCAACCAAAGGGGTCACTGGTGTCATGACTCAATGAGGGATTTACGCATGATCCTATAGCCAAGGCTCTTATGGAGTATGCCTAGCAGGTAAGACTAAGCGATTTTGAGTGTAAGATAGTTTGTTGTACACCAGAGGCAGTAGACTGTTTGTGCCGCAGCATGGGAAGCTTCGCAGGGAAGTTTTGCAAGAGTGCCATGACTCAATGTAGACTGGACACCCAAGAGTGAGCTGTACCTTGGCATTTATAGAGGATCGGTACTATTGGTCGTACATGAGGGACGATGTGGAAGGCCTATATGAAGACTTGTCTTGTGTGTCAGCAGGACAAGGTGGAGCTCAAGAAACCAAACGGGCTCTTGGAGCCATTGCCAATGCCAGAGCAACCATGGGAGAGTGTTTCTCTAGACTTTATAGTCAGTTTACCCAAGGCAAAGGGGTTCAAAAGCATCATGGTAGTGGTGGACAGGTTTTCCAAATATGGAGTTTTCATTCCAGCAACCTAAAAGTGCCCAGTCGAAAAGGCAGCTCGATTGTTCTTGAAGAACGTGGTTAAGTACTGGGGAGTGCTGAGGACAATTGTTAGTGATCAAGATAGGTGTTTCACGGGTAGGTTTTGGACTGAGTTGTTCAAGCTGTTGGGGTCAAACTTGAACTTTTCCACCAGCATGCATCTGCAGACCGATGGGCAGACTGAACATGTGAATGGACTATTAGAGGTCTACCTTAGGCACTATGTAAGTGCCACCCAAAGGGATTGGCCAAAGCTGCTAGATGTTGCCTAATTTTCTTACAACTTACAAAAGAGCGAGGTGACAAACTAGAGCCCATTTGAGGTTGTGATAGGTTAACAACCACTAACACCCAGTTTGATTGCTGCAGGTTATACAAGGCTAAATCCAGTAGCATACAAGTTTGCCAAGGCTTGGCAGGAGCAAGCTGACTTAGCCAGAGTTTATTTACACAAGGTGGCAAAGAGGTCGAAGAAGTAGGCAGACCAGAATAGGTAGGACGTGCAGTTTCAGGTTAGAGACTTTGAGTTGGTGAAGCTGCATCCTATTGTATGCCACATGGGGCTGCACAAAGGCTTAGTCTGGAGGTATGAGGGATCTTTTCGAGTAGTCAAGAGGGTAGGCAAAATTGCCTACAAGCTGGATATACCACCCAAGCTGAAGGTACATCCGATGTTCCATGTAAGCATGCTCAAGTCGTTCTATGAGGATGAGGGAGATCCAGGACATGCAGAGTCAAAACGTGCGCCATTGAGAGCAAAGGCCTCATATGAGAAGAAGGTCCACAGCATCATAACTGACCAAAAGGTGAGACAGAAGAAACTATCAACCAAGACAATAGTACTTGGTGCACTAGAAGGGACTTTCAAACAATGAGGCAAGCTAGGAACCAGCAAAGGACTTATGACAGTTTGGGGATCAGATCAGGTAGTACCATGCATAGACGCAACAAGGGCATTACGTAATTAGGTGGGGGAGAATGTCATGCTTAGGTGGGAGCACCAGGCACATCAGGCACACTAGCATGCGCATTTGAGGTTGAGGCTCGCACACCAGGAGCACTGGTGATAGTTTACGCGCAAGGCCTTTGAGGGAAGGCTAGAATGCCCGCACAGCCTACAGGCCAACCCGCAAGGCCAAGGCCTAGCCTGCATTATACTCGTACCACATCCAACAGGGCCCAAGATGGGAGATACGCAAGGAGATCTTTTAGAAGATCACAGGATCAATAGGAGCCTTTGGTAGATCTGGTTGACCCTTAGAATCAAGAGATAGAATCCTGATTGATTGTAATCTTTGTAATTCCTTGATTTTAGCCTTGATTATAGGGATTTAGCCATAAGTGTAGCTAAAGCCTTAACTATAAATAAAGGGTACTCCACCTCATTTGTACATCATCATACACATTTCTGTTCAGTAATACAGAGCATATTTTTAACAATATTCTTGTTTTACTTTTCTCTCCAACTTGTGTATTCTACCCTTCTCATTGTTCTAGTGTCCGCACGCTTGTGTTTTAGGCTGACTTCGGCTAAAAAGAGGTGATTCCAAGCCTAAAACTGCACGAATTCTGAGTCTAAGGTCAGAGCCCGTGACACAAGAATATAACAAAGCCATGCCATCAAGAATCAGCCATTGCTAGGAATCTACATTTTAATGAGAATCACACTTTCTCCCAGAATCTAAAATTCTATAAACCAAATGCACCTTTTAAGATTTCAAAGCTTCAGGGTTTTTTTGTTGTTATTAAGCCAAAACTTCATTAGCAATGATGATCAAATAATTATTGGTAATTGGCAAGTATGTTTTTTATTTTTTTTCACCAAAATTGATAGAAAAAGACATTCACAAAAAATAATTAAGGGTAAAATACATTAATGGAGACTCAATTTTCTCGATCGTTTTAAAATGTTCACTAAAATTTTTTTTTTTCCTTTTAGACACTATCATATGAATTGGTATTTTTATTAGTCATTGGGACGTTAAACAACAATAATTGTATGACACGACATTACAAATTAAAAAATTCAAATTAATTTTCATGTCAAAAACTAAACTTTTTGGGTAAAAAAAAAATGAATCAATTCATCTTTATAGCCCATTTTCATTACTTTTTTTCCCTTTCTTTTCTTTGTTCTTTCATGTTATTTTCCTATTTTTTTCTTATTTTCCCTTTCATTATTGCCAGTTGATTTGAGAACTTCCTAGTCAAATGACAATCTTAGAATAAGGTTTTTGAGTTGCAAGAATTATAAGTATTCCTCTAGATGACATTTCTTCAATTCGTATGATCCACCTACTAGTAATAATGCAAGAGTTGTATTTGTTGAACCGTTAAGAAAGACAAAACAATTGAAACTAACGAAAAAATGAGTGGGTATTATGGATTTTGTTGTTAGTTTGTTATTTGATTTTTGCTTTGATTTTGATTAAGCACTAACTAGATTATGCTTCTTGGTTTAAGGTTAAGGTGTGGTAATGTGTTTTGGATTTAGGGTAGCAATTGGGTTTAAGGTTAGGATGTGGTAATGTGTTTTGTGCATTTTGTATCATGTGGCAAAATGATGATAGCTATTGGGAAGTCATTTTGTATCCAAGGGTTTTTTTGTATTAAGTGGCAACTACTAGCAAAATGTCTTTTGGATTAGATTATGTAATGATAATGATTTAGATTATATAGTTGTTTTAATTTTTTTTGTTTAAATCTTGATTTTAATCATCTAATGAAAAATGAATTAAGATTGTTGCAATAGATCTTTTAATATCAATAAACCTGAAACTAACAATAGATAAATCAGTAATAATACCAACATTATACACTAGTAACAATACCAACATAAATAAATAATCAACAAACCAATAAACTAGTATGCAATTTTAGGGAGAAACATGAAAAAATCCAAAACAAAATTAATGAACAAAAACATGACTTTATTTATAATGAAGAGCCATTTACACTAGTATGTAATTAAAGGTAGTTTGTTGGACTTTACATCAATACCATAAACCAATCTTTTACATAAAAAGAAAATCTCTTAAAAAATAAAAAAATTTCTATACTATTCTAGCATACTAGTAGTATCAAAAGAACTTTACATCATAAACCAATCATGCACATAAAAACAAACACATATTTCCAAGCTAGCCTTGCTGGTAATTGGCCTAGTAATGTTTTTCATTTTATGATAGTTGGCCTTATTGGACTTTAGTAGCTCTTTTGTTTTGTTGAACATCAATTAAAGATTTGGATAGCTTTCTCTTCCCTTTGCCTATATTGTCAAGTCTATGAAGTAGTGATGGAAAAGGTTTACAAGATCCAAAAAGGCCATCATATTCAAAAATATGACTTTATGGTGTTTGAAATACTTAACTAAACCCTACATATCAATATGACAAATGATTAGTTATTTATGATATGGCAAAAATTTTAAGGTTGATAATTAGTAGACAAATGAGTTGCTTACATCAAGCATCCATCAAAAAGTTATTAAAGATGGTTAATTAGTGGTTGCATAGCCTCTACCTTTTGATTAGTAGTCCCAATAGATCTTTTAACCTGAAAAATGCAAATAATAAAATAAGTTATTATATTTTGTCTACTATTGTCATTCATGAATATAAACAAAAAAACCAAAACACTTAAAGGTAACTTTGAGACTTTTTTTTGCTTGACTAATATAACCCCTAGTAATAGTAACTAGATTTAATCTGCTATTACCATGAACCTCTCCTTTGCATGTCCTTACACTATGCCCTAGTTTTCTACATTTAAGCTGTTCTCCTCTTTTACTAAATTTGAATTAAGTTCCAACTGTTTTCATTTGTTTCTTTTCTCTTGTTCTTATGTGGTCTTTTAGGTGGCCATCTTATAATTGGTGGCAATATTGGTTCTAAGGATTCAATAGTTCACTAATTTGCACCTTTGATAGGGCTAATGAAGTTGGAATATAGCTTTACTTGTGTGATCTTACTGTAGCATAAGTCAACATAATTTTAGGTCTTTTTTAGTCAAGAACTGAAACAACATGCTTACATAGAATGCTCATGATATCTCATTTTTTGCATGAATAGGTATGCAACTTAAGGTCAACTATATGTTGATTTGGCGGACCACATGCAACTTGGTTCCTTGGACTACTAGCATGTTTTGGCCAGCATTTACTTGACTCTAAGATAATTCGATCCATCATTTTTTGTATTTTAGGACACAATGGTCTTAGATACCTTTCAATCGCTGCACTTTTGAAAGCAATCCTTTGTATCAGTTTTGTCCTAATAGTTTTCATTATTGTCAAGATTAGTTTATCTCTTGTATCCAAAATAAACTTGTTAAATGACTCACATAGATTATTAATAATGATGTCACACTTAACCATTGTTGAGAAATAGGACTTAGACCAACGAACTGGATCTTTTCCTTTAAGCCATTTGTGTCCAACAATTGATAAATCTTTCATTTTCCTCGTTGCATCCTCAAACTCCTTCAAATAGGTAGCTCTAGCAACTTTCCACAAACAATCCTTCAATGCTTTTCCTTTGTTTTCAGGGTTAACTTGTAATTCGTGTATAAATGCCTAACAAAGTTTTTATGCTCAGCATTAGGCACAATGTCTAAAAGTGCATCCACAAGTTCTTATAAAGCAATAGGTCCATAAACTATAGTTTGACCCTCAACTTAATTTTATATTGAAAAAGGAACAATAAAACAATTAAAGGGAATAGTTTCATACCTTTGTTTGTTTAACATAAAAATCCATTGATAAGAATTTGTAATCTCAAAGCCATTTTTTAGCAAAGACAAGAATTAATGCCAAGACTCAAAGTTTTCATTTTCAACAGTGGCATATGCTAGTGGATAGAGAGAATCATTTGCATCAATCCCAACAGCTAACAATAAGGTCCACTATAGTACCTTTTTAGGAAGCAATCATCAAGGCTAATAATATGCCTTGTAACAAGCTTTGAACCCATCTTTGCATGCTTATAAACAAATATACATCCTCTTAAATAACCTGATCTCTAGATAACAAATTATAGTGATCTCTTTATAGCTTTGCCTGAGCTCTTCCAAATAATCATAAATCTTATAATATTATTCTTTGTGATTTTTATACACAACTTCAAGTACTCTTTGCTTAACCCTCATATATTTTGACAATGACACATGAATTAAAAAGTCTACTATGACATCTTATTGAAAGAACTTAATGAATACTTTAGATTAATCATAAGCTTTTTGAGGTAAAGTTGAGCCATCCACTTAAAAATCTTGCTCCTATTTCCTTGTCTTTAAATCATGTATCTTTAAGGACATAAGTTTTAATCTATCAAATAGGGTCCAATAAGTCTTTTGCATTTAATTTTGCCCTTCAAAGTTTCCATGGACCCATCATTACATACAACATTAACTCTATTTTCGTTATTCCTTTTAAACTTGACATTATACCTATTCTTTTTCTTATACTGTCTTATGGCTTTTTTCACACCTCCCTGATTTGTCATATTTGCTTCATCATTAAATTTTGATCGTCTACTAACACCTTCAGAATTAAACTTATGCACACTATGTAAATAATTTGATTTTTCATATCTAAATCTATTTTCATCTTCACCACTTACTTTTCCAACTTCAACTCTAGCTACCATTAACACCTAACCTATCATCCACTCTAATAATAGTTCCAGCATTTCAACCAATATCACTCTTAATTCTTAAATCGACATTAACCTCAAATACATGATCATCATCATTATCTCTTATATCATAGTTATTCTCATTAAATCAAAATAAGAATTGTCATTTTCATCTTCATATTCATCTAAAATTTCATCTTCCTCTAAATTATAACTAACACCTTCACAATTTACTTTTGCTTCAATTTTGTTTCATTTTCGGTGCTTGAAGCAACTCCACTTATGGTTCTTTCTCAATAGTTCTATCATCAAATCTGCCATCTACATTATATGAATTAATAATAAATCCATCTTTTAACTAAAAATGGATGTAATGATTTCTTGGATGTTTGCAATTATATTCACAACATCAAAATCTATTCTAAAAGGCTTAATAGAATCAATACTAAATGCCTCTCCAATCATATCATTTATTTCAAGAATGGACATAGGTTATACATGGCATAAATCAAAGCTATCATCCCTTTACCTAGTATACTTTATAGTAAGAGTATACATAAATTGACCACCATGATAAACAACAGTTGAAATGTAGTTTGATTTAGGTTCTGAAAGAATTATTAAATTTTAAAACATTAATTAAAAAACTAACTTGATTTAGGCATAAAGTACAAAACTAATATGTATGTAATAGCTTTAAACTAATATGTAATATATTAATAGCCTTTGTGATAATTAAATAATCTTTCACTAGATGACAATTCAATAGACATGCCTAAAAAAGCTGTCAAATCCAAATATGGCTCCATATGCCTCAAAAAGCATTCAAAACCAAATATGGCTTCACATGCTTCCATAATATAGGACAAACAGACAAAAATGACTTAGCACATTAAACAGAAAATAAGCATTAAAAAATAATTTATCACACTCTACACCATACAAAAGACAATAAGAATATATCTGCAACAATCATATTAAATAATCAAAACTAAACTAAAACAAAAAATTAAAAAAAAAAAGTCAACAACACTAATCTATTCAATAGTAGGCAAAAAACAAAAACAAAAAACAAAAACAAAAATATGTTAAACTCCTATCATAAATAAGCATAACATATTTTCCCAATCAAAGCTTCCTTCTATCCATTACTTGCTAAACCTTAAACAAACACATTCCAAAAACTAATTTAATCTTACACCACTTGAAAAAAAATGCAAGATCAAGCCCTATTTTAAACTCACTCTAAACACAACAAATTTATAATCCTTAACTCTCAATTGCTTTAAATCACAACCTCTTCTCTTTAAATTGTAACCTGAAACCCCAAATCATAGCCTTTTATTTCTAAATCCCAAACTTAAATTTTTTTCCCTAAACAATGAAAATCCCGCAAACCCTAACCATTTTAGAAACCCCAAAACCCTAAGTTAATTTTAGGTTAAAGCTTTTAACTTAAAATATAATGACTTATTAACCCACTAAATTTTAGATTACATGAAATTTTAGTCATGTCAACTAAGTTATTTTATATGTCACATCATCACATCATCAAATTGTTAAATTTTAACATGTCACATCATACAACCGTTTTTGTTTAACATTTTAATAATTAAAAATACACTAAATGTTAGTGATAAAAAATATATATATTTTAATTATCATTTTAAAAAGATCCAAAAAAACTGAGTTACTATTGATGCCTTTTACCTGGTAATTAATGGCAAAGTGTTGATGGATCGCACACATAACTACCTTGTTCCAACCGCATTTGAATTTAGGTTAATTCCCACAAGTTTGTTAAAACTATCAAATCTTATGGATAACTAATATTAATGTACCCAAATCGTAATTTACCGTTAATTCTTTTTTTTTTTTTCTTTTTGAGAAAGGGAGACTTGAATTACATATAAAATCAAATGATCAAAGGCAATTTACCCTTAATTCCTTTTCTTTTTTTTTTCGAAAAATTACCTTAAAATCATCAATGAAATGAATGGCTTCCCACTAGGAAAAAAAAAATATTCCAACTAGTCATTTCTAACAAGACTCTGCAAACATTTCCACTACTGAATGAAAGAAACCCTGATATGATGATTATCAAAATTTAATATAAATGTTCATATGCACCTTACAAAGGTTCCATGCATTACATCCAAAGGAAAAAGGCCGGTTGAAGGAATCACAAGTTGACAGCTCCATGGCTTGTACCATAAAACAGAAGGATACAAACCCATCTAAGCAGTTGCATTATTCAGTTCTTTGGCAGGGGTTGATACTACCATTTTCTGTGGCTGCAGACACAAAAGAAAGAGCTTAGGTTGCATCATTAATAATTCAAGAATCACAGAATATCTATTACAGACATACTAACAAGAATAATCATCATAAAAAAAGAATATGAAAAACTAAAAAAAAAAAAAATCCTATAACAGTTTCCAGTGGTTCAGATTGACCAATCTCAATATTATCCCCATGCAATTGTGGTGCACAATAAAGTATGGTTTTATTTTATACATAATCACTCAAAAAAAAAAATCCTATTACAGATTGACCAATCTCAATGTTATCCCCGCGCAATTGTGGTGCACAATAAGTATGGTTTTATTTTATACATAACCACTTACCTCTATGCCTGAGTTTCAGCTCTTTGTTAATTTTCCACAAAATAACGATTTGCAGTTTGCAACCACTTTTACTGAAGCAGAAATAGATAAAAGCAGTGCCAGTAGCAAAAGAGGCCAAAAATGAAGCCCAATTTAGTACTTTCGTTGAAGTATTATCCTCGTACCTATGTTGTATTAGAAAATAAATCAAGAGGAGTATGCTATTGTGAAGGTCCAAGACTATCAAGATTCCAGAGGATTGAAGAATACAAATAGATTGACTAACAATGTGAAAAGAATCAGAGCCCCAAACTAGTAAGATTATTGCAATGGAAACTAAGAAATGGGGCACACACCATGACACCAAATGCAAAACCTTAGTTTCAGCCAATATCACCTGACATATGTTCAGCCTTCTAAGTCCTAAAAACCAACTCTTTGGTATAAAAACTTAATAAAAAGAACAAACTGCATTCTTAAGAAAATGAATCAACTTCTTACCGCTGCCAACTCTTCTTCATGTTTTGAAATGAAAGCAGTGTCAACCTTTCCATTTCTGAAGTCCTGTTAAGTGTGGCATATTAGATCGCTTAAACAATTTTGAACCTGAAAGCATAATATTCTCCAACTAAACATACACATCACACATTCACAAGATAGTACCACTAACCTCAATATCAAGGATGAGTTTATGGTATTCAATAGTTGTAGGAACCCCTGAAACAAAAAGTATGGATTAGGAGATTACTTGAGAGATGGACATTTTCTTGATAACAAAATTAGAATGAACCAAAAAGAAAATGGAGCAACTCCTTTGGCACAAGCATATTCAATTACATGCATGTAGCACCAACCGAACCAACAGGAGTCACACTGACAATGGTCAATGGAGGTAGCTATTCATTCAAACAGATGTAGAGAGTTGCCTTTTTCTAGTTAAAGGTTTCTTCACCCACATTCCCATGCAACCTCACATATGTGAATGTTTATAAGAATTGACCAAGAAAATATATAAAAATGTAAATGAAGCAAAATAGTACAGCACACCAACAAAGTTCAAACAGTAAACTCTTGGTCAATAATTAGTACCTGTAATTACAGTGTCATCAAGAGCCCTTTTCATGCGCTCAATTGCTTTTTCCCTTGTTGGAGCCCATACGATAAGCTAAAGCAGAGTACATAGATAGAAGAACAATGTCAAGGCAAATTTTCATTTTAGAGAAGCAGCCCCATAAGCAAGACAATTTTAAAGTACCAAAAAATAAATGCAGCACCTTGCAACATGAATCAAAACATGTATGCAGTTCTACATCAAACTTTGCTTTATGTTTTACTATGTTAAAAATAACCTTGGCAAATTTCAAAATATAATGCAGTTTACTGTATGCAGCTTGACATAAGACAATTTACAGTATTCTTATCACTTTTTCGTGAAACAAAGTTTTAGAATTCTCTTCTCTTCCAAAATAAGCTTTCTTGGACCTTCAAGGACTTTGCATAAAACTGCTCATACATGCATAATCTTACATGTGATAAAAATGAATAGTATAAGGAAAATATTACAAACCTTTCCAAGTAATGAATCATAGCTTGGAGGAACTACATAATCAGAATAAACATGGCTATCCATTCGAACAAATGGGCCTCCAGATGGCAAGTACGATGTTATTCTCCCTGTCAATCAGAAAGCAAAGGAGGTGTTTACAATATCGAACTATTAGACCAAGTCCTTCCATTTCCTCCCTATTCTTTTGGCTGTTTGAAAACCACATCCAAGGATAGAAATTGAGGAAAGATTAGGATTATAAACTTCAAAAGTAAAAAATTAAAAAAAAAATTCCTTAGAAACTATATACTCTATAACGTTAATAGATGAAAGCTTACATGTACTAAAGTTGGCAAAAAAAGCATATACAAGCTTGAATGATTCCAGTACAGAAGAAGGGACAATTTAAATAGAAGGCAACAATGAAAAGGCTCTGATGGTAGAATGTAGCAAAAATGAGCCTATTGCAACAATAATTTCCACATAAAACAGAAAACACGCTGTACACATACCTGGTCCAGGTCTGAACCCTTTAAATGCATCTTCTGCATTGATACGACATTCAATTGAATGCCCTCTGAGCACAATATCTTCCTGCAAATCATAATTCATGAGCAGTAGCATGCATTGTGTTTTATGCTCGAAAATTTTTGGTTGAAACATTGCATTTCAATACCTGTTTGTAGCGAAGTTTTTCTCCCATAGCTACACGAATTTGTTCTTCAATCAAGTCAACAGAGGAAATCATTTCAGTTACAGGATGCTCCACCTGAGTTTAATAAATGAAAATACAAGTTTAGCAGTACTAATTAGTCCGCTAATAGATAATTCATGAATCAAAGTTCCCAATCCTAATTCAACCTGGATTCTAGTGTTCATTTCCATGAAGTAGAAGGAACCTCTTTCATCCAAAAGGAACTCAACAGTTCCTACACCAATGTAACCAATAGATGCTGCTGCAGCCACTGCTGCATCACCCATGGCCTTCCGCAATTCTGGTGTCAATGCTGGAGAAGGAGCCTCTTCTAGAAGTTTTTGATTACGTCTCTGTATAGAAATCACATTCAACAACATTTTACGTCAGCCTTTCCATAGAAACTTCAAGAATGAAAATCTAAATGAGTAGCTACGGATGGTTTTGCCTTTTCCATAGAACTGCAGCCTTCATGTTGATTAGCTTTTTCTATTTATGGTTGAAAGTGATTACTTTATGAATTGGGTTGCTAAGACAAGACAAAGCAAAGTTCTGGACTAAGCATGGTAACAGTACCTGGATGCTGCAGTCGCGCTCACCAAAGTGAACAACATTACCATATTTATCTGCAAGAACCTGCAAAATCATACCATATAGCATAGGAAAATTAAAAACTTGTATGTAGTCTATACTCTATAACAGAGAATATATGAAGCAAAGGGCAATAAGGCTTAACAAAAGGTCAGTAAGCAATGCATGCTGTAAGCCTTCCAACAGATGAAGCCATCAATGAAAGCTAATGAAAATATAAAATATTCTCCTCGCACGTATAATGTTACCAAGAAACCATTCTAGCTGTAAAGGAGAACTACACAATAATGCTCTCCAGATTTACATCATTAAGAGTGATTCAAGCCCATGAAGAGGAGGGAACTTATACAAGCATGGATTAATCACCTGGAACTCAATGTGCCTTGGATTTTGAATGTACTTCTCCAAATAAACTCCGTCATTCCCAAATGCAGCTGCAGCTTCACTTTTGGCTTGCTATAAAATATGGGAATTAAATTAAAACTGAGTACAGATACACTTCACTTAGATAATGCATGCTACAATCTTTTTGGACAAAATTAATTTATATTAATCCATGAGATCTAACTGGCAATTTAGAGTACATAAAAAATAAACTGAAAATTTTTTCACATATATAAAATATTGATCAAGAAATGACATGAAATACCAAAAAAATGTAGGTATTTGTCTAGTAAATCAAAGAAACATTCCTGAGAAAACACTGGTGCTTTCAAGCTAGCAAACGAAATCAAGGAAAAATATAGTAGGATTAGAAGTCCTAAACTAGGTTGCAGGTCCTTCCAATTGATTGACTCAATTAGGTACTTTAGACTTGAAAAATCAATATTTAATGTTACTAAGGGTTTATCCTTGCAGCTGAAATAGCAAGTTCCAATTACCATAACTGTAACCGAATGCTTCATGCTGCAAAGAAAGGAGCCAGCAAACCTTTGGGTCAAATTATCATGAGACAGTAGAACTGAATTAAATCAGAAGACAGAAATGGGCAATAATGATCAAAAAGTTAGAAAAATAGATGGAGAGAGTTAAGATCTTTTCTCTTTACTTTGTTGTCTACCCTTTGGCTTTTAGGTTTGCTTCCTTCACATGTTGCAAATAATGTCTAATTACTAGGGGATTAAGTCAATAGAAAAAGGTTGTAAAATATCACTCTCAAAATAGAGGAAGACTTTACTCATCCCTTAAGCTTGGTGGTACCACTATGGTCCCACAGCCCTTTTTAATGGATGGGCTGCACTGCCACAGGCCTGAGAATAGATTCTAAGTTCTACACCCATCACACCCAAAAAATTGAAAACAAAAAAAACAAAAAGGGTCAAAAGAAGATATGGAACTGCTACTTTTTTGTCCTTTCTTTTCTTTTGCTTTTCTTCATTTTTCTCTCTGCTTCTCAACAAATTTTGTTGCTAACCCAAGCCCACCATTTAAAAATCAAATAAGGATAAGGATCTATTCCATAATTACATCAGCTCTGCACTGCTCCAGGAGGGAAAAAACAAAAGAACAGTCACAAGCCAAATAACAATTGACTTATGATTAAATAAATTATACAAAACTGAAAACTTCAAACGGGAGATATGTTGTCAACTAAAATAGTTGGAGCAAATGGTATTTGATGTAATACCTGTAGTAACTTCACAAACTCATCAGGCTCTTTAGCAAGACGCATTCCACGGCCTCCACCACCAGCGGTGGCCTTGAATACATAAAAGAATAAAAAATAAATTACCAAAAATTTATTGGCTAAAACGGATTTCTGGGCAGTTTCACAAACAGCAGTACCCTCTTGACATTCAAAATCATATTTCATAGCTGCCTTTTGGCAGTAGTGGCAGCAAAAGAACACAATTTTTTTTTTGCATCTTTTAACAAAGAAACACCATTGAACCACTAAAATGTCTTGCAACAATAAAATGAATACTTAATAACGTTCAAATAGTGATCAATAAGAGGTTAGATTTTGCAATGATTTTAGAGAAGTTACAGCCAGAGCAAACGAGAGATTTATGAACTCTATGCTTGGATAGGACTTAAAAATCAAAAGATTTTGTTTTAATAAAAAAATGAATAATTCTTGATTATTATTCCTGGCTCTGCTTTACATGCATGTCTATTCTTCCTATGAACAAGTCTAATAATTTTAGGCCTTTAGGTTGCTTTTCTTATCAACATGCAGGTGCACGAGATATGTTTCTCTTTGAACAATCAATCTTTGAATTAAAATGAAAAAACTTATTTAAAAAATTAAACAATTTTCTAAACAAAACCTAAGTTGAATAGCCAGAAAAGGTCCACCAAATTCCCATGTTCAGCCAGTAAATTATACTGATAATAGAACATACGTTGATTGTTAGGGAGCAAAATAATCACCTTGATCATCACAGGAAAGCCAATCTTATGGGCAAGCTTGATTGCTTCCTGTGTACTCTATATAATAAACATAAAGTTAACCTAGGAACTCCAAACTGATCATATAAATACTATGTATGAGGTTGCATCCACAAACAATTGCCCAAATATAATACCTGTAACAATCCATCACTTCCAGGAACAGTAGGAACACCTGTATTCTTCATTGTTTCTCGGGCAGTTGATTTGTCACCCATAATACGAATACTGTCAGGCTGACAAAGAATAGCCAGAATTCATTCCTTTAAATTAGGACTAAGGATGAGCTAAAACCAAAGAGTATCCAAGCTGGACAAATGAGCTAAAAGAATAACATCAGTGTTTACTTTAAAACCCATCAAACACATAAACTTGTCCATTCAAAATATTATTCTCAAATGACTTGATAGTTGTGTACTTACATTAGGCCCAATAAAGTTGATTCCATGATCTCTGCACATTTGGACAAACACTGCATTCTCAGCAAGGAAACCATATCCAGGATGAAGCATGGTACAGTTACGGATAATTGCGGCAGATAGGACATTCTGAATCAATAAATACCTGAACAAAGACAGTCAAACATACAAATTATGCTATTATCAGTACTCTAACTGAATAAATATACAAAACAAAAGTATGGCATTGGTATTCATACGATACAGAATGCCAAAACAAAGATAAAGATTGTAAAAGCAGAATATGAAATACAGGCATGTGCATCAAAGAAAAGGAACAAAGAGATGCATATATATGCTTGATATACGCCTATGGCCAGGTGGATACAATCTAACGAGAAGTTTCACACTTGATTCTTCAAGTGAAGACAAAAAAATACACTTCATGCATTTGTATAACTGGTCTTCTTTGGCCTCGAATATCTTTTCAAATTTCAATTGAATTCCGAATGAAACTAAGCTTCCAACTCTTAAAAGAAGCAAAGAAGATTGTAAACTTTGCAACAATTTCAAAACTTAACTGGATTGCACTTCTGAGCCAAAAAAAAATTAGTTCATTAAAGAACACTCCCAAAATTAGGAAATAATTTAAAATTTAAGCAATAAAGTTCCTATTTACTTGGTAAGAGGATTGCTATTAGCATACATAAATAGACTCAGGAAGTCTTTAACATGGGAAAGAGTTGAAAAACAAGAACAGCCAAACGAGAACATTTTAGAATTCTATTTAAGTGCTACATGGAAATTACTTTCCGGTTAAATCTTGATATGATTTTCAGTACTTTTCCATATATTAGTGCTTGTTGAATCTTGTCTAACAGATATAATTAAATCAGGTACTTTTATCTTGGTAATTGTTTCATTCCCAGTTCCTTCCCCTTCTTTCTTAATATCCGCATTATAGATCCCTAATTCAATGAAACAAAAGAAGATTAAACGAGGAGTATCTTACATATGTAGCAAGTAACAAGACAAATTTTAGAGTAAATTTTGTTGGAAAAGCTAAGACAACTAAGATAGAAGCTGATCAAGAAAACCACAGCGACTCAAGATATGACTACTTACGATTGACTGCTTGGTGCTTCACCTATGCAAACCGATTCATCAGCCACCTTCACATGGAGTGCATCCTTATCTATTGTTGAGTAAACAGCAACACAGGGTATCCCCATCTCATGAGCTGTTCGGATTACACGAACAGCAATTTCTCCTCTATTTGCCACCAGAATTTTCTCAGCACGAAATGTAGCACCAAGAGCTCCTCCACGCTTACTAGATTTACATCTAACATTAGTCGACTGAGCTTTCTGACTAGGAAAGTTGATCCTGCTTCCCACCATAAAGGTACATTGGGAACTCCTAATACCTCTACTTCTCCCCAAGAATAAGCCCTTCAATAGTAAAACCATAATATTAACCATACGTCATAATAAAGCAGCGCATAACTTCGCTTAAAAATACGTGAAAATATTGGAGCTTTGGCAGAATTCGCTCTAGTAAACTAGTAAAGATTGGAGCTTTGAACTGGAGGTTAGATCCTTTGGTTTATGCAGCCAATCTCAAGAAGTGTCATCCAGCAAGTCTGAAGTTCGACTCTCAACACTTACAACCCTTCCCTTATATCCAAGCTGCTGCCTCTTTGTAAAAAAAAAAAATTTGTAGCTTTGCCAGAATTCATCCTAAGGAAATTTACCCAATTTCCAAAACCATATTGAAGAAGGAATTTCATCAAGTTATTTATGTTTTATGAGACCCACTGAAGCATCCAACAGAAGGAACAAAGTGATAATTATGATTCCAAAGAGCAAAGAGACTTACAGGAGGTGAGTTGACAGATTTGCACACGGTCATTGAAACATCCATTGCCATTGCAAAATTAAAAAAAAAAATGCCTACAATAACAAATACCCATTAAAGCCATACTTACAATGCTATACGTCTAAGCATCAAAAAGCATTAGATCTAACGTAACGCTGAGAATTAAAGAAAGAAAGAAGGGAAGATACCACGTTTGACGTGAACGAGAATCAGACAATGTAGTAAGAATAAGGGGAATGGAGAAGTAGAGAGCGATACGGAAAAGCTGTCGATGGAAACGAGGAGAGTTTTTGACTGAATGCTCCGCCTTAATGGTTGGGGACATTACGCCCAGATTCCCTCTGCTCGCATCAGACCTTTTCCTACGGTTCCTATCTTTGCGGTTGGGTCCATTCTTCCAATGCGTTCATTCCACGTTACCATCTCACAATTACCTGGGACCCAATTAGATCCTGGCTGTTTAGTTGCTCAACTGCCCAAGCTGCCGACCAACGGATGACCTGAGCAACATCGAAAATTACCCCACTCACAATCTTTCTCATGCCTTAACGAACGAATTATCGAAAACAAATAAAATAATATAATTTTATACTATTTAAATGTAATATATAAAATATTATTATTTAATCATGTTTGACTGTAATGTCATTTAAATAATATTATAATTAAATACAAAACTAGACAATATAATTAGAAAGTATTAATTCAATTAATTAATTCTTAATAATATTAAATTATTAAATACTAAATATTCATATAATTAATATTTAATAAATTATGTAACTATTAAAATATATATGAAATTTAGTAAATAAATTTTATTATGAAAATATATAATAATAAATTAATTCATAAAACCATCCATTTACTCATGAACAGTGACAAAAACAAAAACATATTTTCAAAAATAATAGAAATAAAATATTTTTGCTTCCAATAATTTTGATTCTTTTATTTTTTAAATGAAAAAACGTTGCCAAGCATTTTTATTATTTAAAAAACATTGAAAACAAAAATAAAAAACCAAAAAAATGATGCCAAATTATTTGTCGTTACACTTCTAATTTTTATACATAGAAAAAGTCTTCGATCTATTTTTTCGTTTAACTTTGTTGTTAATTGTCACTAACGACAAGTATTAGTTGACATGTATGATAAAGGCTTAGTTGTAAAATCCCTAATTTTGTTTAGAATATTGAGAGCATTTTCAAATTGTTTTGGACAATTTCAAACGTGTGAATTTATTTCATGAGAGCTTTTAAATACAGCTCAAAAATTGCTCTTAACAACCAAAAATTAAATTTTTTATTATAAAGATATCCACTGATATATTTATTTAATTATCTTTATTAAAATTACTTTTCCATTCCTCAATAACACCTACCTATAATTGGTATTGCATGCGAAAATACATACTAAAAATTTTAAAACCTTTCCAAATATGCATGTCTAGTTATTTTAAAACATTTTTAAATATATATTTTTAAAAAATTTTTAAAATTTTCAAATATTTTTATTCAAAATGCACTTAAACTTTCTGAATATGTATTTTTGAGAAATTTAAAATTTTTTTGAAAGGACATCCAATGACAAAATTTTCTTTCTTCCATTTTCATTTTAGATGCCACAAGTGCTATTGACACTGCCCTTTTAAAGCTGGTAATTTAAGTGCTATTGATTCTCGACTCCATTTCAAGGTGTATTTTTCCTTAAAAAGATTCAATTTTTAATATTCAAGAAGGATTAATTCTTTTTATTCTTTGGCCTTAGAAGCAAGACACTAGCCTTTTTTGGTTGTTTAACTGATCTCTATTATTCTAGATGTATATTCTTTCTATCAATTACAATAGTTTGAAAGACTCATTTTCTTTTGATCTTTTTGGTGTCTAAGAAAATACTTAAAAGGCTACAAATATGCATATTTGTATGCCTTTTAAACTTTTCGTAGACAAGTATCATATGCTTCAAAATCTATATAATATTTCACAACATTGCAACAAATTCAACCACATTAATTTGATTCAAATAGGGAAAAAAATATATTTCAATCTTGCCTTAGATTTGTCGATTCCGTCTTAACCTTACCTCAAAATTGGGATTAAAGGTTTGAAATTTTCTATCAAGAGAAACAATGGAAACTAGTAAAAAGAGAGAGAGAGAAAGCTAGGGTTTGATAGATGTGAAACGTGAAAGAGATTAACAGGTTGAAGGTAATTTTGTTTGAAATAAGCTTGGTTGTGATGAGCTATTTTAGTTAAAATGGTTTGAAAATTGGGTGCTAAAAGCAAAATTAGGGTTGTAAATAAAATTTCCCCTAATTTCATTAATATTTTCGATATTTCAATCTAGTTTTGGAATATTTTTTATAATTAAAATATTTTGTTTCAAAAAATCTTTGGAGAGAAGGGGAATTTTTTAAAGAGTGAGTAGAGAAGAAAGGTTGGCCATTAAAAAAGATAATATTTCGCTTCTTGTTACTGACTTAGCCTTGCAAATGGACGAACTACCCCTCATAATACCAATCAGCATTGCAAGGGGCAAAATTTGGCCTTTTACACCAATTTGATGAAAAGCTTAATTTGACCTCTCTCACTAGATTCGATATAGTAAAAAGCTATCTCGACTCAATTGCGTATATAGATTTTCTTTGAAACATTAAAGAAATAGCTTATTTGCAATAAGAATTATAGTTAGTTTTGTTAAGATTCCCAAAGAATGTGTCAATTTAGTAAATGATTTTTCTAAAGCAAAAGTAGGACTCGTGACATGATAACATGGTTACAAAGAAGTAAGCACATAGAAATGTTAGGTATGATACGAAGGATTTAGCATAATTATTATCTTTTGTTACCTTAAAGACTTGAATAAATCAAGAGGGGGGTGAATCGGTTAATTACAAATTTTAACAATTTGAACTCCAATTAACTTAATGATTACAAATATCAATTTCTAAGCAAATAAGCATAATATACAAGCATAATAAAAATAATTTGGAAAGTAAAGAATGTAGAGTTGGAGAATCAAACACCGGTATTTATAGAGGTTTAATCCTTTCTCAAGACACCTACGTCGTTTCTGTTAGCCTTACTTGTCAAGGAGTTTAATTCACTATCAAGATGTTAAATGTTACAACCTAGCTCTTCCAAAGCTCTATACAATCAATAACAAAGCCTCTTAAAGGTTAACCCCCTCAAGCTCACAATCTCACAATACAAATCTTAAAATATTTTTGCAAACTTAAAGACCTCTCTAAGGTTAGGTATTTACTATTTTAAAGTACAAATAAATTTTATGAAAGATATCAAAAGAAAATGAATACAAAATTAAATTTTTGCACTTTCACACAACAACAATATACTTTTAATGCTTGAATATGATAGAGGATGGAAGTAATAAATTTTCTTGGCTCTTGATTTCTTGTAATATGGTAGAAGACTTTTATTTATATGTAGAAATAAGAGATAGCCGTTGGTTTCATTTAATGCTTGGAGAGCTCTACAAACAAAAAGAAAATATGACCATTTGAAGCTATCAAGGTCAAATTGATTGATCCCTTTTTGGAGGGGATTGTTCAATTTTGGCTTTTCAAGCCAAAATTTTCTTCAGTAAAATAGTACCATTGATCAAGTAAAAATTGGATCGATCCATTCCCATACCTAATCAATCTAGTAAAATAGGTGATTGATCCATTTTAAAATTTTTGAAATCAATTTTGCTTCTAGACAAAAACATATCGATCTATATAAGAGAAGATCGATTGGTTTTGAAAATCCTTGACCCAATTGATCCTATATGGTAGGGGAATAATTGGTTTTTGCAATTTTAGAACAAGAAGGCTTTTTGGGTAAAAAAAAAAAGATCAATCCTATGCAATAGGGATCAATCCATTACTTGAAAGGATAGATCCTATCTTTTAGGGATGATCCTTTCTTTCCATTTTTGCACAAAATGTTTTTAAGCCATGGAAAAAAAGTTTGTTTTCGTTCCAAAACATTTTTTCACTTGATAAAAGCTAGAAAATCTTTCTTTTTTGAGTTCAAAGCAATTTATTCCAGTTTTAACAATATTTGGTTTGTCATTTCAAAATAAACATCAATTCAAGGTTAACAATCTCCCTCTTTTGATATGACAAAACCATTAGATAAATTTGCTTAGAAAAACTTGCTTGAAAACATTTTTCCTTTTGGCAAATAAGCTCCCTTTGAATATAAGCACAATTACCAAAAATTAAAAGCCATTTTTCATCAAGCTTCCATTAGCAAAAATCCATCGCATTGTTAGCAAGTTAAGCATATCAAAATATCAAGAGCATTTATAAAACATAGGCACATATAATAACAAATATTCATTTGAGCACATATCTATCAATAAATATCAATTTCTCCCCCTTTTTTTGTCAAATATTCCCCATTTTTCTCATTTAAAAAAAGTTCCTATTCAAACTCTCCCCTTTCTTATTAAAACTCTCCCTCTTAGAAACGTATAAACAAATATAAGCAAATTTCTATAATACTCTCCTCCTTTTTGTTATAGCAAAAAGAATATAATAACTCCACAAAAGCAATTCTACAATCAATTCAAGGCAATACAATAGCAACACAATCAATATAATATCATGTAATCTCAATACCATATTTCAATAATCACGATAGCAACTCAGAAACAATAATCAACGCAATTCGTCACATGCCACATAATCAAGCATAATATAATAGAAGATGTTCATGCCATTAATGAAAATATGCAAAGTACAATTGTTAATACTATAATAAAAGTTGTTCTTCAGAGTTGTGCAAAAGAAAATTAAAAGCATAAAAAGATCAAAACGTAGGAAAATCAATTTTGGTTTGGCATCATAGGTTGGTCTAGATGGAAAGGGATAATTGAAATCCTCATTTTTTTTGAATTTTTTCCTTTATGTTTTCAAGTCTAGAATTTATGTCCCCAACCAAAAGGAGGATAAACTATTCATTTGCATCATGAGAACTTACAATGACCTTGTATATATATATATAATATTTTTTATTGTTTATTTATTTAATTTTATATTTATATATATGTATTATATTAATAAAATTATTATGCAATACTTTAATTTAAGATATTAATTTAATAAAAATACCATATTTATGATAATTAAGATATAATTTATATTAAAAATAATATTTTATGAATATTATATTAAATTAAAATTATTAAAATGAATTTCGGGTCGAGTAAGAAAAAATAATATTTTAATGTCGGGTTGGTTATGTTCGAGTATTTATTTTATAGAGTTGAGTCAAGTTTTGGACAACCAAAAACCTCCTACCGACCTATTACCATCACTACTCGTGATTCAAGCCACAAGAATTGGTTAGCTATAATAGAGTATTGGATCTATGATTGGTAAGGCCATTTTTTCTCCCGTTAATTAGTAGTTCAAGAAAATTTAAACCTACATCAGGTGTGGGGTAAGGCATGATTTTTAGAATAAGGACATATTTGTCAAGGTGAGCAAACAACTTCACTATGAAAAGCTATTGATAAAACAACAATGATCTTTTTTCTTTTTTTTTTTTTGTCAAAAGCAATAATCCCTTTTCATAACTTAATTGTAAAGTGGAAATAATAGCCTACAACTTTGAACTTTTTTTGTTATAGAATGAATTGGCCAATTTTGTTTGTTAGTTGGTGTTAAGATTTACTCATTAAGGATGGATTCAAATCATTTAGAGTCATACAAGGTTCTTGATGGGATAAATAAAGTAGGTCAAGAAATGAGCAAAGTTAGGTTTCTTTTATAGTCATACCTAGCTTAGTTCTTGCCATCACATTTTGTATGTCTAATTTGTCATTTATCAATGTAACTCTTTATGGCATTTGCTTTTCTTTATTTTAGGTTCTTAAATTTGCAAAACTGTTAAAAAAAAACTATGTATAAGAGCATAATCTGCAGAATTACACATCATACAATGCAAGAGTTGTACGAAAAAACATGTTAATGTTAAGGATCTTACAAAATTTGCTAGGCAATATTGATAAACTCTTTGGACCTAACTAATATGTCCTCTAAATATATACATATGCTGTTCAAAACATACATTTACTTCATGGTTTGTAATTGACCCTTCGTTTTATTACTTTACGTTTAACACAATGATGCTAAGTTATTTAGTCATTACATAAGTTTGAACTTAGAACCAACCATAAAATTTTAGAACCTTAATTGATGCACATTTATGAACAAACTTTTTCATAGAAAAGTGAGAACTATTTATAGTCAAAATTTTTTATCTGTTGACTTGCTTAGCTTTATCTTACTAGATTTTTAGCTAAATGTGATATTATGTTATAATGCCAAATTTTGTGGTGGAAAATGCCATTGTGTTAATAAATTTATGTCTTGACGATCTTTTGAATCATGTATGTTGCTAATTGTTTTAATTCTTAACTTTTTTTTTTAAAGAATAGATATTGCCAAGGTTAACTACAATCAAGAGAGGTATGCTTAGTTATGAACCAACATATAAATTTGTTCATTTAATATTGATAGAATATTGATAAAAAGTTCCTTATTTATCTTACAAATAGGTTTTTACATGACCATTGGTCGTTAGACTTGGGAATCAATGACTTGATATTTAACTTTGACCATTAACAATCTAATGGTAAATTTTTTTTTTTGGTTTTTATAATCTAATAGTTTCAATTTTTTCAAATGAACGATTTGAAGACCTATTGATTCTAATAACTGATTGCAGAGTTGATCATTCGGACCTTTCAATTCATAGATGTGGATCTCAGACCTATGAATGGGGATATTCCCGAAACTCACAAAGAAAAAAGAAAGTGACTTAGACAAAAAGAGAAGTAACATCGAATATTGATTAATACGTAATCGATCGAACACTACTTGAAAACGGCTCTTCTGCTCAGAAACGAAATGTTCCAAATACTCCTGGAAATTCTTGCTCCCATTGGACCATTTGTATCTATATGCATTAGGATCCCGATTCGTGGACCTCTCGGTCCGAGAAATCAAAATAAGAGGATCGAACCATTTCTTCTGACTCTTTTTCAAATTCGATAAATGTTGGTTGATCGTATATTTCATTATAGTTCTATGATTCAGAGTATCATTTCCTATTTGATCCGTTTGAATTCCATATTCGAAGTTGCGATCGGATCGATTCATTAAAAAGAATCGATTCAATACATTTCTTATGTACCCATAGGTGCATAATATCACAACCTCACTTTTAGAATCTCTTTATATCTATGTGTTTTCATGGAAGAGGAAAAAAGAAATATAAAAAATCACAATTACTAATTTTTTTAAGGCAGAGCATCATAAAAAAGCTAAAAGAGACATTTGATTTTGGATATGATGTGTTTGTTGATAAATTTACTTCAATGGAAAGTTAACCATAGAATTGGAAAGAGAATAGAATGTCTAAAAAAATAAAACCCTTTGATTGGAGGGTAATCAATAATTGAAAAGAGATAGGTTGAAAGTGATTTTTAAAACTTGGAATCTTTACAATAAATTTATTGAAAAGTTTGACAACCAAAGAGTTAGATATTCCAAGTACAAGAATAACTTTAAAAAAAAAGTACACCAACTTAGGACCTTCTTCTAAGTTTCTCAAATTTATAAATGTTTATGATACACCTAGTTTGTTATGAAGTAGACCAACCTTTTATAGAGTTTAGTAAAATTTTATAAAAATGGGTGAGTAAAATAAAGTTATTTGATTAGTTTTAAAGTTTTGTTCTTACTATTTTGAACTAATAAGATAATATGTTTTTTATTACAGTTAACAATTGTTTAGTATCTTTCACTTTATTTAACATTTATATAGTGTTCTAATCTTTTAAACTATGATAGATTTCTTTTTGATACATTTTCTTATTATCCTAACACTTTTTTTTCAGTATTTTTCCTTTAAATTTCACTATAAATTTATAGTTTCTTAAGTGTTTTTCGGTGATCTTTAAGATTCTTGCAATAAAATTTACATTTTCACTCATTTACTAGCACATATCTACTTGTTTCTTGGTGATATTCAAACTATTTTGAATTTGTCTTCTCTAATATAACTACTTTTTTTTTATCAAAACTCTACCAAATATGGATTGTTTTTGTTCAAGTTTTTTTTTCATAGTTTCCTCATCGATAGAACTACAACATAGTTGAAATCCAATCTCAAATTCACAACACATCAATCTAGATTAGAGTTGGAAGTCACAACTAAATGTAGGTGACAATGCAGGCCAAACGTGAATAATTGACTTTAGTATGGATCTTCTCTCATCCTTGGTGATGATATGTTTGGCTTTTTTTCTTCTTTTGATCTTTAATTCTACTTGTCACTTTGCTAATTTTCATCTTGTGCAATTTTTTTCATATTTTTAATTGCTGTTTGGATAATTTTCTTTGATAATGTTCTGTTTTTTCATATTCTACACTTGTTTGGATATTAAGTTTATAGACACCCTAATTTGTCTGGGGGTCTACATTTGATTTTTGTTAACACAAAATAATAAAAATTAAAAAATAAAAAAAGCTAGAAAATATGAAAAAAAAAAAAAAAAGAAGTTGAATTTAGGTTGGAATTGGGTTGTAGGGTTTGAGCTGGAGTTAAGGGTGAAGTTTAACTAAAATTGGAATTCCTATTCGAATAAGGATTCTTTGGCTTTCAATCCTCTAAATAGATACCCTAAGTAAGGCCAGAGAACATACACGAAAATACAAAGAAACATAAGCAAAAAAAGTGTTTAAAAGGTGTAGAAGCAGTCTTAGGATTTTTAGACAATTTTCAAGGATTTTTTTTTTTTTTTTTTTGGAAATTTTACATATTTTGATCAAGTTTTCGATGTTGTTTAAATTTTTTGACATATTTTCCCAATTTTTAGTAAAGCATTCAACTAGATTTTGAGATTTTTAGAGAGAAAAGAGAGAAAAAAGGGGAAGAGAAGAAAGAGAAAGAAAATTTAGGTGAAAAAAAACTGATTTAAGCCTTTTATACCCCTGTAAAATGATGCCGTTTTAGCATTAAGAAACCTTTAGGATCGCGCGTTCTTATTTGGACCAACCCAACCCAAGCGCAACCTACTTTTGGCCAATCGTGTTCCAGCCAGCCCTCAGTCGAGTCGAGCCAAGCCAAACTGCTTACCCTGAGTTGTACCTCCGAACCAATCTCTGTGCCTGTAATCGAGCTGTTCTTTGGTATTTTTATTTTATTTATTTATTTATTTATTTTATGTGTTTATTTATTTTAGTATTTTTTGCATGATTAAATTTTAAAAAAATAAAAAATAAAAAAATAAATCTTGAGAATAAAATATTAATTATCCAATAATGGAATTTATAGAAATTTCAAATGGTAAAATTTTATAAAATTCTTAGGTAAACAATTTATCTAAATTTGTCCCAAATAGTGAAATAATTTAGATAAAGTTTCAATAACAATAATTATTATTTATTTTCAAACAAAAAAAATAAAAATATAAAATAAATTATAAAATATAAAAAGTTGGAATTAAATACAAATTATCCAAGGATGAGATTCTTAGAAATTTCAAATAGTAAATTCTTAAGAAATCTCTATGTGAGAAATTTTATTTAAATTTGTCCCAAATTGTGAAATAATTTAGATAAAGTTTCAATATAAGTAGTTGTATATTTTCCAAATAAAAATTGGGTTGAAAATATTTGATAATATCCAAGGATAAGATTCTTAGAAATTTCAAATGGTAAATTTTTAATAAATCTCTATGTGAGAAATTTTCTTTAAATTTGTCTCAAATGGTGAAATAATTTAAATGAAATTTTAGTAAAAATAATTGTCATATTATTTTTTTTAAAAGAAAAAATAATAAAAAAAATTTCTAAATAGGCCCAAATGATGAAAAATTTAGAAATTCAAAAAGAGAAAATATTTCTGATTTGGCCCAAATGGTGGAATAATTAAATATATTTTCACCAAAAATAATAATAAATAAACTTTTGTTCTGATGACAGAGCCTCTTTAAGGAAACAAATGAAATCCTTGAATATTCTTGAGGTGAGAAAATATTTTTTAAGAGTTCTATCAGATTAATGGAGAATCTTAAAAATTATTTTCAATAATTTAACATAAAAATTTGAAACCATTAGACTCAAGACCTAAGGATAAATTTAAAATAAAATGGTACAATTATTTGGATAGACATGTGGGATGCTATAACTTTTCTCATATGTAATCGAACTTTCGAACCATGTTCTGGTTTGTAAACCCGAACCTATTCTTTTAGGGACCCTTAGTCAAGCTTAGGAGCTCCATAAAATGATAAATTCCTTAAGTGGCCAACCACACCTAGTTAAAAAAGATTGATGGTGACTCTATTTGTTAAATCTTGCTATAAATTTTCGGATCTATATGATAATTTGGTGACTCCACTGGTAACAACCATAGAGAGTCAAGCCATAATTTTTGAATTTATCATATCTTTTGGTCTAATGGTTTTAATGATTTGTGTTATCTGTTTGCTAACATTTTTTTGTTTTGTCTTATCTTTTATTTTTGGGGCAAAAAACCTATATGTTCCTTCACATACACTATCACATGCATTTGCATTCCATGAGCTCTATACCCGGGCTCCATCCTCTTAGGAGTGAGTAAAGTACCTACGCTTTCATGAAATGAGAATCTTCGCAATGGCTAGCGAAATACTCCCACTCAAATTGAATCATTTCTGTTGGTAGCCTGTGATGGGTAAGGATTGGACTGGCTTACTAGTTTATAATGGACGATGATGTAAGGAACAATTTGGGAACCTTTTAGTGGTTAAAATCTCTTAACCCTGCATATAGTTCACCCTTAAGAGGCCGACCTAAGATAGAGCCTTTCCTACCCATCAATAGATATCACCTAAAATTATGACACAATAAGGAACAACTTGTATATTACTTATCTAACCATTTCGTTTGTTTGTTTGATTTTATGCATCACAACATCATTCCATTCTATACATCATTTCCATCCTTATGTTTTAACATTTCCATATCATTTCATTCTATGCATCATTTTCATGATCATGTTTTAACATTATCATTTGCATCATTCTCATATAGGAAATATTTGCCACAAATCAGTTATTGATAAATTAGATCTCCCACTTACATCCATGGAAAGCTAAATGCAATCAAAGTCTACATCAATCCATTATAAGTCTACTCATCAATTGAAAAATAAGTCAAAGAAAGGACAAAGAAAATAAGGAGATTGCTTGCCTAAAGATTTTATCTCATTATTACCCGACAGAGTTCATCTCGAGCTATAGCAAAATGATCTAGTTGGCTTAAATAGTATCTGGGGATGCATGAGTAGAACAAGGCAAGAGGCATTTAAGAATAGATATAGAAACATAGCATCATTACTCTATGTAGATGTGGATAATAATTTGATTAGGGCTATCATCTAATTTTGAGATCCTTCTTATAGGTGTTTCGTTTTTAATGAAGTAGACATGTGCCCATAATTAAAGAGTATCCAATCTTACTTCACGTTGATTTGCCAAACCCAGACAAATTTACTGGTCTAATAAGGTGGGCTATCGTAAGAAGCTAGCCCAAATGCTTGGACTTAGCTTGCCTCAAGTTGATGCATGTGTCAAGATAAAAGGTGAAAGTAAGGCTATTCCGTGGAGTTTTTTGCGAGATTTCATCTAGGGGCATATAGATGATGATTAGGGGTTAGTGGCTATGAATATAGCTTTATATGGACTAGTGATCTTCCTAAAAGTCATCGGGTATGTCGATGTCGCAGGATAGATTTCGTTGATCAGTTAGCATACTGGGTCAATGCAATATCAACCATTTTGGCAGAAACCATTCGTTCTCTAAATTTTTATCGCATAAATGGTAAAGGTCAATTCAATGGATGCCTATAGTTACTTTATGCATAGATGAAGAGTCACATTGAATGCAAAGAAAGCCAGTTTCGTAAACCATACCTTTGTTCTAGTATCCCCATCAATGAGTTTTGTTGCAGCATATGACCTCAAGCAAAGTCAAAAGAAAAATGGGTTTCCTACTTTCAAGCCTTTGATGGTTAAGGGATAGTTTGGAAAACACCTTGGATGCATATGACACAGTGTTATATAGTTGTGGAGATTAGCCATGGGTGTTCTTATTAGGCCTATGGGGTGCTATTACTTGTGCCCTAACTTTAGTGAGAAAACAATCAGGATGTGAAGAATTCATTCCAGTAACTTATGGACTTAACTAATGGGAATTTTCTTTCATTGATAAAGGGGTATATGGAATGATCGAAAGGATAAAAAAGGCATGGAAGCAAACCACCAGGGTTAACCAAGGAAGGCTTACTTACAACATCACCCTAGAATATAGTGTGTGGCATACAATGAGGGGTAAGGACATTATGCTTCCTAGAGAACAAATAGGGCATTCACCAAAACCCATTCTTCAGGATCCTTTGCTTAAAGTGGAAACAGCTAAGAGAAAACTTCAATCCAAGAAAGACGAGTTGGAATAAAAAAATAAACTATTGAAGTTAGAAATGGAAGAAAGTTTGAAGCTTCAAGAACTGCAAATCCAGAGCCTCATAAAGTAAAAAGATCAATGGAGAGCCTTATTTAATGATCTAGATATGAAACATTCATTAGTCACACTCAAGCTTGCTCGACTCTTAAAGAAAAATGAATTACTAAAAGCAAGGGTGGAAGAAGAACAAAAGGCCACTGCTAGGGCACATAGACATAGCTAGATGCTACAAGAGATAGTGGATCAACGCACAGCACAAGTAAAAGCCTTGTCTGATGAATACAGGAGACAAGCTAAACAAAGTGAGCTATGGAAAGACATGTGCATAAAAAAACAAAGGCATCTAAAGCATTTGTTTAATCAACTATGCATTGTTGCAGATAAAGCATCAGAAATGAAAGAAAAAGTGAAAGATTAGAAGGCTATGGTGCAACTAGTGGGAGCTCATAGGCGACAATTACTTGATTTCCTAGACATTGCACAAAATCATTACCAGCAAGCTAGGAAATTTATAAGGAGGCATTAGAAATAAAAGATGATGTTTAGGGCTTTAGAATATTGCTTTGACTTTATGAGGATATAATTTTAAAATTTTATTAAATAAAGTTTCAAATAGAGATTTCTTTTATCAATAATGGTGATGTGGCAAACATTAGTACATTTCATGCATGCATTTACATATCAAACATAGAACACATAATTTCTAATAATCATATAATTATGGTACTTAAGGTTCAAGGATAGCTCCATCCAGTAAAAACCCCACTCATCAATACAACACAATAGCTAGAGCTAGACAAATGAGTAAGAAAACTCTCATCAACTTGAAAAGATAAAAATCGCATAGAAAAAGCTTAAAAATGAGTTGAGTAAGATTCTGAATGCTCTCAACAAGTTAAATAAGAAGAAAAGAGTAGAAGAGAATACCAGTCAAGAAGACCATCTATTACAAGAAATGACTAACCCTTTATATCCATCTGGTTTTGGTCCACCTTAAGCTCAGTCTACACAAGAGTTCCACCACAACAATTCATATATCATACCTATCTTAGAATGCCATCAACCTCTAATCCAGGGCATTACCACAGCTATATGAATCATGTATTTATTAAAAGATAGTAGAACCGATTCAAGTTCTTGATCTGGATGAACTAAAAGAAAAAAAGAAAGAAAAGGTAAAAATGATTAAATCTAAAAAAAATTTAAAGATTAGTATGCTAGAATAAAGGTTACGGGTATGGTTCTATCGATGCTGCTAGACTTTGCTTAGTTTCGAATATGGTTATTCCTCTGAAGTTCAAAGTACCAGAATTTGAGAAATATGATGGTACAAAGTGCCTAAAGATTCATATTACCATGTACTATTAGAAAATGGTAGCCCATGCTCATAATGAAAAGCTACTAATGCATGTTTTTCAAGATAACCTTACGGGCTCTACCGTTAGGTGGTATATCTAACTGAACAGAACTTGTATCTATTCTTAAAGCGATATGGTCCATGATTTTATTAGTCAATACTGGCATATCATGGATTTGACTCCTGACCGTTTATCTTTGCAGAACATGAAGAATAAGGTAAATGAGTCTTTTAAGCAATACGTCTAGAGGTGAAAGGATGTAGCCTCTCAAGTGTAACCTCTTTAACTAAAAAGAAAACTATATTGTTGTCTGTCAGCATTCTAAAATCTTTCTATTATGAAAAAATGATAAGGAAGGCAACTAAGAATTTAGTCGACATGGTGATTTTGAGAGAAATCATTAAGAGTACCATCAAGAATGGCAAGTTAAAGTGAGGGGAAGCATCCACTAAAAGAGCCTTAAAGAAGAAGAGACTGAAGCTTAAGTTGTGAGCTATGATAAAAGATAGTTTATGAGTCATCAGCCCTACACACCATAAGGTTACTCTCCATATTATTCCAATGTGATAGCATTTTTTCATACCCATACCAACCAAATCCGCAGCCATCCTACCCCCAGACTTATCGACCCTCTTTCAGGCCTTAAGCTGTCACATACAATTATAATGTTCAACCTCTTTCGAGACCTCAAACTCATCCTGCTAACCCAATGACTGGTTCATAAGAGCAACAAACTACTCGTAAAAATTCATATTTGATCCAATCCTCATGACTAATATGGAGTTATACCGTGAGCTCTACAATAATCACTTAATTACTTCTAGTCAAGTGGAACCACTCAAGTCACCCTACCCTAAGTGGTATGATCCTACAATCCATTATGACTATCATTATATGGATTGCTGGCTATTCTACCAAAAATTGTACTGTCCTGAAGCATAAAGTGTAACGATTAATCAAGGATGGAATGATCAATTTCAATACAGGAGAGGTAACTACACCAAACATTAATGGCAATCCTTTGCCAAATCATAATGTGAATACTCTAAGTAAGGAGCGAGATTGTCAACTAAAAAAAAAGTGGTAAAAATCAAGACCCCTCTTGGCCAGCTATTTGATGCTTTATGAAAAGCTGATATGATACAACCAGTGAGTCCATACACTTATCATGGGATATATGTAGCAAGAAAAATCTATAAGTATCATAGTGGGGCATCTGACCATTCTATCAAAGTTTGTGAACAATTTCACCAAGAGGTAAAAAAGCTCATGGATTCATATCAGATTGAATTCTATGAAAAATGAAAAGGTTCAAAAAATGCTGAAATGTCTATGACTGACCAGCCATTGAAACTATTTCTAAGGCCATTAACAATTTACTGTAAGGATAATCCAAGGTCAACCATAGACAAGCACGTTTCCAGGCCTGTAACCTTTAAAGTCCCTGTTCTATTCCCTTACAAGAGCAATAAGGCTATGCCATGGAAATATGGCTGTGATACGATAATCTTAGGGTAAGATGTCTCTAAGTCTGATACTATTAATATAACCGGTGCAGGGGGTATCACCCAAAATAGAATATGCTAAACTCTAGAAATGCTAGAAAAGGGCTAAAAAAGAAAAAGCCAAGGAATGTGAATAAATAAATAATCCATAAGTGGTATCTAAAAAGGATTACCCAAAATCAGTGTCAAAAAAAGAAGGCTTGTGAATTCTTGAAACTGATAAAATATAGTGAATATTCAGTGGTGGAAACAATTAAATAAGATGTCAGCACGAATCTCATTATTATCACTACTATTGAATTCAGAACCACACCAGAATGTCTTGCTAAAAGTGCTAAACCAGGCATATATGGCACACAATATGTCTTTGAGTAGGTGAACCACTTAGCTAGAAACCTGGTTATACTAAAATATATTTCCTTTAGTCATGATGAGATTCCTCTAGAACAAAAGGGAAGCACTAAGGCTTTGCATATCACTGTCAAGTGTAAGAGCCATATTATAGCTAAGGTCCTCATCAACAACAACTTTCCTATTAATGTCATGCCTATATCAACTTTCGCAAGGCTACCTGTTGATTATTCATATATGAAGGATAGCCAAATGGTTATCCAAGCATTTAATGGGACCAGGCAAGAAGTTTTTAGAGATATAAAGATGCCCTTGCAAATTGGGCCATGTACTTTCAATATAAAATTCAAGTAAAAGATATCTCTCCATCTTATAGCTGTCTGCTGGAAAGGCCATGGATTCACATAACAGGGGTTATTCCTTCTACCCTGCACCAAAAGATCAAGTTTAATGTGAAGGGTTAGTTGGTAATAATGTTTGGAGAAGAAAATATGCTGGTAACCTAGCCATTGAATGCTTTATATGTGAAAGCTACTGAAAAAGCAATAAAATGTTTTTACTGGTCTTTTGAGCTAGTCAACTCTGTGGGTGAAGGACCTAAAAGCCAACAATATTCAAAGATAGTGATGTGTCAAGTTATCAATAATAGCTAGTATCTTAGAGTAAGATTGGGCAAAACCTTACAAGGGATAAGGAAGCCTCTGACAACAATGGATAACAGGGAAAGACTGGGCCTTGGTTATGAAACTGAAGACTGAGAAATTAGAGGGAGATAAGCCAACAAGACAACAATGATCATCCCACACCTCTATGAGACTTTCAAGCCTAAAGGGTTCATGTACCTAACTACAGAATGAGACTTAGAACAAAGCATAGAGAAGATATTTGTTGAGTTATCCATCCATGTGATCGAAGATAAAAGTAGGTATGAGAAGGAAACATAGGTTCATTCTTGTCCACCAAATTATGAGCTAAACAATTGGAGCATTATCGAAATGCCTACTATCTTTGATACCGATTCAATGTAATTGAACATCCCAATAGCTTATGCCCTAAGCCTTGAGGTGGTCTTTCTTGTTTAAGCCATTTATCTATTATTATTTTAATAAAAATTAGGAAGGATACATTTTCATTCATTTTTTCTAGTTTTTTATTTTTTTTATTTTTCCATTTTTCCTATACATTTCATCAACATATCCCATTTTATTCAATTTCAGGTCTTTAAATAAATAGAAAATAATCATGATAATGATTAAATGGTTAATTTTAAAAAATCAATTAACACTGATGCACTTGATAATGAAGATGATTCTGAATAATATGCTATTCCTCCGAACCTAATGAGATTGATTGAGTGAGAAAGTAACCAATTAAGCCTCATCAGGAGACAACAAAATTGGCGAATTTAGGAGATAAAGAGAAAAAGAAAGAGGTTAAAATTGGCACGTCACTCTCATCGACAAATAAATAATGATTGGAAAATCTACTTTGAGAATTCATAGATGTGTTTGCTGGTCTTATTAAGATATGCTTGGGCTTCATACAGAGATAGTAGAGCATAGACTACCTTTGAAGCCAAATGTAAGCCAGTCTAACAGAAATTGAGGTGAATGAAACTTGAAATGTTGTTTAAGATTAAAGAAGAGGTGAAAAATCAGTTTGATATAGGTTTTTACAAGTAGCCATATATCTAGAATGGGTAGCCAACATTGTACCAATTTTTAAGAAGAATAGAAAAGTACAAATATGCATAAATTATCATGATTTGAATAAGGCTAGCCCAAAAGATAACTTTCTTTTACCTTATATTGATACACTAGTAGATAACATGGCCAAGCATTCGATGTTTTCCTTTATGGATGGGTTCTCAAGATATAACCAAATAATGATGGCTGAAGATGACATAGAAAAAACCACTTTCATGACCATGTGGGGAACATTTGCTATACATTCATGCCTTTTAGTTTAAAGAATGTGGGGCAACACACCAAAAAGCTATGGTAACGCTCTCTCATGATATGATGCACAAAAAAATTGAGGTATATGTAGATGATATGATTACAAAAACTTGAGAAGGTAAAAATCGTGTTACTAACCTTAGAAAGCTATTTAAGAGGTTGAGAAAATTTTAACTCAAGTTAAACCTAGCTAAGTACACCTTCGGGGCAAGGTCAGAAAAATTGCTAGGCTTTATGGTCAGTGAAAGAAGGATTGAGGTTGATCCAGATAAAATACGGGCTATTCAAAATTTGTCACCTCTCAGCACACCAAAATAAGTTTGAGATGTTTTAGGTAGATTGAATTATATTTCTCAGTTTATATCTCAGCTTACCTACAAATGTGATCCCATATTTAAGCTTATTCGCAAGAATAATCTTGGAGAATGGAAATGAGGAATGCCAAGTTACTTTTCATAAAATTAAGTAATACTTGTCCAATCCTCTAGCGTTGGTGTCGTCTGTTTCAAGAAGACCCTTAATTTTATATCTGTCGGTGTGTGGGAATTCAATGGGAGGTGTGTTGAGGTGGTAAGATGAATCTAGCTGAAAAGAAAAAATTATTTACTATTTGAGTAAAAAATTCATAGAATACAAGTCCAAGTATTCTTTTTTGGAGAAAATGTATTATGCATTAGCTTGGACTGCCAGAAAACTCAAACAATATATGCTTTATCATACCACCTAGCTCATAGCAAAATTGGATCTAATTAAATACATCTTTGAGAAATGTTCTTTGTTTGGAAGAATTGCTAAATGGCAAGTAATGCTTTCGGGGTATGATATCATAAATGTAAGTCATAAGGTAATAAAAGAGAGTGTCATAGCTGAGTTTCTCATAGATCGTGCTGTGAAATTATGAGCTAATGAGATTGAAATTCTCTAATAAAGATTGATGACTGTTTCCTAGCTAGAAAAGAAGGGCATGAAGAAAACCATTGGAAAAATGTATTTTGATGAAGTTACTAATGCCTTGGGACATAGAATTGGAGTAATCTTGATTTCTTCAGAAGAACAATATTATCCTATAATAGCGAGGTTGAATTTCAATTGCACAAATAACATTGCTGAATATGAGGCATGTGTCATGGGTTTGCAAGTTGCTACATACAAAAAGTTAAAGCATTAAAAATGTTTGGAGACTGAGCTCTAGTTATGTATTAGTTGAAAGAAAAATAGGAGACGAGAGATTCGAAACTTATTCTATATCACAAGTATATTCTAGAGTTGATCAAGCAGTTTGAAGATATTCAATTTGATCATTTACCTTGGGAAGAGAATTTGATTGTTGATGCCTTGGCTACTTTAGCTATAATGGTTCGAATTAATGATAGTGTTGACATTCAACCCATCAGGTTAGATGTCAAGAACATGTCGGCTCATTGTTTTAATGTAGAAGAGGGAGGATAGGAAGCCCTGGTATTATAATATCTTATAATACATTAAGAATCAATAATATCCTATCCAGGCAACTGAGAATGATAAAAAGGCCATCCGAAGACTAGCTATGAGTTTTTTCCTAGATAGAGATGTTTCTACAAAAGAAGCCATGACCAAGTATTATTGAGGGGTGTAAATAAAGTCGAGGCTAAAAAAATTATTGAGGAGGTGCATGATGGAATATGTGGGGCACATGCCAATGGACATATGATGGTAAGACAAATCATGAGAGTAAGGTACTATTAGTTGACAATAGAGAGTGATTGCATTGACTATGCTAAAAAATGTCATAAGTGCCAGATCTATGCTGATAAGATTCGTGCTTCGTTATCTAGTTTACATGTTTTGGCACCACCCGAGCCATTTTTCATATGGGACATGGATGTCATTGGTCCTATTACCCTAAAAGCTTCTAATGGGATAGGTTTATTTTCATAATGATAGATTATTTCATGAAATTGGTAGAGGCAGCATCATTTGAAAATGTAACACGATCTATAGTCTACAAGTTTATAAAGAGAGAAATTATTTACAGATACAGACTTCCAGAGACAATCATTTTAGACAATACTAAGAATCTGAATAGCAAGATAATGCAAGAAGTATGTGCTCAGTATAAGATCAAGCATCATAATTCAGCGTTATACCATCTGAAAATGAATAGGGCAATTGAGGCAGCTAATAAGAATATAAAAAGAATTCTTGAAAAAATGGACTAAGACTTATAAAGATTGGCATAAGAAGTTACCATTTGCACTACATGCTTATCGAACGTCGGTGCATACCTCTACTAGAACAACCTTATTTTTTTTAGTTTATAGGATGAAAGTTGTACTGCCAGTAGAAGTAGAGATCCCATCTTTGAGGATTCTAAATGAAGTTGAACTAGAAAAGGTTGAATGGATTCAAGAACGCTATGAACAATTGAATTCATTGAGAAAAAAGATTAACAATGCTATGCCATGGTCAACTATATCAAAGAAGAATGATGAGGGCTTATAATAAAAAAGTGCGACCTTGTTGTTTTGGGAATGAGAGTTTGTCTTGAAAAGAATTCTCTCAAGCCAGCACGATAATAGAGGAAAAAGACTGCGAATTAGGAAGGGTCATATGTCATGAAATGAGCTTTCTCAAGTGGAGCATTAATATTAGCTGAGATGGATGAAGATAATTTTATCTCATCTTATAAATTTTGATGCTATAAAAAGTACTATGCTTAAAAAAAAAAAAGAGAGAAAAAGGAAAAAAAAGGAAAAAAAAGGAGAAAAAAAAAGAAAGACTCAAGGCAAAAACCTTAAAAAGGCGGTTTGAGTCAAAAGAGGTTTTATCTAAGTTGAAAATCTAAAAAGGTAACTTAGATAAGGAAAATATAGCATCGAATTTGAAAGTTCATTGGCAAAAAGGTTAGCACGTTCTGAGGAGCTCTAAGTTGTTGAGTGCATTGGGTGGTTGAATTTTTTGAAAAGGACTTCAAGATATGTTATTATGATTGTCAGATTGTTTATTTTTGGGCTTTGTCCCTATACCTATTTTGTAATTCTTTCCTTTCCAATTGGCCAAAGTTTGCTATTATTTTTGCTAATAAAAGACATTCTATTTCATTCTTTATGTATCTTTTTTGTTGATTATTTCTTAGCCATTATTACTCTTTTCTCTTCAATACCTTACAATGGAGGAAATGTGTGAATGCATTCTTACCTTTTAAGATTGAACTAATGATTGATAAATGAATAATAGCATGAAAGATTTTTACATTACATTGGAAAGATTGAGAGTGATAAAGGCAAACTGGAAATGTTTAGTTTCGGATAAGGACATTGAATTCAGAAAAAATTTCTTGAAAAGGAGAAATGAGAATTAAATGAGAGAAATGATTGAAAGTTACATTGATTTGGCCCTAATACTTGAAGATTGAGGGGTTTAGGGTCTAAGAAAAGAGCTTGAGAAACTTAAGTACCACAATTGAATGGGAATTAATTAACCAGCATTTGCATAGCATGCATTACATTTCTAAATGCTAGTGCATAGCATACACTGCATTTGAAAAGGTCTGGTGCAGGGATATTCCAAGATCCCACGTAAGAAAAATAGATGTAAAGTTTTTTTCTTATGAAAGAGTTTCAAATTCTTATTTAAAATAAGCTTGTGAGGTAAGATTTTAATCCTTGAAAGAGAATATTTCTCAATATTAGGAATGATTTGTAATACCTTCATGCATAATCTCCTAAAATTCCTTCAGACACAATCTATAACTCCTTTGGACATGATTGTCAATGAGCATTTTATTTTCAAAAGTTGTGGTTGCCTATGTTTAAAGGAGCAATTTATTTTTCAAAGTTGTGGTTGCCTCTGTTTAGAGGAGCAATTTATTTTTCAAAGTTGTGGTGCCTCTATTTAGAAGAGCAATTTATTTTCCAAAGTCACGGTGCCTCTGTTTAGAGGAACAATTTATTTTTTCAAAGTGGTGGTGCCTCTGTTTAGAGGAGCAATTTATTTTCCAAAGTCATGGTGCCTTTGTTTAGAGGAGCAATTTATTTTTTCAAAGTGGTGGTTCCTCTATTTAGAGGTGCAATTTATTTTTCCAAAGTTGTGGTACCTTTATTTAAAGAAGCATTTTATTTTTCAAAGTTGTGGTGTCTCTATTTAAAAGAGCATTTTATTTTTCATAGTTGTGGTACCTCTGTTTAGAGAAGTATTTTATTTTTCAAAGTTGTGGTGCCTCTATTTAGAGGAGCATTTATTATCATTGAGCCTCTGTTTAGAGGAGCTTTGTTCACTTTTTCAACAAAAAAAATACACAAAAATGTGTTTAGTTGATTGGATTGTCTACGTCTTTGCACAATTCTTATTTTACAAAATTGTGGTGTCTCTATTTAGAGGAGCATTTATTATCATTAAGCCTCTATTTAGAGGTACTTTTTGAACAAAAAAAAAAACACAAAAATGCATTGAGTTGATTAGGTTGTTTACGTCTTTGCACAATTCCTATTTCACAGAAAATGCACAAAGAGGGGCAGCTGTAGACAGCCTAATCTGTTTGGGGGTCTACGTTTGATTTTTTTAATGAAAAATAAAAAAAAAAAAGCTGGAAAAAATGAAAAAAAAAAAAAAGAAGAAGTTGAATTTAGGTTGGAATTGGGTTGTAGGGTTAGGGGTGAAGTTTAACAAAAATTGGAATTCCTATTAGGATGGGGATTCTTTGGCTTTCAATCTTATAAATAGAGACCCTAAGTGAAGCCAAAGAACATACATGAAAATATAGAAAAACAAAAGCAAAAAAAGTGTTTAGAAGGTGCAGAAGCAGTCTTAGGATTTTTAAGAATTTTTCAAGGATTTTTTTGGTTTTTTTTCTAGAAATTTTTTGGAAATTTTTTAGATTCTGATCAAGTTTCGACGTCGTTTAAATTTTTTGACATATTTTTTCAATTTTTGGCATATTTTTCCAGTTTTTGGTAAAACATTCAATCGAATTCTAGGATTTTTAGAGAGAAGATGAGAGAAAAAAGGGAAGAGAGAGAAAGAGGAAGAGAACTTGGTGAAAAGGAACGATTTCAACCTTTTATACCCTTGCAAAATGACATTGTTTTAGCGTTAATAACTCTCCAAGATCCATGCATTCTTATTTGGACCAACCCGACCCAAGCATAACCTGTTTTTGGCTGACTCACGTTCTAGCCAACCGTCAGTTGAGTTGAGCTGAGCTAAGCCGCGTTCCTTGAGCCACGCCTCCGAGCCAATCTTTGAGCCTGTAGCTGAGCTAGATTCCAGCCTCGAACCGAGCCGTTCTTTGGTATTTTTTATTTTTATTTTATTTATTTATTTATTTGTTTTTTTAGTATTTTTTTGCATGATTATATTTTTTAAAAAATATAAAATAAAAAAATAAATCTTGAGAATAAATATTAATTATCCAATGATGGACTTTATAGAAATTTTAAATGGTAAATTTCTATAAAATTCTTAGGTGAGAAATTTTGTCTAAATTTGTCCCAAATTGTGGATATAATTTAGATAAAGTTTCAATAATAATAATTAATATTTATTTTCAAACAAAAATAATAAAAATAATAAAATATAAAAAGTTTGGAATTAAATACAAATTATCCATGGATGAGATTCTTAGAAATTTCAAATGATAAATTCCTAAGAAATCTTTAGGTGAAAAATTTTATCTAAATTTATCCCAAATGATGGAATAATTTAGATAAAGTTTCAATGTAAATAATTGTATTATTTTCCAAATAAAAATTTGGGTTGAAAATATTTGATAATTATCCAAGGATGAGATTCTTAGAAAATTTCAAATGGTAAATTTCTAAGAAATCTCTAGGTGAGAAATTTTCTTTAAATTTGTCCCAAATGGTGGAATAATTTAAATGAAATTTCAAAAAAAAAATTTTCATATTATTTTCTTTTCAAAAAAAGAAAAAATAAAAAAAATGAATTTCTAAATAGGCCCAAATGGTGGAAAAAGTTAGAAATTTTGAAAAAAAAATTTCTAAATAGGACCAAATGGTGGAAAATTTAGAAATTCAAAAGAGAAAATATTTTTAATTTGCCCAAATGGTGGAATAATTAGATATATTTTCAATAAAAAATAATAATAAATAAACTTTTGTTTCGACAATGGAGCCTCTTCAAAAAAACAAATGGAATCCTTGAATACTCTTAAGGTGGAGATTTTAAGAGTTCTACTAGATGATGGAGAATCTTAAGAATTATTTTCAATATTACATAAAAATTTTGAAGTTATGAGACTCAAGACCTAAGGATAATTTAAAATAAAATGGTTTCCATCCTTTTGGATGGGCATGTGGGTGTTATAACCTTCTTTCATATGTAATCGAACTTTCGAACCCTGGTTTGATTTGTAGACCTGAACCTAATCTTTTAGGACTTTTAGTTCAAGCTTAGGAGCTCCTTAAAAGAATTGATTCCTTAGTGGCCAATCACACCTAGTTAAAAAAGATTGATCGTGACTCTATTTGTTAAATCTAGTTATAGATTTTCGAATCTATATGTTGTGACAGCGTTTATTGAGCTAAATTTTTGGTTGAATCATGTGATTTTCTTGTTGATTTAGGTAGTTGACTCTTAAATCTATGTTATTCTAGCTCTGATGAAGTTTTTTTCCAACATATGATCATATGTTGAATTTTTTCTTTTGAATTTTTATGCGGTTATAGTACACACTAAATGCAAGTTAGTTTCTATTTGGTTGTTGCTATAATTTTCTTCAAGTTTTTTTTACTACAATTGTAGTCTCCATTTAGTCTTTTACTTTTTCATACAAATTCAGTTTAGGTGTAGCTTTATTTGTGTCATTAGAAGTCTAAACCGTGAAATAAAAAATTAGATTCCAATTTATGTTCGTTTTTTTCCTTTTTTGGTTTACCATATCTGTTTGGTTGACTTTTCTTTTACATTCAATTTAATCATTATTCTTTAGATCATGTTTTCATATAGGTTGTTTAGTGGTTGTTTAAATTATAGTTCATGTTCAAGAAGCCTTGCATGTCAACTTTATTTGCATGTTGTCGATTTTAGTTTCTATTTCTTATTTATGCTTAGGCGTAATTTCTCGATGTAGGAACTACTTTCGGTTCTTCACTCCCATATGCTTTTTGCAAATACATTTCATGTCTGATTTTCAAGTTTGCATTTTATTTTAATTTAAAAAAATTGGTTTTCATTTAGATATAGTTTTATTAGTTGTACTTCCATTTTAATGATGTTGCAATTTTCATGCACTCACCATTTTGTGAAATTTTTAATGTTTTTCTTTCACTTACTTTGTTTACATATTGTCGTAATGATTTTGGGGACTACTAGATGAATTTGGGAAAACAAAAGAAATGGAGTCGCCACCAATTATTTTTAGGGTGTGATTGGCCACCCAAAAATTTTATCATTTTAATAAAACAATAAAACATGTTTAGAGCTTTATTAAAAAGATAATTTTTTCGTCTATGAAAACAGATTAGGTTCATGAGTCGGTTTAGCATGGGGAAAGATTAGCACCCCCACAACGCCCATTTAAAATGATATCAATTAAATATGTGTTATCTTTTAACATTGACAAAAGTTGTTTTGGTCTTGGTATTTAAAAATTAATTTTCCTATATGTGTATATATATATTTTTTATTATTATTTTTAAAAAACATATTTTTATTATTTTTAGTAAACTTGAAAATAAATAAGAACCTTATATTGAAAAATTCCTAAAAGTATCCCAACATACTGGCGATATTAAAAGGAACCATTTCACCTAAGGAATTTTTAAGAATCACTACATGAAATTCTCGAAAATCCTATCTTCGATGGTTCATATTCATTTCCAATAGTTATTGAAAACAAAAACTAGTAAGTAATTTTCAAACAAATAATACTTTCTGGGACTTATTTCTAAAAGAAGAGAAATCTTTATTAAAAATCAATCTAAATGCTCCAATACGCTGACGGTATTTTAGATAGATTTTTTTACCTAAAGATTCCTAAAGAATCACTACTTAAATTTCTTTAGGATCTTATCGTCAAAGATTCCTTTTAGTCTGATTTTGAAAATTATTGAAAGTCATAATATATTCATTTATTTCTTAAAAAATTTTATTTTTAAAAAAACTATTCCAACAATTAAGCAATGACAATTCTTTATATTGAAAAGAAACTTCTAAATATTTCAATACTTTGGCAATTTTTAGAAGACTTTTCTCACTTAGAGAATTTTTTAGAATCACTAGAACTTATTAGAGTCCCATCATTAGAATTTCATTAAAATATGTAATACGAACAATAAAGCAAAATATGCACATGAAAAATATATTCATTGGAAATTACATTCACCAATTATCACTAAAATTTAACCCTTAATCATTGTACTTATCTCCTAATTATCATTAACACTTTTAGAAGGAACAAAGCAAATAAAATTTATTGAAAATTTTCTTAAATACCCTAATACTTTTGTAGTATTCTAAAAAAAGTTTCTTATTTAGGGAGTTCTTAAGAATCTCCACTTAGACTTCTTTAAAATCCCATTCTAAAAAAATTTTATTCATTTTGTTATATCCTACTTAATTATATTTTTAAACTTTGATCATATTAATTTCATTAGCTAAAGAAATCAATATATATTATTAATTAAAAATGTTGATGTCAAGATCAAGAAAAACACAAACTCCATTTGCATTATGTATGGTCCCTACATTTTAGTCTTCCATGAATGTTCATACATTGTATATTTTTCATACCAAAACGGAAGCCATACTTTTTTAGCCTATGTGGTGCTATTGAAAACAACTCCAATGTGATAAAGCCTCCCACGTTTGGCTTGTAATGTATGCTCATTCTCTTTTTTTTTTCTTAAACTACCACTCACCCTATTCTAGCTTAAACCAAAGCAAGGCAAATACACAATCATGGTCTCCCACATTTGGCTTTCAAGGATTCCTAAGGCCCTAGACAACAACATACATAAAAAAAAAAATTGAAACAGAAAAAAAAACAAGGTTTTAACCTTACATCCATAGACTATATGCATAAAGAAAGCAATCAACATGAAAAAGGACAAAACTTTGGGTTCTCAATCAACAAGTCATGCAGGAAATAGAGTGATAAACATGTAAACACCTAAGAAACCAGGATGAAGACACAATGGTGGAGGGATTTTTGACAAAAACCGAATAGCTACTGCCTAATAACCATTCATGCAAGGTGGAAGAATAAGGGTAGAAGGGCTAGTGGCATGGACTGAATAGCTACTGCCATGGAGGAAGCAGGGGCCATTCAACAATCTAAGAATGATCCAGCCGAACACAATAAAACATAAACTAGAGCAAGCAAAAAAAGCAAACATCAAACACAAAGTACATAAAAAATGTATGATGAAAGAGCAAAAACCATGAAGCAAATGAATCAAAATGAGAGTTTTATGGGGTGCCGAATAGCTCTACCATAGAAGGAAACAAGGGCTATTCAGTAGCCTAAGAAAATGATGAAAGTGCAGCCAAAAAATGAAAATAGAAACAAAGTAAGTAAAGCTTGGAACTTTATTAACAAACACCAAATACAAAACACCTAAGGAATGCATGATGGGGGAGCAAGAACCATGAAGTAAAGGAACCAAAATGTGAACTTTATAGAAGGCTGAACAGCTACTATCACGGGAGGAAATAGGGGCTATTCAGCAGTCCAAGAAAATAATAAAGTTTTAACCATAAAATGAAAGCAAAGACAAAGCAAATAGAGCTTGGAACTTTATTAACAAACACCAAACATCAAGCATGCAAATAATGAAAAAGAAAGTTATGAAATAGAGGCCATGGTAGATGCAAAAAATAGAACAAAAATCAGCATATAAATAGCAAGCAATGCTCCTATGCATGGGCTGCTCACCTTTTTCAAATAATTTCTATTTTGTTTCTTTTTTTTAGTGTTTTCATTCCTTTTTTTTTTAGAAACTCTCTCCTCTATCTGTCCCCTACCTTTTTTCCAGCTTCCCTCTTTTCCTCTTTATCCAATTGGTCGAGTCAAGAAATCAAGATTTGAATCTTGATCAATGAGGGCGCTTAGATGAAAATTCATCCATCTCTTTTTCAATTTTTTCAAGGAGCCATCTTTGGCCCTTGGATAAAAAGTCAATAACAATCCAATTTACCATATTGAAGACTATAAAGATTGAATTTTTACACCCTCTCAAACCCATAGAAAAGACTATTTTGCCCCTTAATGCAAAGTTTTGAAATTTATGATTATTTTCTTAGAAATCAAGGCTCCCACGATCATTTTTGGGATTTTAAACACCAAAAATCATGAAATATTAGAAGATTATGATCTAAAAAGTTTTATGAAATTTCGAACTCGAAAAAGCTAAATTACGAAAATACCCTTATAATGGTATTTTGGTAATTTCACATTTTTCAAGGTACTGATATGATTTAAAACTCACAAAAAATCATGAAATATTACAAAAGTGAGACTTGAAAAGTTTCATGAAATTTTGAGCTCAAAAAAGCTAAATTATGAAAATACCCCTATAAGGGTATTTTGGTAATTTGACCTTTCTCAGGCACAATGAAAATTTTAGTATTTTGAAAATTTCTCAAATTTAATTTAATAACACCTTGATTTCAATAAGGATTTGAAGTTTTAGAATTAACCCAGGCTTTATTCATTTTGATCAAATTTTACATAATTTGACTTTGTTAGACCTACTTTGACTTGAGTTGACTTTGGTTTTAAATAAGTAAATTTATGAGGTCTTTACAGGTTTTAAATGGTTCTTGTAAATGGTCTTTACCTTTTGTTCACAAATAATCCCTGGATCAATCATGTTGAAAAATATCTCAGATAAAATTCAGTGTCTACAACTGCCTCTCTTTACATACCTCTGAGGATCAGAAGTAATGCAAAGACGTAGAAGGTAATTTTGTCTGGATGATGTTTTCGAGTGAGCAAACCTTTGCTTTTTCTTCTCTTCTTCTTTTTTTTTTTAGACTGTCAGTCTTAGAGTTTAAATCTCAAAAACTTTTTGAATGCTCCTTCAACCAGAGGCCATGAAACTTTGAATATTTAAAATGTTTTATGAATCACAAAACTTTTAAATGCTCTTCCAATTAGAGGCCATGAAAATTTGAGTTTAAAATGTTTGGAGATTATGCTTTGAGATCTTACAAATCTTAAAATCTTTAAATGCTCCTCCAATCAAAGGCTATGAAACTTTGAGTTTAAAAGGTTTGAAGATAATGCCCAAAAGTCTTACAAATCTCAAAATCTTTAAATGCTCATCCAATGAAAGGCCATGAAACTTTGAATTTAAAATGTTTAGAGATTATGCCTGAAGGTCTTACAAATATCAAAATCTTTAATTGCTCCTCCAATTAGAGGCCATGAAACTTTAAGTGCTCCTCCAATCAGAGGCCATGAAACTTTTAAAAAATTAAAATGTTTTGCTCGTAGGTCTTGAAAATTGTGCCCAAAGGTCTTAAAGATTTCAAAAATCTTTGAAAATTTTAAAAATTTAAAATTCTTTACCCAGAGGTTTTAAAGATATTGTCTAGGTGCCAACTTAACTATACTGAAGTCTTATCTTGTATTAAAACTCTTCTTCTCATTTTTCAATAATCTTTTTGTGAATAATTTTTCTTTCAACCTTTTAAACCTTTTTAATATTTTGATCTCCTATTAAACTAATTTTCTTTTCATCTTTTCATGATAGACTTTCTTTTTTTTTCTTTTTTTTTTATATTTACAAAGTTAACAAATACAATCATGATACAAATCTATTTCCATCAAATGATGTGAATGCAAATGTCAATGTGAAAGCTTGATGCAAATATAGGTGACTTTTTCACAATGAAAATGCCAATGTTTATTTTGTATAAATGGCTCTACAAATACTCTTTCTAAGATGCAGATGCCATGATGCGATTGCAAACTTCTTTCTTATGGTGCGAATGCAAATGTCTTATATAAGTGCAAATACAAGTGATGTAAATGCAAATGTCTTTCTTATGATACAGATGTGAGCGATGCAAATGCACATATCTTTCTCATGATGTACATGTGAATGCCAATGTCTTTCTCATGATACATATACAAGTGCAAATGCAAATGCGAACATCCTTTTTCGTGATGCAAATGCAAATGTGAATGTCTTTTTTCATTTTTGCAACATGCAGATTAAATGTCTTTTACAATTGATGCAAATTCAATGACCTTTTTTCATTTTTTTCATTTCATTTTTTCTCTTTTTCAAAAAAACAAATCTTCGTTCAAAATTTCAATGTTCATTCTTCACCAAAAATGATCTCAATATCTTGTATAAAAATGCTCAACTAATCTCCAAACTTTTTCAAAGTAATCACAAAATTACCCCACATAAAGTGTTTTTACAATCAATGAGAAAAACTAAAAACACATAACTTTTGAACCTCTTGTAAATTGATGATTACTATTTAAAATGCTTATGGATGGCATGATTGGCAATTCAATTCTTTCATTGGTGGGCATATTTCAAAGAAGGCTCGATGATTCCTATTTGGAATATTTATGGATGGAGTGATTCAAAATTTCCACTGATGGGCATAGTACAAGGAAGGCTCGATAGAGGTTGTAAGGATTTCTCTTGGGCTCACAAAAAGAACATTTTTCTTTTATTGAAAACATGATATTTTAATGTGCATTAAAACTAATCAATATTTTTTTGGGAAAGACTTGGGAAGAGAAAAAGGGCTGGTTTTTATTTTCACACTTTGGTGAAATACAAAGTCTTCAATGGGCATCGATCATTTAAATGGTTTTGCATTATGACTTTTTATTCTAGATAAAACCTTGGAATTTTAAAATTCTTTTAGGGTCTCAATAGTGGTTGTAGCTCTAAACTGCCATTTTGGGTTTTCACCTTAGAGCTCTCTTTTTTTTTTTTTTTTAACAATAAAGAACTTGGTAAAATCTTCAAGGACATAACTCTTCAATTCAAGTGCTCACATTCGATCAAAATGGACTTTTCAAGGTATTGAATGAAGGGCAAGGTTTGGGGTTCTAAAAGAAAAGGATAAATAGGCTCAAAATATATTATTTAGGGTAATTAGGCCAAGGATCTTACGGAGCATTCTTTGGATAAAAAGCCATGTGTCTGTCTTTCTTTCCTATTTTTTTGTATTTTTGTATTTTTTTTATATTAACACCATGCACTTAAAAAGTCAAAACTAATTCGAAAAAGGAAAAAAATTTTTCGAAAGAGGTTAATGGTCCAAACAGGAAATATGTAATATATAGGGACTCAAAAGATTCATGGTCATTTTTTCAAGAGAAACTCTTCAATTTTAAGTCACCATACTTGATCTAATATGGACTTTCAAAGGTTTTAATGTAGGTTAAGGTTTAGGGTTGTCAAAGAAAAGGATAGAAAGGCTCAAAATCAATATTAAAGGGTATTTACAACCAAGGATAATTTTTTCGTTCGAAGGATATAGTCTGAGGTCTATTCTTTTTTGCTTTTCACCCATTCATTTCTTTTTTTTTTTTTTATTCTTCATTTCCTTTCCTTTCACTTTTTAATTTTTTGTATTTTTTTTTCTTTGTCTTTTTTCTTTCATTTAGTGGATACAAAATTTTTGTGAACTTTTTTTGTTTTTTGGCTTTCACCTCATCGCATAGGATTCCATTTGGACATCCCTATTCTTAACCTTTAAAAATGTTCCTTTTTGTCCCCCAATATGGAGGGTGATTCTTATTTAGGGTTTATTTTGAAAGAATTTAATCAGGCTCAAAAGGGTAAAAAGAGATAAATTTTTACATTTGTGAAAGGATAATGAAAGAAGGCCATTTGTCATTTCAAGTATAAAAACTTAAATTGAAGAGCAATTCCCTTTAGGAAAATGATCTCGAAGAAAGGTTTTCATTTGAGCAATTTTTTTGGCATTTTCTATTTTAGGCTTTTTTCCTCAAAATTTGTTCAAATTTTCTAGTTGCATGATGTCATACCCATTTTTTCTTTTTCTTTTCTCTTTCTCTCTTTTTTGGAATATTTAGCTTCATTTTTAGCAACCAACTCCTTAAATTCTATTTTCTTGAAACTTCATTCACTTTTTACCTCAGACCTTTATTTTCGAAGTGCATGGTAGGCATTTTTAATATCAGATACTTTTCTTGAAATTGAGCTTTTGAAGATATCCTTATTTTGCCCCCAATGTAAAAGTGATCCTTGGCCAAGGTTCATTTTGAGAACAATAAATTTAATAGGCACAAAAGGGTAGCAAGTGGATAATTTTTCTATAAGAAAAAGATAGAGAAAGATGGCCATTCATCATTTCAAACATGATTACTCGATTAGAAAAGCAATGTATTTGAAGAAATAGATAAAAAGCTCCTTTTTGTTTTTGCTTCCATTTTTTTTTTTTTGGTTTTCGTTTCGTTTTTGTTTTTGTTACAATCATTAATCATTTTTGTGACTAATGCCCCATTTTGTTTTCCTACTTAAGGTTCTTATGATGACGAGAATCAGGTTGTATGGAAGTCCAAATTTTGGGTGCACAGTTCACAAAAAGGTTCATTTGGTTCCAAATTATTTGGCATTTTGAGGGAAAAAGATATTAAGGCATGAAATAAATTGTCTTATGCGAGAAAGATTTTTACTTCATTTAGTCATTGTGCCTTAAGACATGAAACAACGGTTACTTAAGAAAAAGACTTCAAGCATTTTTGTGTCTATGTTATCAAAAGAATTTGGGTGGTTCAATCATATTGGTAAAATTTGATACACATTGAACTACCAAAAATAAATTTTCAAAATTGGTCTCATTTGTTCATTGCCCAAGAAAATATTATGGTTTCAATGTATCAAATGATGACAAGATTTACCAGTGGAAATTCATAACCCTTAAAGGATTATGATTGATGAGTAGAATTATTCAAAAGGATTGAAACATAAGAGTGGTCAAGGAAAAGCGTAGTGTTATTGGATGAGGATTTTTTCTTCTTTTTTTTTCATATAGTAATTACCAATTACTTTGAGATCCTCATTAGAAAAATCATATATTTCTTTTTGAAAAGACCTATTTTTTATTTTTTGATATTGAAAACTGTTTATGTGGGACTTTATTGTGAATAATTTTTTTTTGCTTTAAGGGTTTAACAAAAGTATATATACAATCATCATTTTTTATCCTTAGCTAGTATGAAAAATAATGAATTCAAACAAATAATGCATGATATACAAGTCAAATTTTATTATTATTGAGGATAAGCTCAAATTCCCTCATATATTCAAGTCGGGGTATTTAAAGACATTTCTTCCGCCTCAAAAGTTTGGTGAAAATGTTATTTACAACCATCATTCTTTCTCATAAACTCTTTTAGGCACACCATTATTAACAAAAATGAAATGTAAACAGAAACATCCATTCATAGAAAATTCAAAAGTTTTCTTTCATTCCAAAGGTTTCAAGTTTATACACCAAGAACAATCATAGGACAAGGGCCAAAAAGTGCTAAACTAACTCCTACTCCCCTTTGCCCCACCTAAGAAATCCAAAAGTAATGGACTATGACAACTGGTAAGAATAACCCTTAGCCTTAAGGCTTCTCCTTTTCATTCATCATATTGGCCAATTTGACTACTGCCTACAACATTGCTTATTGTCTCAACATGAATCAGTGAAAGATTCCTATAAATAACTAGCTTTATTTTGGCATCAAAACCTAAATATCCAACTTTCATCAATCTTTGCATCCTATATTTCAAAGCCATACAGTTTTCCAAAGAATGGTTCACGACACCAAATGATATTCACATTGGGCATTGGTATAGTACCATTTGGGAAAAGGTGATTTAAGGGGTTCGATAGGGATAGGGGCAATGAGGTATTTTTCCTAGAGCAATGGGTATAAATCAATGTAGGACATGGGTATTGGGTCAATAAGGATTTTTTTTCTTTAGTATTGCAAGAGTTTTCCTGTTCTATGGTTGGTCCACTTTGCTATAAAAATGGTGGTCTAGTTGGTCTTCGAGTGAACTAGGAAACATTAGGTCTGAAATTGGGTTGAGAAAGTGGTGATGGGATAACATGTTAAACAAGTGGTTATGGAATGTGAGGTGGTCGATGTGAATTCAAGCGTGAAATTCTTGGAGGTTGTATAAAGCTTGGGGAATGAACCTTATGTGCTTGGGAAAGAGGTTGAAAATAGTCATGAGACGGACTTAAATGCAAATTTGGATTCAAAATAGTTGGTGATGGTTGTTTGAAGCCAGGTGACCCTAGCTTGTAAATCAAACTTTTGAGTTCAATTATTTATGTGGCTAATTCATTCATTCCTTTCTTGATGTCGCCCAAACTTTGGTCACTGCTCGAATCACCTAACGCCTTAGTATGCTCGAGAAAAATACCAAAACTAATAAGTCAGTTGGTTTTGATTTAGTGGAATTGGCAATGACAATGATATTTGAGGAGCACCAAACTCAATCCTACCACTACCTTTAATCATTTTCATCAATTGGGCCATCTGCTATTTTATATCCTGAAGCTTGAGCCAAATTACTATTGATTTAACTTTAATGTATTAATCCTTGCTTCCAATTAAAGTCCCATTTTCACCATCTGCTTTCCACTAAGATAATCATTTTATTCCGAGATTTAGACCCAAAGATTCTATATCATTACCCTTATTGAATGAATACCACAAAAACAATGACACATAGAGCATGTTTATGAATACATGAATATGATCACTATAGAATGTCATGAAATGCATATATGACTAAGACAAGGGATTTTTTATATAAGGCCCCAAATGATAAAAGTTCCCTCATCCATACATGTGTATGAAAGAAATGTAATGAAATGCAATACATGTTCTACAAAACTCTATCATTCATGAATCCATATGCACGAAATGTAATGACATACTTGGATGGGTGATAAGATGTACCTTTATAACATACTTGTATGACATGCACGAACCTATGGTATGCATGAGATATGTCTATATGGAATGCAATGCATGTGTTGTATTGGCCTAATGAAGTCAACACTAATTTAAGATATGCAATAAGATAGAATGCATGCATTACCTATTAAGATGTGCACGGGAGGCATGTATCATTTATCAACAAGTGCATAAAATGGGATGCATATACTATCCATTGATATGAATGGGATGCATATACCATCCATTGATATGGATGAGATGCAATGCATGTATTATCTTATTATAATGTAATCAGATGAGAAGTATATACTATCTATTATGATGCATAGGATGAGGCATATATACTATCCGATTATTATTTCTTTTTTTCAACATGATGAAAAATATATGTAACATATCAAATGAAAATGTGAAAGACAAAACAACATTCAAATTTAAAAATCCCTTTTTTTGAAAAGAAAAAAAATTCAAGAACACAAATTTTATTTAAAAAACCTTTATTTTTGAAAATTTTCATTTTATTTTAAAACATTTTTGAAAATGCAAAATTTGGATAACCACAAAATGAATGAACTTGATGTTAAAAGAAATTTTTTTTATTTAAAAAATGTTTTTTTATTTATTTCTCCTTTTTCAAAATTTTAATTTTACTTGTGCCATTATTGTTTTACACTATTTTAGTTTTATTTTCATACACCGAAATACAAATTGTATTGGAATGTTTCTTTATGCCCTAATTCGGGTAACTTTTTATAAAAGGATTGGCATGGCTCTACTTAAGGTTGGTCCCCTAAAGTTCATGATATGTTGAGTGAGGATTTATACATTTAAAAGGTCTTCAAATTGTTCCTTATTGGCATCCATATAGGACTATTAAGGCACCCTAATCTTCACCCATTATATGCTATAACGAAAAGGGTTCAATCTAAGTGAGAGTATTTCGCTTGCCATTACAAAAGGTTATCAACTCACGAGAGCATAGGTACTTTACACCCTCCTAAAAAGGTTAGAGCCTGAGTATAAAGCTCATGCATGATGTGAATGTGTCATATGCAAACAAGGGAACAAAGTATTATAATCTTATTCTAAGCACTTTATAACAACAATAATAGCACATATGAAGCATAAAATAAAAGAGCAAATAATAAATATATGACATAGGTAAAATGCAAATTTTCGTTTCCCTTTTATTATGACCACTATTATTAATATTAGAAAGAATTAAAATTAAGAAAATTAAAGTTAAATATCAATTAAGACCATTAAATCAAAATTAAAAATAACACATTATTAATTTTTGGCCTAACTCTTTAAAAAAATGACATCCCCAACAAAGTCGTCAAGCTGTCATAATAATTTTGGGGACCGCTAAACAAATTTGGAAAAATGAAAAAAATGGAGTCGTCACCAATCTTTTTTAAGGTATGATTGACCACCTAAAAATTTTATCCTTTTAATAAAATAATAAAACATGTTTAGAGCTTTATTAAAAATATAATTTTTTCATATACGAAAACAGATTGAGTTCGAGAGTTGGTTATGCATGAGAAATTATTAGCACCCTCATAGCGCCCATTAAAATGGTACCAATTAATTACAAGTTATGTTTTAACATTGACAAAAATGGACTTGTTCTCGGTATTTAAAAATTAATTTTCTTATATATGTATATATATATTTTTATTATTTTTTAAAAAACATATTTTTAATATTTTTAGTAAACTTGAAAATAAATAAAAACCTTATATTGAAAAATTCTTAAAAATATCCCAACACACTGACAATATTAAAAGGAACCATCTCACCTAAGGAATTTTTAAGAATCATTACACAAAATTCTCGAAAATTCTATCTTCGGTGGTTCATGTTCATTTCCAATAGTTATTAAAAACATAAAATAGTAAGTAATTTTAAAACAAATAATATTTTTTGGTACTTATTTCTAAAAGACGAGAAATCTTTATCAAAAATCAATCTAAATGCTCCAATACCCTGGTGGCATTTTAGATAGATTTTTTTACCTAAAGATCCAATTAGGATTTCTTTAGAATCTTATCCTCAGAGATTCCTTTTTGTCTACTTTTGAAAATTATTGAAAGTCATAATATATTTATTTATTTCTTAAAACATTTTTATTTAAAAAAAAACTATTCCAACAATAAAACAATGACAATTCTTTGTATTGAAAAGAAACTTCTAAATATTCTAATTCTTTGACAATTTTTAGAAGACTTTTCTCAGCTAGGGAAATTTCGAGAATCACTACTTGGACTTTAAAAAGACCCATCATCAGAAAATTTCATTAAAATATGTAATGCAAACAATAAAGCAGAATATGCACACAAAAAATATATTCATTGGAAATTACATTTACCAATTATCACTAAAATTTAATAGGAACAGAGGAAATTATATGATGCAATCATGCATACAAAACAATATATTGATTAAGCCTTAATCATCCTACTTATCTCTTATTTATCATTAACACTTTCGAAAGGAACAAAGTAAATAAAATTTATTGAAAATTTTCTTAGATACCCCGATACTTTGGCAGTATTTTAGAAGAACTTTCTCACCTGGGGAGTTCTTAGGAATCTCTACCTAGACTTCCTTAGAATCTCATCCTCGAAAAATTTTATTCATTTTGTTCTTTCCTACTTAGTTATATTTTTAAACTTTAATCATATCAATTTCATTACCTAAAGAAATCAATTTATATTATTAATAACATTTATCAAAATTTTAGAAAAAATACAAATGAAACTTTTTTATATTGGATATTTTCCTAAATACTCCATCACTTTAGTAGTATTGTTAGAAAAAATCCTCACTTAGACATTTTTAGAGAATCACTACTCGGACTTCTCTAAAATATCATCATTGGTAAATTTCAATCATATCATTATTATATGCATGGAAAATGCATCAAACATGAATTTAAACACAAGATAAAAAATTAAAACAAGCATGAGAATCTAAACAACAAAGAAATTAACAGTGCATAGAATTAAACTTATAATTGAATTTAAACAATCATAAACAAATTGTATGAGTATAATTAAAATCAAATACATATAAAAGCAAATTTATGAAAACAAAATTTTTAATTTTATACTTCTATAAATTTTCATTTACCATAATGTTCTAATTAAAAATTTTCTACACTAGTATTCTTCCTATCTTATTGTTGATGTCAAGATCAAGAAAAACACAAACTCCAATTGCATTATGTATGGTCCCTACATTTTGGTCTGCCATGAATGTTTATACACTGTATGTTTTCTATACCAAAAAGAAAACCATACATTTTTAGCTTACGTGGTGCTATTGAAAACAACTCTAAAGTGATAAGGCCCCCCATGTTTGGCTTGTAATGTATGTTCATTCTCTTTTTTTTTCCTTGAACTACCACTCCCCCCATTCTAGCTCAAACTACAACAAGGCAAACACACAATCTTGGTCTCCTACATTTGGCTTTTAAGGATTCCTAAGGCCATAGGCAGCAACATACATAAAAAAAATTGAAACCAAAAAAAAAACAAAGCTTCAACCTTGCATTCATAGACTACATGCATAAAGAAAGCAAGCAACATGAAAAAGGACAAAACTTTAGGTTCTGAATCAACAAGTCATGCAAGAAATAGAGTAACAAACGTGTAAACACTGAAGAAACCAAGATAAAGACACAATGGTGGAGGGATTTGTGATAAAAACCGAACAGTTGTTGCCTAATAACCATTCATGCAAGGTGGAAAATAAGGGTGGAAAGGCTGGTGGCATGGATCAAACAATTGCTATCATGGAGGATGCAGAGGCCATTCGGTAATCCAAGAATGATCCAGCTAAACACAACAAAATAAAAAGTAGAGCAAGTAAAAAAAAAAAACATCAAACACAAAACACATAAGGAATGTATGATGAAAGACAAAAAACATGAAGCAAAGGAACCAAAATGGGAGCTTTCTAAGGGGTCGAATAGCTGCTGTCATAGGAGGAAATAGAGGTTGTTCGACGGTCCAAGAAAATGATGAAATTTCAACCATAAAATGAAAGCAAAGACAAAGAAAATAGAGCTTGGAATATTAACAAACACCAAACATCAAGCATGCAAAGAATGAACAAGAAGCTTATAAAATAGAGGCCATGGTAGGTGAAAAAAATGGAACAAAAATTAGCATATAAACAGCAAGCAATACTCCCATGCATGGGCTGTTCACCTCTTTCAAATAATTTTTTTTTTTATTTTAGAAACTTTCTCCTCTATCTCACCTCTTTTTTTTTAGCTTCCCTCTCTTCCTCTTTATCTAATTGGCTGAGCAAAGAAATCAAGATTTGAATCTTGATCAAAAAACGCCCTTGGATGAAAATTCATCCAATGACCAAACCTTCTCCTCTTCAATTTTTTCAAGGAGCCATCTTTGGGCCTTGGATCAAAAGTCAATAACAATCCAATGGCTCATATTAAAGATTGGAAAGATTGAGTTTTTACACCCCCTCAAACCCATAGAAAAGACCATTTTACCCTTTAATACAAAGTTTTAGAATTTATGATATTTTCATAGAAATCAAGGTTTCCATGGTCATTTTTGAGATTTTAAAACATCAAAAATCATGAAATATTATAAGATTATGATCTGAAAGGTTTCATGAAATTTTGAGCTTAGAAAGGCTAAATTATGAAAATACCCCTATGAGGGTATTTTGTTAATTTCATACTTTTCATAGTATTGATATGATTTCAAGCTCACCAAAAATAATAAAATATTACAAAAGTGAGCCCTGAAAAGTTTCATGAGATTTTGAGCTTAGAAAGGTTAAATTACAAAAATACTTATACACAGGTATTTTGATAATTTAGCCTTTTCTGAGGCATAATAAAAATTTCAGTGTTTTGAAAAAATTTCAAATTCAATTTAATAATACCTTGATTTCAATGAGGTTTTGAAGTTTCAAAATTTACTTGGGCTCTATTCATTTTGATCGAATTTTACATAATTTGACTTTGTTTGACCCACTTTGATCCAAGTTAACTTTGGGATTTGAATAGGAAAATTTATGAGGTCTTTACAAGTCTTAAATGGTTCTTGTAAATAGTTTTGGCCTTTCGTCTACAAATGAGCCTAGATCAATCATGTTGAAAAATATCCCAGATAAAATTCGGTGTCTACACATATTGCCTGTTTATATTTTACTAAAATCATGTGTGTTGTGTTGGTTGATTTTATTTTTTTTAGCTAGTTTAGTTCCGTGCTTATTTTTTGATTGAGCCAACTTTACCAAAAGTAAGGTGATAACTAGTAATTAGCTTATGAAGTTTTATCTAATCTCTATAAGATTGACATTCTGATCGAAAGGTCATTTTTACTACTTTTTTGGCCTATATACTTATACATTTACCCATATCAACTATGTGTCGATAATATCCACCTATTTAGATCACACCATTTTCTCTCTTTTTCTTAGATATGCTATTTATGATGACAACCTTCTCTTTCTCCTCTTTTTCAAGAATTCCTATCTCACTTAGCCTATCCATAAGTCGAGCTGAGCCTACCTAGACTTGGCCCAATAATCTTCCTTAGCCTGGCCTAGCTTTAAAAGAAAATAAACAATCTAGGCCAGTCCTAATTTGCTCATATTTCCATTTTAATAAATAATAAAAATAAAATATATATTAAGTATTAACTATTGCAAAATAAATAACTAATACTAGTATTTGGAATCTAAATTGTAAATAATTTAGCCATGCAAGATAGGTTTGGCCTTTAAAGTTTAAATTAAAATTTAAAACACATATGATAACTAATAAAAGAATAAATTTAAATAAGCAATACAAGAGTTTAAAAGATTAAATTAGCCTTAAAAAACACATAATTCAAATTAAATTACAGCATAAAATAAGTCCAACGTACTTTCAAAAAAGCATTAGCTTTTTTGCCAATAGTTTTCTTGCTTGACATGTCTTGAAGAATCTTATTAAAACTTATAAAGTACAACATCATATTAATAAAATATCAAATTAATTATTATAAAAGAAACTTTGGATCTCTTAATCCAAAAATTAACATAGAAAGTCACAGAAGTAGCATAATTGTCATCATTATCTCATTATCACTAGAATTAGATAAATAATCTTTCAATCTTAGGGTAAAAATAGATTAAATCATTAGCAACTCCAAACTAGTAATAGTGTTATAATAAAAAAAATAGAATTAAAAATGAAAAAAGAATTACCTATTGAAAAACCTCAAGCACACATCTTGTCATCATCACTAAAATAACTTAAGCCAATTTGAATCAAACCAACAATACGATTTCAAATCGGTTTCTTATTTTTTTATTTTTTCTAACCCTTACCATATTTGTTTATGTTTCTCTTGGTTTATTTATTTTTTTATTTTTATTTATTTATTTTATATTAAATTTGGGTTATGAGTTTAATTTATATTTTGTTAATATTTTTTGTTATTTTGGTATTTTTGATATTTTAATATAAATATATTTATGTTAAATTTTAAATTTGATTTATGTTTGATGGTTAATATTATTTTTTTTGAAATTTTTATTGTGCAAGGCTTAGGATACAACAACAACTTAGTTATTTCACCTTGTGGTTCAACAACTCTAGGTAATTTCCTTTTCCATTAAATTTTTAAATTTTGATTGTCAAACAAAAACTTAGGATTATTTCAGTAATTTATGGAATTTGTGTGGGTTTATGTGAAACTTGTGCCAAAAGAGTTGAAATTTATGTGGATTTGATATTGAATTTGTCTAATTTATAAGGAATTTTAGATATGTGCATTATGTGGAATTTGTTAAATTTTTCATTTTTTGCCAAGCAATTATAAGTTCCCGCATAAAATGAAGAAAAATGTTTATTCATTTTGTACACCTTAATTTGGAAGCCATAAGGATGATGGTTCAAAGTAATAGCTTTAAACTTTATTTAATAACATCACTTGTTGATGAGTGAAAATAAAAATCTTTTACAGTTATGTTTAATGTTTAATGTAAATTAAACATTTATTGCCTTGTATATTGTAAATTGTAATACAAGTGTCTTACACAATCAGTTGATGGTCTTGTAAATAGATCTTGATTGAACACTTTGGTGTGTTGTATGTCCTTAACAATAAAAACTTTGTGTATACATTTAATTTTAATTATTCTTACTACTAAAGCGATTCAATTTTTATCGATGGTTATAAATGTTTATAAATGTTTGTGAATTTATTTGATAATTATGTAAGAATGTTTATATTGGTTGTGTGATGGATATTATGAATTTATACGAAAATAAATCAAATGTTGAATTCATGTATCTTTTAGTTGATTTAAGATTTAAATGAATGGTTTTTATCAAAATTATCATTGAAAACTTAACTAAAAAGTGAAAAAGATCAAGCTTTTTGAGGGAAGGACCAATCTTTTATAAATAGGGATCAACCTCTAAATTTTCAAAAAAATATTTTTGGAATAAAATTGTCCATCACTAATTGGTTTTAGATACTAAAAATCAAAAGGGATTGATCCTCGTTCATATAAGATCAATCCTCATAATATTATAAATTAATGTTTTTTATATGGAAATTTTATCACTAATATATTTTAACGATAGATTTGTATGATTTATTTTTTAAAATATCCAAGCTTTAACAAAAATTCTATTGCTATTTTTAAAAAAATTTCCAAAAAAACCTTTAACAACAAAATTTTATTTTTGTAAATAGATTAAAATTTTCGTCGCTAAATAGGTTTAGCAACAATTTTTTTTTTAATTTTTTGAAATTTAGTTATAATAATAATTATTTTTAACAACAAAATTAGGGTATAAGCGATGGAATTTTGCATTGCTAATGGTCCACCCATTACCAACAAAATACTTTACTAATTTCACTTTCCAATTGTCTTTTAGCTATGGAAATTCCATCACTAAAACTATTTTTTGATAGTCAAGAGGATTTTAGTGACAAAAAATTTCATAGCTAGAAGTTTGTTTTCTTGTATTGAATATTATATTGGATCCTCACCTTAACCTCTCAATCTCCAAGTATAAAATAAAAGGTTAATGTCAATAATGGTCCCTAAACTATAATAAAATCTTTAATGTGATACCTAAACTTTAAAAATCTCTATTGTGGTTTATGAATTATGAATCTAGTAGCTAATGTGGTATTTGGAGGATTGTTTGTTTGTCACGTGTCATCATTTTAAGTTATTCATGTTAAAGGTAAGTAACACATTAGTTAATAGTTTGATAGTTCATATATCATATTGAATATTTTACTATAATTTATTAATCATTTATGATATTAACTCTAAAATAAAACAAAATATATAATAAAAACATTAAACTACACTTACATGTTACACCCCTTGTGGTTTACAGTTTTCCCACTTAACACCTTATTTTTTTCTTTTTTCGGCATTTACCAACTTTTGTTTTTATTCATTCCCTGTTAATTTTATCTAAGAAAAATACCCTTGAGTGAAAAAGATTCCTTTTACGTGAGAATAATTTTTTTATTTTATTAAATGAAATTAGTACCGTAGCCTTCTATAAGAATAAAGTAGAAATTCATAGGGTGATAAATGTGAAAGAAAAAAGTTTAGGTGTTGAGAGGAAAAATAGGAAACCCATAATAGCTGTAAATGTAGTTTGTCATCATAAAATCTAAAAATAAAATTAGTTATAATTCTTGGTTAGATGTTAGTCACTTAAGAAAGAAATAAGTCGTGAGATCCATCTTTTTTTTTATATATGAAATCCACCAAAGATAACAATATACTTCTTTTGAGTTTTAATAATATTAATTTTAATAACACAAGCGTTGCACGGGAATAAAGTAATATTAAAGTAAACTTTTTAATAATAATAGTAAATCATTTAAATATTAAACATATTGTGTAGATTGATACTTTATATATTAAGTAAAATTAAATTTAACTTATCCATAGGGTTAGTGGTAAGGTAAATTCTTTTTTTTCTTCAACCTAGGTTCAATCCTTATGAAAATCATTATTGAAAGTAAAATTTTAAATGTATTTAATTAATACAAGAAAATGTGCCATTTATCCAAAAAAAAGATAAGATTTAGACAAAGTCAAAGATATCTTTGATTGTCATATAAAAAAATCAAATTTAACTTTTTTTTTAGTTTTCATAACTGATTTATTCAAATAATAATATAATGAAATATAATTCTAAAATGTTTTCAAAGTAATAAAATTCAAATAACCACCAAACTACTATTTGTAATTTAGCATTATTATTTTGATTGAAATAACCACCATACTACTATGCTTAAATTGATAAAAGTGTGTTGGTGCCAAATTAGATTGGAGATTAAGAACTTGAAATCACAAGCACAAGATTGATTAAAAATAAAGGCTAAAGTTGTTTCCTTGTTTATGTTTTAACACTTAAGCTAGTGAGGTAAAGAAGGAGAGAAAGAAGTAAAAAATGCAAATTGAGATTGAGAGAATCGAGAGAAAATGAGTGACCCCTTACCTAGAAAGAGAGAGGAGTATTTATACCTAAGAGATTGGTGATCTACCATGATGACGTTAGTGAGGTATGCTTCAAAAAACCTAGTCATTTTGCCACATCAACTTAGCTAGCTATGTCAATTTAGTTCAAATGACTAAAATACCCTTACTAGTATGTTGGGTCAGTCTATACAAAAAAAAGATGATTTTACCCCTTAGACTATAAAATACCTTTTTCAATATGTTTAAAAGTATGGTGAGAAAAATATGATTTAAGATTTTTAAGTATTTGACATTATTATGAAAAAACCTATTACAATGAATTGAAATGTCCATATATATAATAAAATTTATAGACATGGAAAAATAAAGCCATTTACTTATAAAAATCATGGTTGAACACAAAAGCATGCCTTTACTTGTTTTTTTGTTTAGATTTGCAAATGAGGTTTTAAACAAAAAAGTAGATTTTGTTATTTAGTATTGAAGTTATATCAAATGTAGATTTTGAACGTAAAATCATTTTCAATCTCAATGTTAAACTAACCCTAAATAAAATGTTCAAACATAACAAAAAAGTTTAAAGCTAAGTTTCAAATGAACATAACAAAAAAAATTAAAGTTAAGTTTCAAAAAGAGATAAGTAGAATCAAAACTTGAAATTCTCTAAAATTATATGTCATTCTATTTTTAATTTTTTTTTAAGTCATATAGTTTTAAGTCATCATCTTCATTCACTTCTCTTTGATTTTTTTTTTGTCGTTTTCTTTATCTTTAAAGCTTTAAGATCCTCTTCTATCACAATCAAATCAAATTTCAAGACAGTAACAACTCAAAAATGCAAATTTATAGTATAAATACAAATTTATTTTATGTAAGTCATGTATGAATTTACCTTGGCCCATAATTAATTGTTAGTTTTTGTTTCTTCAAAAAGAAAAAAAGGTTGATTTATGTGTTTGTTGCACCATTATTTAATGTCACCATTAATTTCAATCTTACTATTGCAGACTTTTCAAGCTTTATACCATGCTTACTTTATATTAGTGATGTCCATTATGGTAGCTTTGAATGAATATAAATTTTTTTACAAAACTAAATTAAATAAACTTTTATTAGTATTCCAAAAATAATATTGAGAAATAATTATATAACAATAAATATTATAATTATTATTTTCACCTTTGTAATCACAAACGTGGATCAATATGATTTTGGAAACTCATTTCCAAATCTTCTATTTTCTTCTCCAACATTGAGTATATATGCTATTAAATTGTTACTTTCATAATAAAAAATCTTAATCAATAAAAGATTTTTTTATTAATTAATATCAAATAATAATTTTATAAACTGATTAAAATGCACTCATTAAAGAAAAAAGAGTTTACTGTTTTCTTAATTGAAAGATCTATTATACAATGGATGAGATCAACAATGTTCTTAGTTGTTAAGTACCTATAAGATGATGTAAACAGATTATTAAGATAATAAATTCTTTTTAAAAAAATAAATATGAATGCATGGAAATATTATGAAAATTTTTCCATTCATTGACTCGAAAACATATGATTACATAGATATATGTGGAGTAAATAATATGATCAATAATTAATAAAAATGTTAAAAGTTTTGAACAAGATACTTTAAAATAAAATAATAAATTATCTAATATTTTGATAATCTCATCAATGGAAAGAAAAAAGGATTATGTATAAATTAAAAAAGTCAATGTTAAGGTGTTGTTTCAAAGTTTTAATACTTAATAAGAACAAATATAAAAATATAAAAGTTATTAAGTTTTGTTTTTGAATTATAAAAGTAAATAATTATTTTCAAAATATTAAGAAACTTTGCAAACTGCTTAAATAGGAGTAATAATCATTGAATTAAGATGTAATGTATATTATAATTACACCATATAATATAAATAGAAACAATTTTTTTGTTTTAATATTTAGTTCTTTTTAAGAATTATTATTTTTTATATGTACATAACTAATAATATTTAGTTATAATTAGTTCTAACTAAGTATTATTATTATTATTATTCTTTATGTACATAAGTGTTTGTTTTAATGCAACCAACAAATAAATAGATTATATTGAAGGATTTGAAAATTAACTTAATGTTATTTAATGGAAAAGTGGATCAACCAATAAAAACTTTTTAAATTGGAAGTAAGTCGGTAAGTCAGGGTAACATAAATATCAAACCCATTAAATAGGTCTAGGCTTAAATTAAAGGCCCAAGCTATCTGTTGGTTTGCTACAATTAAGCTTGGTGGTTTTTAAAATATTTTTGAAGCCATTACAAGCAAAGTAAGAACACTGCCTATATCGAATCTTAATACTAATTTTTTATAATTTTGTCAACTTGATCTTTGGATTTGGGAGTTAAAAATTTTTAAATTCTATTACATTATACTTTGTTCATGATAATCAATTTCCAGCAACCCTTTTTTTTTTCAAATTAAATGTTATGGACATTTATTGAATCTCATCATTCAAGCTAGTATGAATCTCATTAATGATGTTGTTTGTAAAATTTTTAATGAGATCAAATACATAAAAAAGTCAAGCCCTCGTAAGAAATGATTTTATGATATTGTTGAAAAAAGTTTGAAATTGAAAGGAACTAAAAAGTTACAATAATATGTGTGTGAAAGATGGAATTTTATATATTTGAGGCTTGAGTTTGCTCTTTATTACAAAGAAGTGTTAGTTTATTTGGGTAATGGGATTAAGATTTCCAACTCTTTGCACTTATTGATAAAAAATGGGTAATGTTCACATTTTTTGCAAATTTTTGGAAGTTTTCTATAATGTAACATGTGCTCTCTTGTTCTAAATACCCCACTACAAAACATTTATTTTAGAGGGATTTGAAAGATTCATAATTGCTTGGTAGATATAGTTAAAAGTTTACACACATTCTTAAGTTCATTGGTTAAGGAGATGCAAGAAAAATTCAACATATATTGGGCTGAGAATAGTTTAATTTTATCATGTGCTGTCATTTTAAATTCTCCTTACAAGTTGAACTAGTTGTAATATTATTATACAGGATTCTATGGTATTCATGCCTTAGAGTTTGTGCAAATAGTTCTTAAGACTTTTAAAATGTTATTTGATGAGTATGTGATGAACTCTAAATCAGATTCTTCATCTTTGGTTAGAAATTCTAATGTTTTGGGACTAATTTCATTGAATCTATCTTGCATGAGTTTAATATGAATGGGGTTGATATGAGATTAGGTTTTGATAAGAGTGATGTTTGCAAACTGTTTGTAAGTAAATCCAAATTTGAAAATAAAAAATTAGAATTGGATCTTTACTTGGAAGAACAAGCATTTTAGTTGAATAGTGATATTGATATCTTGGATTATTTGAGTAAAAGCCTAATTATATATGAATGCTTTCACTATTGATTGGTGATCTTTTGGCAATTCTAGTATTGAATGTGGTTTCTGAGTCAGCTTTTAGCATTAAAAAGAAAATTATTAGTTGTTTGAAAAGTTCACTCAAACTAGTTGGATTAAGATATTAAAAGTATATATTAAGTTTGGATCAAGTAATAAAAAGCTAAAAAAAGAATCGAACTAAATTATATATTTTTATTAGCTTTTATATTTTTTAAATTTTTATAAAATAAAAATAATTATGTCATACCTATTGCTATTTAAATATATTAAATATCATATTAAAATAATATATAAAAAATAAAATTCAAAAAATTGATAAACCAAACCTAATCGATAGAATTTGGTTAGAATCAGATTGGATTATATGGAAGTTTGATTCGGTTTGGATTCAAATTATATTTTAAAACTTCATAATTTTTTACATTATCTAAAAAACTGAACCAAATCTGATCCAGTCTTTTCTAAATTGTTATCACCGTAAAAATAGGGGTTTCTAAGGGAGATTTAGGAGAGAAGAGTAGTGACATTTTAGGGTTTGATTTGGGGTGGAGGAAATTAGCAATGGTGTCGATTGTTTGCTAATGGAAGAAAGGAGTGAGGGAGTTTTGGGTCAATTTGGGAGTGATTTTAGTCCTAATCTAGGTCTAGTTCAATTCGGTTGAGTTTGGGAATGATGCCAATGGTTAGATATGGTCAAATGTGATTAAAGTTAGCCTAGGCAACCTCCGTATGATGGAGGGTTGAACGGGTTAGGAAGGAGAACAAAAGGAAAAAGAGAGAAATGAAAAAGAAAAAAAAAGAGGGATAATTTAAAATGATTCCATTGTTAATGCCTTATCACTTACAAAATTATATTTTAATAAAAACCAAACTAATTAGCAACAAAATTCCATCGATAAAGGTCCTGTAGACATTTAGTGATAGAATTTTGACCTATTAGTGACGAAATTCTATCTTTAATGAAAAAACAAAAAGATCTTAAAAATGTTTTTTTAACTAAAATTTATTTTTTAAAGGAATTAGCAATGGAGTTTAAGTCGCTAATTTCGTCACTAATAAAAAATAAAAATTTGAAAAATAATTTTATTTTTCTTAAAATAAAAACGATAAAAGAATTAGCGATAAAAATTCTATTGCTAATTTAAAGCTGTTAGCTGCGAAATTTTCATGGCTAACTAGCGACAAAATTCCATCACTAATGGAAAAACAAAAAGATCTTAAAAAATGTTTTTTAAGTAAAATTTATTTTTTGAAGGAATTAACGATGGAATTTAGGTTGTTAATTTGGTCACTAATAAAAAAATAAAAATTTCAAAAATAATTTTATTTTTCTTTAAATAAAAATGATAAGAGAATTAGCAACAAAAATTTTATTACTAAGTTTATTGTTAATAAAAAATAAAATTACAAAAAAAACTATTTTCTTAAAATAAAAATGGTTTAAAGCTATTAGCAACAAAATTTTATTGCTAATTTTGGTGCCATATTCAAAATTTTGGCACACCCTAATTTGGAATGGAATATAGTTTATGTTGGTAATTTGATATTTTGGCGACAGAATTTTGTTACGAAATCCATCGCTAAAAGTAAAATACTACTCCATATAAATCCATTGCTATTCCATTAATAATCCATCACTAATAATAACTTTTGGTGATGAAAAAATTTTGTTGGTATTTTTCTACTACTATTGACATTTTTCTTGTAGTGAATATTGAAAAAGAGAGCAAAGAACTAAAACTTAATTTAGTTAATTTATGTAGTCACCTTTAAAATGTGGTATCCAGTAGGTTTAAGATTCAAATCTTAGCACACGCAATTCTTTCTTCTATTTTCAAAATGTGGCCTTCTTTGTATAAATAGAGAGAGAGAAAAAGAAAGAATATCCTAACACTATATTGACCTTCTATATTTGTAGTAGTTTAAAGACATTAAACACAAATGGCATTACGTTCTTATTTAACATCATATATAACATACACTATAGAAAGAACTAACAAATGTAATGAACTTAGTAACAGCAATAATGTTACCTAGGCGCATATGTCTCATTTTATTATGTACATGCAAGGATCAAAACTAAAAATATAAAAGATGAGAGTGGACTAGATAAAATTGTCAAATGTGTTAGCGTTAAATTAATATTTATTTTGAAATGATAAAATATTAAACAAAACAACCTTGATCAAGTTTTTGAAAACGATTTATTTAGTACATATTCTTAAGTTTTATTGTTTTGGTACTAAATAAATAATATAATTTTTAAAGTTTAAAAAAACCTCTTTCTTTATGTATTCTTTTTTCTCAAATCAAAACTAGCTTTAAACATTATTTATTTGAATATAAATGAAAGTCCAATTATTGTTTTCAAAGTGAATTTATTCATTTTGGACTCAATATAATTTTCATAAAATTGGTTTTGAGAAATAGATTAACTTAAGAAAGTTGTTTTACAAGAACAAAGTTTTTCAACATTGAACTTGTTTTATTTTTTACATTAATTCACAAAGTTTTAATATTTGAATTTTATATGATTGAAAAGATCTTTGCGTCTACTTTCTAATGGATCAAACAAAATTCAAAATCTGAATTTTCTAAGAAAACATTTTAAATCTTTATTAGACATTATATAGTTGTCTAAAAACTGCACAAAAGGTAGTTTTGAAAATTCACTATAATTTGAATAGAATGAATTAGATGATGAATTTTATATTGATAGAAAATATTTTAAATCTAGTTTCTAAATCTTCAAACACTTTCTGATTTGGAGTTTTATTACTCAAGATATGATTAAATTAGTGAGTAGAGTGCAAAATAAAAGATAACCAGTAGCATTATTCTTCCATAATCATTCAGTATCCAAAATTTAGCTGACCCAATCGATCAAGTACCAAAACCAATCAATCCCTTCTTACAATCAATCGATCCCTTTGCCCCAAACAAGTTTCAAAGGCTAGTTTCAAAGGAGAAAATCATGTGTTTTCATTTCCCAAGCTTTTTCAATGGCTAATACCTTAATTCCTCTATAAATTAGGTATTCTAACACATCAAGAAGGTTGAAAAAATAAGAGAGCAAGCACCAATAAGTCATACTTTCATTCTCTCAAAGAAATCAAGAGCTTTAGAGTCAAAATTTCATATTTGTTGTATGCAAGCTATTTTTGTTGTATTAATTCATCAATATCCTTGTACTTCATTAGACATATACTTACCTTTAAGAGCTGTTTTAGTTTGCATTTCAATTAAGTGATTTTGTAATTACGAGGTGAGATATCCTCTTGTATTTGTGAGATTGAGAGATTGTTGCTTAGCCTAGAAAGTAAAAAGTGTTAGGCTACTATCTAAGCCTTAGGAAAAAGATAGAGTTGTAAACTTTCTTCAATTAGTGGATTGAAGTCTTGGTGAAGACAACCAAAAAAGAGTACATAGATGCCTTGAGGAGAAGGATTAAACCTGTATAAATCTTTGTGTTTGATTTTTCTATCCCTACACTTTTTACATTTATTGTTGTGTATATTTGTTTCTAGGCTTATTAATTGTTATTGTTTGCATCATAATTTTCATTAAGGAACTTATTGTTTTAGTTCTTCATTCAATTGTTTTGAAATCATTATTTAGGAAGTATTTGGAGAAATCTAATTCACCCTCATCTTGGATCATAATCTCACCTAAAAAGCTAATAATTGGTTTTAGAGCTTTGATATCATTTTATAGGTTTAACCATCCTGATTAAAGATCTTATAGCTCAATTTAGGTTCTAAGATGGTGAGGTAATCCTCAAAACTCTCATATTCAATAAATATGAATTTGGTGAATAAAGAATGAGGATGAAGGTGTTCATAATGGTCTAAGATTTTAGAGTTTGAAATGTGATAAAAAAAAGGGTTTACTCTTTCTTCAAATGATGCCAAGGTCAAGTACTTACTCTATGAAACTCTTGATTTCCATAACTTCAACTTGGTCTTAAATTACTCCACTTTAAATGAGATATAGAGAAAGTTGGATGAGCTATGTGAAAAATAAATTTCCAACCAAAATGTATCATGTTTCAAGGCTCTTAAAAAGTCTAAGGTAACCTCTAACTTAATTGATTCAAATTAATATACTTTTGATGAATTGCAAGATGCCTATGATGAGTTAGTTTTGGAATTTGAGTTAATGAGAATGAAATATAAGAAAATTATTTCAAAATTGAATGTTGAAACTGATTTCTTAATAAATACAAAGAATGATTTGGAAAAAGAAAATGATAAATTGAAAATGAATTTTGAAGCTTGTTAAAAGAGAAATGAAATGCTAGAAAAAGAGAATTTAGAATTGAGAAAGAAATTTAAAGTTTTGATGAATGAAAAGCAAGAGCTTTTAAACAAGAGTTTAAGTATTAAAATGATTAAATGCAATTTTGTCATTTTCATGGGCATAGTACACATAGTTGTCTTATAAAGAGAAAAGTTTCATTTAGAATTAGACAAGTATGGGTTCAAAAAAGAACTAGAGACTTGGTCACTAACTCTTAAGGACCCAAAGCAATTTGGTTACCAAAAATCAAATGAAGAATATCTTTTATAGATATGCTAAAGCAAAAAGCTACAATGTATTTTTGAAGAATGGAACTCTAGACACATAATAGAAATGGGTAACCTCTAAACTTTTATGAATTTGACATTGGTTGCCTATTCTTGATTTAAATTGAATGCTAAATTGTTATATACTTGTTGAATTTTATTTTAAATATTAATTGCTTAAGGTATGTTTATACTTATTTTGAAGACCGTTTATGTATATTTGTTACTTTAAATGGTTGGTATTGATGTTATATGTTTGGTGTGTATAATTTTTGTGCTTAATTATTTTTATATTTATGCACAAATTTAGAGGGAGCACTCAAAGCTTAATGATTTTAAATTTATATGTTTTGCTTTGAAAATGATTTATGCTAAAGTCAAGCCTTTAAAATATGAAATTTTGTTTTAGTAAGTTTTTAAGTGTAAAATGAATTTGAATATCTTGTATTCAATATTTTAAACTTACTCAAACAAAGAAACCTGATAACTTACTTTTGTTTTAATTTTTCATATTATTACATGTAAGTTTCAAAGCTTTTTAAATCATGTTTTTTAACATTTTTGGACATAAAAACCATTTGAATATTTTCAAATTGTGGTTTCTAAATAGTTTGGAGAGCTTAAAATATATTTCTAACATTTTTGTCCACCTTATAGCCTTTTTTAAGGAAATATGGGGTTTAAGAGTTGACTTGTTGATTTCCTTGTTTCTAGATCCAAATGACCACTTGAACAACTTTATTTTGTCATTTGAAACTTGTTGGAATGGTTCAAGATGGTTAAAAATGAACCTGACTAGTTATGATAGTTTTCAAGTTCTTTTTCAAGCAAAAATCAGCTTTAAAATGTCAAAAATCAAAATATTGGACATATTAAGCTTTAAATGATTTATCCTATTTTGTTTTTTATAACTAAATTTGTTAACATAAGTTTGGTGCTACAAAAATGATATTCACTGTTTTAAAGCATTTTGTGTGGTATATATTGATGTTTGAATAGTATAAGGCCTAAAGAGCTTACTTGAGAAATTTGTTTATATTGCACATGTTTATGACTCAAACAAGTTTTCTTATTTTAAAAAAATGTTTACTAACTTTTCCAAAGTCTGATGAGTGAAAGTAACAAATTTTTTAATGTTTCAAGGGTGTTCTTGGCACTATTTATGCATAAATGGGGTTTGAACCATTGAAAATTTAAAATACATGCATTTGTTGAATATTTGTGCTTTTATCATATTTATTTGATCATTTCAAACTTGTTTGAAATGGTTTCAATGCATAAACTTTGTCTAAACACATTTTTACATTTGAGTTGCAAAAAGGCATAAAGTTAGAACATTTGCAAAATCATACCAAAAATTTGCTTCAAAATATTTTTGATCCAAAGGCCTTATTTTTATAAATCTAAAATGATGTTTTTAACATGTTTAAATTTTATTTTTAACTAAAAAATCAAAATCCTAAATTTGGAATAAAAAACTATAATTTTTCACTATTTTATTACTGTAATAGAAAAAAGGATCGATCTCCTTTTTAAAGGATCAATTGATTTTTTTACTAGAAGCAAAATGGACTTGAAAATCACAAAAAGAGAACAATCACCCTACATGAGGGATCAATCTCCCCAATGACAGGATCAATCCCCTCATGAAAGCAATCGATCCATTCTAGCAAATGCCACCACATTGAGTTTTGGCTATTCAAATGGGTTGGAATCACATGTGTGAAGCTTATGTTACAACCATTTTGACTCTTTGACATTTGACCTTTGACCTTGGACTTTCAATATTGACTTTGATATTGAATTTTTCAATAATTTAAATTTTTTTTGGAATTAAAAAAGGTATGCATATTAATATTTATTTGATTATATTTTTAAATGCTACCTTGGAATGAGTATTTATTCTAAAATTGAAAATTTGCTTTCAATACTTGAATTTATTATTTCTTATATTTGAAATTCAATTTTATTACTTTCATAAATCTCAAATTCATATATGAATGAAATTAATTTTTGATGCAATGCTCATGTGGTCAAAATGTTGATTTGAAAATGCTTAAATTGTTTATTTCTTAATTTTTGAAATAGTTTTGAAATATGCTTATTGTATGCTTAATTGAATTATTCTTTGACTTTTGCTTTTAAATTTGATATAGGATGAACTATTTGATTTTAAATTAAATATATAGTTGGTTCATATATTGTTCTTGTTAAATGTATGCTAAATATGATTTAACTTGATTTGATATTTGAATTTTTATGCCTAGAAGTCATATGATTAGAATAAGTGAATGATTTTCCTATGATGCTTATTTTACCTTAAGTCATTGTCCATTATGGCCTATAATTTGTGTAGACATATTTATGCTTTTGTGATGAAATTTTTTTTTAATATATTTGGTTGATAAATATATCTCCCTTGCACTTTTTAATTTCTATATGGCCTTTGACATATTATTTTGTGATTTTTAAATAATTTTGAATATTGAACATGTCTTCTTTATGTTCATTATTTTCCCAAATTGACTTTTGTACATTACATGAGAACTTTAGTTTTTGTGCCATTCTTATGATATATGATATTTAATTTGATATATGACCTTTAGCTTAAGTATATATCTCCTTTGCTTTTGATAATTGTGTTTAATAATAAAATTTTCCTTTCCCTATTATGACTTAGAATATGAAATTTATTTTCTAACAATTGGTATAATTTTTATCAACTGATATTCTTGACACTATTAATGAATATTTCTTTGTCAAGAATATTTTCTAAGTCTATGCTAGGAGAACTTTAAATAAGCATGATTAAGCTTAAATTTTTGAAATTTCAAGTATAGCAAGCAAAGCATGTTATTCTCATCAATCAAGCCTAGTTTTGCTCAAATGAAGTGGATTGGAGAATTCAAAGTCAAATAAGCACAACAACAAAGCTTGAAAAGGATGGAGGTAAATCCATTGACTTTATGCCTATAATATATGAGTTTGAATACATATACATGCTTGCTTTGATATGAGCAAATATATGACTTTGAGGTTGAATAAATGAACACATTGCACAAATTAGTCATCAAGCTACTTGATAGAATATGTTTTAACATTGTTAAAACTTTGGATTGATTAATTCACTTTGATTAATATTCATGCCTAGTTCTTAATTGCTTTGATGAAGTTGATAGTTTAAATGCATGAGTATTTGATCAATGCATGAATCTTTGAACATGGATATGAGTTAAATTGATTGATTTCTTTAAACATGTTCATTGATTAAGATTATTGAAATAGCATAGACCATATTATGTCTATATGTTTGTATCGTTATTGGTATATTGCTATATGTGATTTGAAATATTTTTGTATATAGTTGTATGATTTTGATTGAAATATATATTTAGATACTTGCATATGTTTAGATTAAGTTCACTGTTATGCATTGAAATAAATAGGAATATATTTGAATAATTATGCTTTCATTTTTTCTTTGTTATAACATATATGTTCATAATGTTTGAAAAATCACGCTTGTATAATTCTTTGCTATAACATGATGATTAAATATTTGTTTTATGAAAGAATGCTATTATGCATGTATTGAATGAACTTTTTATATGCTTGAAATATATTGTGATCCTTGAAAGTTTATGAACAAAATAGCTAACAATTGTTAACAATTGATATCAAAATTGCTAAAGAAATTTTGAACTTTCATGGATATCTGTTTATGTGCCTATCCTTAATATAACTTGTATCTTTCATGCAAAATTGTGTGTGCCTTAAATTGATTAATTCTTATTTTTAAAATGAGGAGAAATCTTAAAATACAATTTTGCTTTATTTATGATAACAATTGATATGTTTTGTGATAACTTTCTTTAACAATTGATATGAGCTTGTATGAATGTGTTTGAATTTATGCTTAATTGCTATTAATATTTAGGTTCTAAGCACATTTTATGATAACATGATTTATGAGTAGGTTGCATATCATTTATTATCTTTTTTACTCATAAATTTCATGTGGCTAGGTTGATTGAATGATTTTATGCTATAATGTTTAAATTGGATACATTTATGCTTTTATACTTGAATACATGTATTGAACTTCATTGTGTATATTACACTTGATTACATGCATTCAAAATACTCTTGATATTATTGGTATCAAACATTTTGTTCCATACCTTGAATTAATCTCTTTTTTTTTTTTTGCTATGACAAAAAATAAAGAGTTTATGAATATTTCCTCTTGTATGCTTATAGCAATTGGTATATGAGCTTTAACATTTAGTATAAAAAGCTTAAATAAAAGGGGGAGAAATATTTCATGAATATATTTGTTAATAATGCCTTTGTATTTATTTGTTTATTAATATGCTCATGCCTTTTTTACTATGACAAAAAGGGGGGAAAATATCATATGGACAAATTTGCTTGTGCTTGATATGCATATGTGTGTTGAGTTGTGTTGGATTAGGATGCATTAATTAAGGGAGAGTTTTACCATACAAAGTTTAAGGGGAGATTTCAAAAATCTTAAATGTCTTAAATAAAGTTTTTATTAAACAAATTTATCTTTAAGTTTTGTTATATAAGAAATGAGGAGATTGTTAGCCTTGAATTGATTCTTATTTTAAAATGACAAAACATTAAGCTAAATAAGCTGGATCAAAATTTTGAAAAAATAAATTATTTAATACATGCTCTTAAGTATTATTATTTTGGTACTAAATAAATAATATGATTTTTAATGTTTAAACAAACCTTTCTTTTTATTTTCTTATTTTTCAAATCAAAACTATCTTTAAACATTATTTATTTGAGCTTAGATGAAAGTTCAATTGTTGTTTTTAAAAAAACTTTATTCATTTTGGACTCAATATAATTTTGATAATATTGATTTTGAGAAATAGATTAACTTAAAAAAGTTATTTTAAAAGAGCAAAGTTTTTCAACATTGAACTTATTTTATTTTTCTATATTAATTCACAAAGTTTTAATATTTGAATTTTATATAGTTGGAAAGCTCTTTGAGTCTACTTTCTAATGGATCAAACAAAATCAAAATTTTCTAAGAAAAGATTTTGAATTTTTATTAGATACTATGCATTTATCTAAAAACTGCACAAAGATTAGATTTGAAAATTTACTATAATTTGAATACAGTGAATTATATGATGAATTTTATATGGATAAAAAGCCCTTTAATTCTAGTTTCTAAATCTTCAAATAATTTTTTATTTAGAATTATATAACTCAAGATATGATTAAATTAGTGAGTAGAAGGCAAAATAATAGACAATCAGCAGCATTGTTCCTCTAAAATCATTCAGTATTCAAAATCTAGCTGACTCAATCGATCAGGTATTAAAACCAATCGATCCTTTTAGTTGTAACAGCAAAAAATTGAATGAAATTCAAGAACCAATCAATCCCTTCATCCTAAACAAGCTCCAATGGCTAGTTTCAAAGGAAAAAATGAAGTGTTTTCATTTCCCAAGCCTCTCAAATGGCTAATACCTCAATTCCTTGATAAATCAAGTATTCCAACACACTAAGAAAGTTGAAGAAATAAGAGAGCAAGCACTGACAAATCATACTTTCATTCTCTTAAAGAAATCAAGAGTTTTAGAGCCAAAATTCCACATTTGTTGTATCCAAGCCATCTTTGTTGTATTAATTCATCAATATCCTTGTATTTCAATAGGCAAACACTTAGCCTTTGAGAGGTGTTCTAGTTTGCATTTTAATTGAGTGATTTTGTAATCAAGAGGTAAGGTATCCTCATTATTTGTGATATTGAGAGGTTGCTAGTTAACCCAGAAAGTATATAGTGTTAGGTTGCTATTTAAGCCTTAAGAAAAAGACAGAGTTGTAATTTTTCTTCAATTAGTAGATTGAAGCCTTAGTGAGGACAACCAAAAAAAAGGATGTAGGTGACTTGAGGAGAAGGACCGAACATTTATAAATATTTTTGTTTGATTTCTCTATCCATATACATTTTACATTTATTGTTGTTTATATTTATTTCTAGGTTTATTAATTGTTGCTGTTTGCATCATAATTTTCATTAAAGAACTTATTGTTTTAATTTTTCATTCAATTAGTTTTAAATCATTATTTGAAAAGTATTTAGAGAAATCTAATTCACCCCCTCTTAATCATCATCTTACCTAAAAAGCTAACAAAGTGGAACTTACTTTCAGCTACATCTTCAGCAAAATTTTGTAGTGTTCTTTCCATTTACAAGGATAAATACCCTTGGTAAACTCCTATTTGGTTAGATATCAAGGATCTCATTATTTTATGCACCAAATCACTTGCTTTATTCTTTTATCTTGTCACCTTAATATTATTATACCGATACCCAATTGGAAAAAAAAGTAGATAAAATAAAGTTAAATGGTTTAGATCATAAATACTTGAATGTGCATGAGATGTCTCTAACAAAGCTGCTAGGCCATCAATATTCCAGAGTTGAATCAAGTATTTCCAACAACAGCATTGACAAAGCTCTCTTTTATTTTAATTATTAAGTAGTAGGTTGTTTGTCATCAATTTAGAAAAATTAGTCTCATTCATTTTTTTTTAAATATATATTACATAACATTTTTCATTTTAGAAAGTACTTATGTATTACCTTGTTTATTCTTATTCATAGCAACTCTATACTGTTCCTTTGTTTACATCAAAGAATCACACATATTGTGCATTTTTCAGCTCCAGCTTCTCTTTCTTACTCTATCATCCATTCGAACTTACATTTCCTGTATAAATTTATTACAGTAAACATTTTGGTTTTAAAGGGGAAATAGAAGCAAATATTGTAACATAATATTGCAATGTTGTAGCCATTGTAGAAATAATACTGCTAAACAGTTGAGGTACCTTCTCTTCATGATACTGAATGCAATCCAACACATTTTATTTCCAGTTCATAACTATATTTTTTTTTAACGGATTAACCATTGGCTTAGGGATGGTAAGAAGAACAAATTGCTAGGCAAGTGAAGCAAATTGTGCAACTTTTCAATCAAACAAACATTTGCTTGTATTACAATGTTTTCTTATAAAAATATGAACTTAAAAACTCTCCAAAAATTTTTGAATGTTCTCCTTTTTACCAAAGGTTCAATTGAACAAGAATATGGTCCATGGAAGAGACCCTCAATTGAACAAGAACTATGATCTACGAAAAACGGTGAAGCAGAACTAGTAATCTCACAACATAACTCGATAGAATTTTGACTTTTAAATTTCAAAATGGTAAGGGTTAAATATTCATGTTGCCCCTAACTATGTAGTTCTGTCACATTGATAATTAAAAAAAATTTTGCACACAATTAAGTGCATATAGTTGTCTTTTGTCAGATACTCTTACCTCAAAAAGAACCCCGATAGATTACTTTGCCTACATGCCATCAAGAACCAATTATATGGCACCACATCATAGCAACGTCATCACTAAGCCCTATTGCCATGTCATCATTAATGAAAGATTTTTTTTTTAACTGTTTGGGGCTTTATTTGGGAAATTTTCTAATTTGTTCTTAGGAATTTTTTCAAGTGAAAAAAAAAATTAAACAAAGGCAATATTGCATTTCTAGTTATTCAAAAAGGGAAAATATTTGAGTTTTTTAGGGATTTGATTTCAAAGTCAATAGGATATGATTCAAAAGGGGAGATTATGTTTATAAATGTTGAATTATTTAAAACAGATAATTCTGTGTTTTTTTATTCACTTCGAAAAAAAAGCAAAGCTATAAATTTTAAATAGACTCAATTAGATAGCAAAAAAATTTTTAAAAAAAAACTCTAGACTTTAAAACATATAAAGAAAAAAGATTCTAGAAAATAACAACAAAATCAAATTCTTAAAGATAAGGAATTTCACTTAATTCCTTAACTAATTTTTGAAAACTTTGACAATTCTCCTCAAGTTGATGTATAGATGTCTATCATTCCTAACTTGATAATAAGAAACTCAAAGTTAGGTCTTAGAATTCCCTTGATTAGGTTGTTTGCTATTTGTTGCATTGTAAAAACAAATGACAAACATTTAGCACCAGCCTCAAGTTTCTCATTTATGAAGTGCCAATTGTTAGAAGATGTGTTTAGGACTGCTAATGTGGATTCATGAATACTGCTTAGTTGAATGTTTCATGTTGTTCCTATTTTTTTTGTGTTGGTTATTTTTTTTTTATTCATGCTGATGGTCATGGCTTAATCTTAGGACTATGTTAGGGTTATTAATTAGGCTTTAAATTGTAATGTTTCTAATGTTAAGATATGTAATAGTGAGTAAAGTTTTCTTTGCTTCAAAAATAACAACATTTGGTATCAGAGCTATCTTCTTAAGGGATCTGTGTGTGAAATTGACGCGTCATGGAAGCTGAAGCCAGTTTCTTTGTAATTGCTCCGACGGTGTTCGACGGAGACAACTACCAGATTTGGCCAGTACGTATAAAGACATACTTGGAACCTTTAGATCTTTGGGAAGTAGTGGAAGAAACTATGAAATTCTTGCACTTCTAAACAATCCTACCATGGCACAGATTAAAGCATAGAAAGAAAAAAAGACAAAGAAATCAAAGGCAAAAGCCTGCTTGTTTGCTGCAGTCTCATCCATCATCTTCACTCGAATCCTGTCTCTGAAGTCAGCAAAAGAGATATAGGATTATCTCAAGAATGAATATGAAGGAGATGAAAGAATTAAAGGATGCAAGTCCTTAACTTGATTAGAGAATTTGAACTTCAAAGAATGAAGACTCCAAGACGATTAAAGATTACTCCGATAGGCTTTTGAGTATCGCAAACAAAGTAAGGCTTCTTGGATCTGAATTTACTACTCAAGAATAGTAGAAAAAATTCTTGTTACAGTACCTAAAAGATATGAAGCAACCATCACTGCCTTAGAGAATACAAAGGATCTGTTCAAAAAATTTTTTAGCAAAATTGCTTAACGCTTTGCAAGCACAAAAACAAAGAAGACTGATGAGAGAAGATACAACAATTGAAGGAGCTTTGGTAGTCAAGCATCAAAATGCGACCAAAAGCAAAAGAAAGAAGAAAAAAGATTTTGAAGGAAATAGGGTAAGTACTGCATCAGCCAATGCAAAAAGAAAGAATGAAAATCAGAAGAAATCTTATTCATCTTGCCAACATTGTGGAAAGAAGGGTCATCCTCCATTTAAATGCTAGAAAAGACCTGATGCTAAATGCATTAAATGTAATCAGATGGGGCATGAAGCTGTTATCTGTAAAAATAAAAATCTATAACATGGTGAAAAAGCAAAGATTGCTAATCAAGAGGAAGAGGATCATCTGTTCGTAGCTACATGTTTCTCCAGCATCGAATCAAGTGAGAGTTGACTTATAGATAGTGGTTGTACTAACCACATGACACATAACAAGGATCTATTCATGGAACTAAGCAACGTAAACTCATCGAAAGTTCGAGTTGGTAATGGCAAGTACATAACTGTGAAAGGAAAAAGAACAGTTGCAATTTCAACTTGTTCAGGTACAAAGTTCATTTCTGATGTATTATATGTCCCTGAAATTGATCAAAACTTGTTAAGTGTTGGACAACTAATTGAAAAGGGTTATAAAGTTGTGTTTGAAGATAAAAGTTGCTTGATTAAAGATGCAGTTGGCCAAGATATTTTCAAAATAAAAATGAAAGGGAAAAGCTTTGGTCTAAATCTATTGTACGAAGAGCAAACTGCTTTCCCAATCAAAGAAAATATCACTGAAGTATGGCACAAGAGGCTCGGGCACTATCATCATCAGGGGCTGCTGTAGATGAAATCCAAGAAGATGGTAAATGATTTTCCAGAACTTGATGATCATATTCCAAACTGTAAAACATGTCAATTTGGAAAGCAAAGTAAGAAACCATTTCCCAAGGTAACATAGAGAGCATCAAAGAAGTTACAATTAATTCATACTAACATTGCTGGCCCACAAAGAATGCCTTCTCTGAAAGGTAGTCTTTATTATGTTGCATTCATTGATGATTTCACCCGTATGTGTTGGATCTTTTTTTAAAGTACAAGTCAGAGGTGGCTCAAGTCTTCTGGAACTTTAAAGCCAGAGTTGAGAACGAGAGTGGCTATAGAATTCAAACTCTCAGATCAGACAATGGCAAAGAGTACACCTCTGAAGCCTTCACTCATTTTTGTGAAGAGGCAGGCATCCAACATCAATTAATCGCTCCATACACTCCACAACAAAATGGAGTAAGTGAGAGACGGAAATAGATTCATATTGGAGATGACACGATGTATTCTACCTGAGAAGAACCTGCCAAAGCAATTTTGGGCTGAAGCAGCAAATACTGCTATTTTTTTACAAAATAGGCTTCCCACAAAAGCAGTGAAGGATCAAACACCCTTTGAGGCATGGTATGGTTATAAACCATCTCTGAATTTCTTTAAAATATTTGGATGTTTGTGCTTCACTTATGTTTCATAGACCAAGAAAGATAAATTAGATAAAAGAGCACTTCCAGGCATCTTCATTGGCTACAGCTCAGTTGCAAAAGCTTATAAAGTTTTTCAGTCACAAACTGAAAAAATTATTATAAACAGGGATGTGCACTTTATGAAAGATGAAGAGTGGAACTGGGATGATACAAAAAAGATGGATCCAACCTTAAAAAAGCACCAGCTCAAGTTTCCTAGCATTGGAGACTGAGAGAATGAAATGGTGGATGACAGTCCTATCAGAGGTATAAAACTACTTTCTGATGTTTATCAAAGATGCAATATTGCTGTGTGTGAACCTACAAATTATGAAGAGGCCAAAACAGATCAAAATTGGATTACTGCAATAAAGGAGGAGCTATTCATGATTGAAAAGACTGAAACATGGGAGTTGGTTGATTGACCCCAAAATAGAAAAGTAATTGGAGTCAAATGGGTGTATAGAACCAAGCTCAATGCTGATGGCTCAATCAACAAGTATAAAGCTAGACTCGTGGTCAAAGGATATGCTCAAATACTCGGTGTGGACTACTCAGATACCTTCGCACTAGTCGCTAGACTCGACACCATCAGGCTCTTACTCACCGTTGTAACACAAAAGAATTGGAAAGTGCACCAATTAGATGTCAAGTCAGCATTCTTGAATAGTTTTCTGCATGAGGAGATTATGTAGAATTAACCAGAAGGCTATGTCAGAAAGGAGAATAAGACAAGGTTTATCTTTTTTAAAAAAGCACTTTACGGATTGAAGCAAGCTCCAAGAGCTTGGTACAGTAGGATTAATGAACATTTACAGAACTTGGGATTTGTCAAAAGCTTATCTGAATCAACATTATATGTAAAGCACAATGGAGCTGACATTCTTATCATCTTACTATATGTGGATGACTTACTTGTGATAGGAAACAACACAAGTATTGTGGAGAAGTTTAAGCAAAGAGATGATGGAGTTTTTTGAAATGACAGATCTTGGATTGATGACCTTTTTTCTTGGAATGGAAATCAAACAGAATGAACATGAAGTCTTCATCTGTCAGAAGAATATGCCAAGAAGATTCTGAAGAAGTTTAAACTCGAAGAATATAAAGAAATGAGGACACCAATGAACTCAAAGGAAAAAGCTCTATAAAGAAGATGGAACAGAGAAGATTGATCAGGCATATTTTAGAAGCCTAACTGGTTGCTTAATGTTTCTCACAACAACTCGGCCTGACATTTTGAATGTTGTAAGCATTTTGTCTCAGTTTATGCATTGTGCAAGTGAATGGCATCTCAAGGCTGCAAAGAGGGTGCTTAGACATGTGAAAGGCACAAGTGATTTTGGCATTAAATACACAAAGAGCAAAGAGTTCAAGCTGGTTGGTTTCTCAAACAGTGATTGGGGAGGTTCGATTGATGATATGAAGAGCATTTCAGGCTATTGTTTCACACTTGATTCTGGTGTTTTCTCATGGAGCTCGAAAAAAACAAGAAATTGTAGCTCAATCCACAACTAAAGCAGAGTTTATTGCTGCAATAGCTGCTGTTAATCAAGCTTTGTGGCTAAGGAAGATTTTAATCAATCTTAACTTAGAGTAGGAGGAAAGCACGAAGATTCATGTTGACAACCAAGCTGCCATTGCTATCTCTCAAAATCCTGTGTTTCACGAGAAAACTAAACATTTTAATATTAAATTATTCTTTTAAGGTAAGTACAGAAAGATGGAGTTGTTGTTCTTGTCTACTGAAAACAAAAGATCAGGTTGCAGATGTTTTCACCAAGCCACTGCCAGCTAGCAAGTTTGAATTTCTGAGGACAAAACTTAGTGTTTGCAGCTCCTAAAGCAATGAGGAGTGTTAGAAGATGTGTTTAGGACTGCTAATGTGGATTCATGAATATTGCTTAGTTGAATGTTTCATGTTGTTCCTATTTTTTTTGTGTTGGTTATTTTTTTGTTATTCATGCTGGTGGTCATGGCTTAATCTTAGGACTATGATTTTAGTGGGTAGTTATTAATTAGGCTTTAAATTGTAATGTTTCTGATGTTAAGATATGCAACAGTGAGTAAAGTTTTCTTTGCTTCAAAAATAACAACACCAATCAATTTTCACGTGCTTGATTTTATCAGGTTGTACATGATTGTGTGCAATACTAATGGCTACTCTATTGTCACAGTACAGTTTCATAGGGAGAATACTAGGCCTCCTTAGTTCTTTTTGGACATGTTTCAACCATTACATCTCACAAATTCTATGTGCCTTAGCTCTGAACTCTGCCTCGGCGTTACTTTGTACTACCACACTTTGTCTTCTACTCCTCCAAGTAACCAGGTCATCCTAACAAATGTACAATATCTGGAGGTAGATCTTCTATCAGTGATTAATCTAACCTATCAGCATCAATGTAAACTTCAACTCTTCGTTGTTCACTCTTTCTTAACAATAACCCTTTTTCTGGAGTGTTCTTTAAGTACCTTAGAAACCTGTAAACAGCTTTAAAATCAGGTTGAGTGTGTGATAAATATATCAGTTTACTAACCAACTTCTGATACTGCTTTTTATCCACATGAGTTCCTTTATCACTTTCCCCTATCTTCAAGTTGTATTCTACAGGAGTATCAACTCGTTTGCAACCACTCAGACCTGTTTTTCTAGGAGATCAAGAATGTACTTGCATTGTGACACAAAAATGCCTTTTTTGGAATGTGCAATTTCCATTCTAAAAGAGTACCTTAATGACGCCCAGTCCTTAATCTCAAATTCCGAAGCTAGAACCTACTTTAATCTTTTTATTTCTAGCCATTCAACTTCTGCAAGAATTATATTGTCCACATAAACAATCAATACTGTTATCTTCGTTTCGACTGAAAATTTCATGAACAAGGTGTGATCGATTTGCCTCTTAGTGTAACCTTGCCTATTTACTGACTGAGTGAATTTATCAAACTATGTCTTAGGTGATTGTTTGAGTCTATATAATGACTTCCATAGCTTGTACACCTTTATCCAAAATTTTCAACAAAGCCTGGAAAAGAGTCCATATAAATTTTCTTCCAAATTTTGTTAAAAAATTCATTTGTTACATCCAATTTAATGTTTCTAAATAGTCAATATCATATGTCTGAGTATATCCCTTTGCTATAAAAAAAGCTTTATATTTTTTAGGGAGCCATCAAAATTGTATTTACTGTCGACACCCATTTGCAACCAACTGTAAATTTGCCTTCAGGTAAATTCACTACTTCCCATGTCTTAGTCTTCTCAAGAGCTCTCATCTCTTCAAGAATGACTTCCTTCCATTTGAGAACATTATGAGCATCTTGTACATTCCTAGGAATTTCTATCTACGATAATTGTAAGGTAAATACAAAAAAAGAGAGACAATTTTTCATAAGACACAAAGTTAGACAAGGGATGTTTAGTACATTCTCTAGTACCTTTCCTATGAGCAATTGAAACATCTAAATCATTAAAAGATTTAATTTGGGAATCAAGCTACTTGAAATTTGACTCAGATAATAATTTACTTAGGGAATTGATAGAAATATAATATGTTCTTTGATTAGACTCCTGGATTGCTAAAAGGTGAATTTTTTTTTCTTTGATCAAGTTTCCTTCTTAAATAGACAATGAACTGATTCTGTTTTCTACTAGATTTCTCACACATTTCTGATTCTAAATAAGTTTCTAATGAGACAATAGGTAGTTGTTCATTCTTTTTTAGTGGTTAACGTATGTATTTCCTTCGTTACTTCGGGTATTTCTAAAGTTTGACATTGGTTTCTTTAAAGTGGGATCTAGATTTGGGACAAATATCATAAGTGGAATTTTTATCTGAAATTTAAAGAAAGAGAATTCACTTTCACTCTCCCTTCGAAGATGATGATTAAAACCTTTTTTTTTTTTTTATTTTGTTTTAGAAAAAGTGACATCTATACTAACAAACATCCTTTTTGAAATAGGATCAATAGATCCGTATCCTTTGTGTTAGAAAATAACCAATAAAAACACATTTTTTTAGCTCTTGGATCAAGTTTTCCTTGATTATGATTGTGAATGTAAACAAATGCAGTACAACCAAAAATTTTTAAAGGAATACTAACCAAAATCCTTGATGTGGGAAAACTTTTTTTGAAAAGGTCTAAAGGCGTTTGGAAATGTAAAACCCACGATGACATTCGATTGATCAAATAAGTGGCTGTAAGAATAGCCTCCCGCACAAGTAATTAGGAACCTTAGCTATAAATATTAAGGATCTAGCAACATCAAAATGAAGGTTTTTTTTTTTTCTTTTCTTTCGGCCACCTCATTTTGTTGAGGAATGTCATTATAAGAACTTTGGTGCACGATGCTATTTTCTTCAAAGTTTTTCCCCAAGATTTCATTAAAATATTCCTTAATGAAAAATTTAAATATCTGTTTGAAATTGAGTCATTATCATTTTATGAAAAACTTTAAAAATATGGCCAAATTCATACTTTTCCTTCAGTAAATACACTTAAGACGCGGGAGTATGATTATCAATAAAAGTTATAAATCATCTTTTTCCTGGAAGTGTGGAAGTTCCAGAAGGCCCCTAAACATCATTATGAATTTAGAAAAATGTCTTGATGTTTTATATTGTTGTGAGAGGAATGATACACGGTAATGTTTGGCTAACTCACAAATTTCACACTAAAATGAAAACAGATTCTTATTAATGAATAATTCAAGAAACATATGTTTTAAATAATGAAAACATGGATGTCCTAACCTAAAATGCCACAACATTAATTTCATTATTACTAGAAACAAAATAGATTTGAGACAAGTACTCTGAGATTGTCCCATCAAGTTAGTTCCATCTTCAAATAGGTAAAGTCCTCTACTTTATCTAGAACCGCCAATCGTCTTTCTCAAATTCAAATCCTGAAATTCACATTTAGAAGAGGAAAAATTAACTTGATTGTTTTTGATCATGAATTAGCTTGTTAACAGACAAAAGATTACATGATAGAATAGGAACATGAAGAACATTATGGAATGTAAAAGAGGAAGAAAGAACTATGGACCCTTTTCCATCAATAGCCGAAAGTGGCCTATAACATATTTAGATTTTTTTATTTCCTGCACAAGTTTTATAAATGAAAACATATTGGAAGGTCCGATCATGTGATCAGTTGCACTGGAAAGGATGATCCAAGGATGACTAAAAGTGGAATTAACACTAACTAGAGCAATTGTAAGGTAATTACCTTTCTAGGCTAATGAACAAAAGGCTAATTAAAGTTTATATTGAAACAAGCAAATTGAAAAAGTTTGTATAGGTGCTCTAATTGATCTTTGGTGAAAGTAGTAGTTTCTGTAGTAGTTTTCGAAGCAATTTGGTGCCCTTGATCAATATTGGACATTTGGAAAGCTCAACCATTTCCACCTGGTTTTTTCTTTCAGTTTTAAGCCTTCCCTTGCAATTTCTAGCAGGCTTCCCAGCTTTCCCAAGCCTTTTTACAATGATCACAGGAAGGCTTTTTTGTGTTTCTTCGATCTCCATCTTCGTCAGGTCCTTTTGATACAAGTGTAGAGTTTTCTGTATCAATACTCAACCGTGATTCTTCATTCAACATCACTCTATGTCTGGTTTCTTCCCTTCAAACCTTCAAGAAAACTTCTCTAATGGATGGTAGTGGTTTTTTGCTCAAAATCCTACCCCAAACCTTATCCAAACTTCCGTTAAGTCCTGCCAAGCACATATAGACTTTATCATTCTCCATCCACTTCATGTATCTCACACTATCATTGGTGCAATCCCATTCCTCATCACAACACAAGTCCAACTCTTGCCACACAGTTGTCATTTCATTGTAATAAGTGGTTACTTCTCAATCTCTTTGTTTAGGCTGTTAGGTCTTGTTTTTAATTCACATATCTGGGATGAATTCTCCAAATCCGAATAAGTATCATGAATGGCATCTTAGACTTCTTTGGTCATTGATAAGAACATAAATGGCTTACTGATTGTTGATTCCACAGAATTGATGAGTCAAGCAATCATCATGGAAATTTAGATGTCAATGTTTTCAAAGTCGGATCATTTGCTGCTAGTTTCTTCACATCACTAGTTAAATGAACAAGCTTCCCTTTGCCATCAATCACCAGTTTTACACAATGAGCCTACTTTAGGTAATTCTTACCATTCAATTTGTGAATGATTAATTGTACAAAGGAGTTCAAATTCACAAACTCAATTTGTTGAAATTAGATGTTGATTGAGGGCTATCCACATCATCCACAGAAGTTGTTGCGCCTCTAGTGGCTTCAACCATGGCTGTTTTTGTCATCTGAAAGTCTTCCAATAAAGACTTAAAGCTCTAGTTCTGATAACATGTTGAATTTTTTAGAACAGGTAATTTTTTTTATTCACTTAAAAAAATGCTAAGCTGTAGATTTTAAATAAACTCAACTGGATAACAAAAAAAATGAAAAACTTTAGACTTTAAAAATAGAAAGATAAAAAAAAAATTCAAGAAGATAATAACAAAATCAAATTCCTAAAGATAAGAAATTTGACTTTGTTCTTTAACTAATTCTCAAAAACTTAAACAAAAAAGATATACTCATCTGAAGGTTCGAAAGGGGGATTTGAGTGGATATTGGAGTTTTGATTCGATTCCAAAGTTTAGGGTATTTGGTTTGTCAAAGCCATTCGTGTTATTGCGAAAAAAGCTCAAAGGACAAAATAGGTTGGTCCCTTTCTAGAAAAAAAATTCGAATTTAAAGAATTATAGTTGTGGGTTATAGTTTTCTTGTCTCTTAATTGTATGGTTTTTATTTTATAATAATGATTTTTGTTAGTATATATTGTTTTAGGTTCTATGATGGATATAGGTATATTAAAAAATTTTAGGTATATTGTGTTCAGTATTGTGCTTTGGGTATAGTGATTTAAGATCCCATTTGCCTTGTTTTTATATGCTTTAATATTAAAATAGTATTATGATGTAAAAATATATACATTTTTATATTCTTCTTGCAGTATACAATTATGACTTAGTTGAAATATTCATTATTTATGCATTTCGGTAGTAATTTCGTTTACCTTCAATAGGATATTGCTTTAGAGGATGGACTTAGGGTTTGTTATGATAATTCTTCATTTGTCAATGTGATAAATTGTATCACACTTATAGGAGTATACATGTATATGTGAAACATACTATTGATATAGCTAATGTTGTTTAAAATGTCCTAGCAATGCCAAATATTAAAAATAAGTAGAAGCATCAAATGGGGAAAATGACACTAATTTGAAATTAAATATGGTAGGTGATGCATCAAGTGTCAGTGGTCTAACTACTTATATAAGTGAAGCATCAAATGTTGGTGGTCTTACAACTATTGATGTAAATGATGTTTATGTAGGTGGGTCCAATGGTTTGAATAATGATAAAGAAGATTGTTATGTCAATATAACAATGCTTGAAGATGATGATACCTTTAAGAATTACTTAGGAAAAATGGTGATGGGGCTAGTGAAGAAGATAATAGGTTGTGAGATAATTATGATAAATAGATACAAGAAATAAAGGCAAAATATAAAAATTTTAAGAAAAAAAAAAAGAAAAAGAAAAGCTTCACCTCAGATGATGTCCCACCATATAAATTTGGAAGGCATTGTGAAAGAAATTAAAAGGAAAAAAAAAGTTCCAATGAAAAAGAACATGAAAGTCGAGCAAAACAACAAAGTAGACTACTTGAATTCTTCTGACATTAGGAGTTATGAAAGTGATGAGGATAGTGAGCTTGTATGCAAGAAAAGAAAAAAAGTTTTTCTATCCTTCAAATTCAATTCACAGATTTGAGCTTGGAATGATTTTTGAAGGTCCTAAGCAATTCAAATGTGCTTTGGAAAAGTATGTAGTCATAAACAGTTTTGATTATATGTTCCCTTAGAATGATAAAGATAGAACCAAAGCTAGATCAAGGCAGATGGGTATCTATTCCTCATCTATGCTTCAAAGGATAACAGTGATAAATTGTTCACAATCAAGAAATTGGTAAGCATGATACCTTTGTAAACATAAGGGCAAATTATAAGTTTATAGGAAACCACTTTCTTATTAATTTGTGATAGGTTTGGTTATTAGCACCTTTGCCAAAAGCTACTAGCAACTCACCCTTAAAAAGCCCTTTTAGAAAACAACCATCTAAACAGACTATAGGCCTATAACACTTCCTAAACCCTTCCTTAAGTGCATTAAAGCATACATAAAATCTCAAATTTTGAGTTTAAGTTGGAAACAAGTCTTTCAACCATAAGTTCAACATTAGTGTTAGGATCTACCTTCTCAATGCATGTGCCTAATCAAACAACATATTGAACTTATACTATAATCTTCCATTTGTCTTTTCCATAGCCAATTGTTTGGCTCTACTACATACTGCCTGATGATCTCAACCATTAACTCATCCTTAGCAAGCTTTTGCATCTCAAGCAACTTCAACGTAGTTATAATCCTCAACTTACTAAGAAAGTACTTTCCTATAAACTCATAATTTGCCTTTAAGTTTACAAAGCTAATGGAACATTCATGCTTATCTATTAATGTCTCGGTTTTGAATAACCCATCTCTATTATCCTTTAAAACATAGATAAAAAATAAAGACCCAATGGGTGCATTGCATCTAGCTATGGTTCTTTCTCATTCCTAACCAACATATAATCAAATTTGTTTGCCATGGATATTTATGCAAAACACCTTTAAACTGCTTATGACCTGCAAAAATCATACCAAACTCAAATTTAGGAATTAAATTTGAAGGATCAAAAATTTTTTGCTTTTCTTGCACACAAGCTCGCCATCCTCATCACTCTCATAACTCCTAATATCAGAAGAATCCAAGTACTCTGTTTCATCCCATTACAATCACCTGTGGTGTTGTTTTGCTCAACTCTCACCTTTTTCTTTGCTTGCGACTTTCTTTTTCCTTTTAATTTCTTTCACAATGACTTTAAAAATCATCTCTAGTGGGACATCATTTGATGTAAAGCTTTTCTTTTTCTTTTTCTTTTTAAATTCTTTATAATTTACCCTTGTTTTCTGTATTTCCTCATCATCATTATCTAACATCCTATTATCTTCATCACTAGCCCATCTCATCTTTTTCTAAATAATCCTCAAAGGCCTTTCAAGCAATGTTCCATTCACATGCCTATATTTTTTATCATTATTCAAACCACTGGACCTAACTACTTTAACATCATTTACATCACTTGTTGTAGAAACACGAACATTTGATGCGTCACCTACACTAATAGTTAGACCATCTAAACTTAATGCACCACCTACCACATTTAATTTCACATTAGTGTCACCTTCTCCATTTGATGCCCACACATCATTTTCAATATTTGGTAGTACCTGGACATCCTCAACAATATCAGTTATATTAACATGTTCCACATATACATGTATACTCTCTACATGTGTGATAAGACTTATCAAATCGACAAAGGAAGAAATTATCATAACAAACGCTAAGTCCATCCTCAAAAGGCATGTCTTGTTCAAGGTAAAAAAACCACTTCACAATGCCATAACCAGTTTCTTCAAACATTTCACATAATAGTCCATAAGACAAAAAATCAGGATCAATACCCTACTCATGCAAACTTAGGTTTTCTTTCAAAATTACCACCCAAATACATAAATAATAATACTTCAACCAAGCCATAATTGTATACAGCATGAAGAATATAAAAATTTATATATTAATATACCGTAATACTATCTTAATAAAAATGTATATATTAATATACCATAATACTATCTTAACTTTAAAGCATACAAAAATAAGGCAAGTGGGATCCAAAATCACAATATCCAAAGCACAATATAAAACACAACATACCTCAAATTTTTTAATATACCCAGAACCATCACAGAACCCAAAACAATATATACAAACAAAAACACTATTATAAAATAGAAAACTATTCAATAAAGCACAACTAAAATTCTTTAAATTTTAATTTTTTATGGAATAACCCACAACATATTCTGTCTTTCAAATATCCACTCAAATCCTCTCGAATCTTTAGACAAGTCAATCTTGACAGACACAATCTCCCCTTTCAAATCAAATCTTGATAACTTTGGAATCAAATCCCTAGAAAACCCCAATATTTTCCTCATTGAATCAAGTCTCAACAGAATCTCCCCTTTGTTTTTTTTTTTTTTTCCTACCTAAAAAATCACTAATAACAAATTAGAAATTTTCCTTGATAAAACCCCCAAACTATGAAAAAACAAAAAAGCCTTCGTTAATGATAACATGGCAATGGGGTCCATAATGATGTTGCTATGATGTGGCACCATATGATTGGTTCTTAGGCAAAGTAAGCTAAAAGTATTACCTTTTGGGGCAAAGTATCCATCGGAAGACAACTATAAATACTTAATTAAATGGAAAATTTCTAGAAGTACTATTGTGATAAAACTACACATGTTCGGAAGCAAATAAATATTTAACCCAAATGGTAAAAGTCAAATCTCAAATTATCTCAATCATAAAGAGCCTTGGAATGGACTCAATAATCATGCTTATGTTCTACTTTCAAACCTAAAATAATTATTTGTTAATCAAAATAATTCATGGCTATTTTCTTATACCTTAAGCTACTGAAAGTGAAAATAATATAAGTATTTATAGTCTACTCTCTAAACCTGAAATAAATTCAAAATAACAATTGTAACTTTAAATGCCCTAATGGTCCCCAAATAGTAGAGTTTACAATCAAATCCAAAAAATATATAAAATTAATACAAAAAACTCTAAATTATCCTCTAGCAAGTATATTCATGTCCCACATCAAGAAAAAGTAGTTACCGTATTAAGCTGCAAAGAAAATTATCTGTGGATCCAGCTTGGGGAGGCTTACTTCTGATTTTTCTTTTCCCTGTTGTTGTCTGGTGGGTGGTAGAAACAGTACTATGTGTAACATTTTGATGTCAAGTAACTCAAAGGCCTAGAAACAAAAGAAGTAAACAAACAGAATATCCAGATTACTAGTTACAGAATTAAAAATGAAAAAAAGAAAAAAAAAGAACTCCATTATTATGTTATTTGATCCACTCAATGTCATATATGCCATTAAACTGGGATTCCACATTCTATCACCCATAAAACATGTACAAAGACATAAACCAACTATCAGACTCCGAAGACTGAATGTTTAAAATGAAAAATAAGCACTCACAAGTACAAAACGAAATAACAAATAATGACATAGACATTTACTGATCCAAGTTCAACACTATAAAAATTTCATATTCACATAGGTTGTTGGAACTTGAATTTGAAAGAAGTCATTTGGATAATAAATTTAGTACAAAAGTGGCTGATGAACTCATGAAAGGTTGACTTTATTGATTATTTTCAAATTATGGATTTTCTAGATCTCTATTTAATGACAGATCTGAAATACCTTAGAATTTTGAAAATTTGTAATGCATCTACTTATACCCTCTCAAATACATAAGTGTCTTGAACCTTAATTAGTTTTTATATAGTATTTACTTTCATCCCTCAAATTTATCTACTTATATTCTCCCAAATTCATGCTCCAAAACATAGCAATAAGAATGTTAGATTTGATTATGCATGTGGTGACTTGTCCACAAACTTATGCAGACACAAAAATATTAATGAAAGAATCTAAACAAATCATATGAAAAGGGTTAGGAAACACACTTCAGATAATACTGGCTATACTTACAACCAGAATTTAGCAATAGATTTTTGAATCATGGTGAAACTAAATCCATAGCACACACTCAGAAGCTAAGGTGATATAAGTTTGGCATCCTATGCCTGTAGAATATCATAACAGAATCTTTGGTCACACTTGAAAGTTAACTTTCCCACAAATAATTTGCTTTATTTCTTTCCTTTTGTTGCCCTTATTTTTCATTTTCACCACCTGAACATCATAAAGATCTAGGCCTAGCTCTACCGAAAAAGAAAACGTTCCGTTTGACTGCCAAGTGCTCCACCAATCAAGTTTCCATTACTCCTAAGAGTGGACAAGCTAGGACAAAATTATCAAGCACCACTAAATCAGTAAATAAAGATGCCTGTACCAAAGCAGGCACCACATATCACCAAAAGCAAGGAATGACACAGTAGGAATTCTCATGATGATTAGAAATTGGCAGGGGAACATGAAATGGAAACAGAATCCAACTCATTCCAATGGAAACTTCTATAAAAATCAAATAGCAAAAGGGATGCTAAGTGTAAAAAATCCAAGTACTTTCATAACTACAACACCATAGGAGAAAATCACAATTTTAATATTCTGAGCAAACCAGTAAAGTAAAACAGCAGTTCACTCAATCCAATAAGGCAGATGATAAGGCCCTTACCATTTAAGATGTAAACCCGCTCAAGTTGAAAACAGTAGAAGTTGCAAAATAGCATGATTGCATGAAATACTTTTAACTTGTATCCTTCAAATCCGAATTTAACAAGTGCTCAGGAAATATATGAATGCTTATAACCTACAAGCCTATTCTGCAGCCAAACAACTTGATAAGTTATTTGTATTTGCATTCTGCCCGTCCTTACTCAGCATCATAACAAATACACCTTTACAAGGCCTGATTTCCTATGAATTTCAATTTCATGGCAGAAAATGCAATATAATATGACCCTTGGTTAAAACTTAATAGGTGGTCATATTAGAATTAGTATTGTCATCATCAAGCCAAAGGAATTTCAAGTGATTATCAATCCCTAACGAAAACAGCATGACCTCCTCCATAAGCAAATAAGACATATCTCCTGCAATGAATTCGCACACCTTGCCATCAATTTCAATCAAACTACAGCCTGGTACCTTTCTGACCTTCTTTGCTCCCATTTCCTTCCTCACCTTCACTACCCAATCCCACTGGTTAGAAGAGGCATACATGTTTGACAGCAGGACATGAACCCCACCATGGTCAAGACCTCGCTCAACCAAGCTCCCAACTGTCTCCTTCCCTAACTCAACATCACCATGCACTCTACAAGAATTCAGTAATGCACCCAACACATAGGAGTCTGGTTCCATAGGCATCTCTCTCACTAATTTCTTTGCCTCTTCAAGCTGTCCAGATCTCCCCAAAAGATCTACCAAACATCCATAGTGCTGGACACCAGGCTCAATACCATAAACCTTGCTCATGGTGTTGAAGATTCTTTACCCTTCACTCACCAATCCCATTCGACTGCAAGCGCTTAGGACACATACAAAGGTAACTTCGTTATGAAGAACTCCTTCACTTTGCATCCTCACAAACAACTCAATCGCACTTGCACTTCGACCATGATTAGCTAGGCCTGAAATCAGAGAAGTATAAGCAAAAAAATCCTTATATGGCATCTCATCAAATACCGAACATGCTAGCTCAATGAAGCCGCACTTGGCATACATGTCAACAAGGGCAGTGCCCAAAACTCTATCTAACTCCATTCCATTTCTATCCACATATGCATGTATCCACCTTCCATGATCCAAAGCCCCAAGAAATGCAGAAGCAGTGAGAGCTCCCACGATCCCAGCATGATTTGGGCGAAGCCCAGAAAGCTGCATATCATTAAAAAGTTCCAAAGCCTCTCTAAACACCCCCATTTGCACATACCCAGTAATCATTGCACTCCATGAAACTGCATTCCTTTCAGGCATTTGATCGAACAGTCCCCTTGCAAACTCAACTTGGCCAGATTTAACATACCCGCTAATCAAAGCGGTCCACGTAATGACATCTCTGTCAGTGCTCACATCAAATAGTTTACGAGCTGCGTCCATTGAGCTCCAATTAGCATACAAATGGATCAATCCGTTTAGCACAAAATCATAAGATTCCCAACCCAACTTAATCGCTTGAGCATGAGAAGCTAAACCCATAGAAAAATTCTCAGTGCAGGCTCGAAGAACGAAAGAGAAGGTGTAGTTGTTGGGCAAGAACCCACTGTGAAGCATGTTTTTGTATAGAGAAAGGGCAGTGGCATTTTCGTTTTTCTCTACAAAAGCTCTAATGATGGTGTTCCATATGAAGGTGGTTCGATGTTGAAGAGAAAGAAAGAGTTTGTAAGCATGAGAGAGATCAGCATTGGAGGAGACAGCAAAGAAGGAAATGATTTTACCGGCGGCAAAAGGGTCCAAAAGAGTGGCTGAGACGATGAGATGAGATTGCATCTGCTTGATTTGAGACATTGTACAACACTGGTCCAGCAAGGAAAGACTTCTTTGGCTAGCCTTCACATATTTGGAGGCAAGGCTTGAAGCTGACATTGTCAAACCAAATCATCCTTGCTTTCCACCGATCTTTAAAAACATTAAACAAATAGTGCAAACAAGCTTCTTTATCCGCACGTTCTCGGGGTCTCTCAATAATGAAACATATATATATATATATATATATATATATATATAATTGTAACTAGAATAAGCGCCCGCACTTTGGTTGTAATATTTTTTTATAGTAACAATTATTCGTTAATTCGATTAAAGTTGTTTTTTTTTTATGAAAAAGTTTTAAGTTTAAATTTTGTGATCATTTGTTAAGATCATTTCAAATACACGATTTATAATCACTTGTTTTAGATTATCAAGTACGACACATTTTATTCTGATTTGAGAAATTAAACAATCTATTTACCTTTATTTTTTTTTATCAAAAAAATTTTTTATTAATTTTAATTTAAAATTTTGAAATTAAATTATCAAAAAGTTATTACAAAATGCTTCATTAATTTTCAACTCAAATTTAAGAAAATTAATTTTTTATTTAATATCATTCTACATTTCTATTTTTATATAAGATGTAGCATGAAAATAATTATTGTATTTCTTTAAATTCATTTTTTCAAAATTTTACTTTATTATTATATATATTTTTAAATTCATTAATTGAAATTTTTTATCTATATTTTTATGATATATATTAACATGCATAAAAAAATGTGAGTTTTTACGAGTGTTGGATTGTAAACTCGTGCTATGTTACAAAAATTTTATAAAAATTTATAAAATTATATTTTTTTTAAGAAAGTTATGAAAATAATACAATTTAAAATTAAAAAAATTTATATGTGAATTTGTCAAAAACTCAAAAAATATATTTTATATTCCACATATCGACATGAATTATAATACAATAATTTTTATATTTTATATATATTAAATACGAATAAATAAATATAAATATATAAATCATTAGATCTAGTTATAACTCTTTATTCCATGCCATTTTATAAAACTAAAAGGAAAAAGTTGGAATAATAAGTGATGAGTGAATTTATGAAATGTTTATTAACACTATTGCCCATTAGCATTTGAACCCTAATATTCATTCCTTACCTTTGTGATTCTTTTCTAGTATAGAACTAGTTTGTTCAAGTTGGAAGGTTGCGGCTGAATTTAGACTGAAACAATTGTAAAGTAGGAAGCAACTTGAAATTGAATAGCATGGAGAAATGGAGTAGGACATTTGAAGGCCCTACATGCCTCCACCTACCAACTAAACCAACTTGACTTTGAAAATAGTCCACTCTTCTCCTCTCCTACCTTGATTCTGAAAGATCAGCCCACGGATTCTCTACAAACCATTGGCAGTGGGCAGCCACCAACCCTCCTACCCACTTGCCTACTCCTGTATAAATTCAATACTTTTGAGTTTCCCTCCTCCCAATTCCCCAACATTAGTGTATATCCCAAGCCTTTTCATCAGTTCATCCCTCTGTTTCCATCTTAAAACATGGCTTATCTACCTTATCTTCTTTTTATCAAACCAATTTTTGGCACAACTCTCACCCTACTTATAATTCTTGCACTCACCAGAAACTTCTTGTACCCCCAGCTCTACGCAAATTTGCCCCCAACCCTTCTCTCACTCATCACCTTTGTTCCACTTGCTATCTACTTTTTCTTCCACACCATTTTCAAGTCTTCGGCTGCCCTCCCTCCAGGCCCTCTCTCTATTCCAATATTTGGAAATTGGTTCCAAGTTGGGAATGACCTGAACCACTGCCTTCTAGCTTCCATGGCACAAAAGTATGGACCAGTATTCCTCCTAAAACTTGGCTCAAAAAATCTGACTGTGGTATCAGACCCTGAGCTAGCCACCCAGGTGCTGCACACACAAGGCGTGGAATTCGGTTCGAGGCCGCGTAACGTTGTTTTCGACATTTTCACTGGCAATGGACAGGACATGGTGTTCACAGTTTACGGGGAGCATTGGCGCAAAATGCGTAGAATTATGACGTTGCCATTTTTCACTAACAAAGTCGTACATCAGTACAGTAATATGTGGGAGGAAGAAATGGAGATGGTGGTTAATGACCTGAAAAAAGATGAGAAAGTGAAGACCAAAGGGATTGTTATCAGAAAACGTTTGCAGTTAATGCTTTATAATATCATGTACAGGATGATGTTTGATGCCAAGTTTGAGTCACAGGAAGACCCGTTATTCATTGAGGCAACCAAATTCAATTCGGAGAGAAGCCGCTTGGCTCAGAGCTTTGAGTACAATTATGGTGACTTCATTCCATTGCTCAGACCATTTTTAAGAGGGTACTTGAACAAGTGCAGAGATTTACAGCTCAGGAGGCTCGCCTTTTTCAACAAATATTATGTTGAGAAAAGAAGGTGATTGATTGTTTTACCTTTTCCTGATTTATTATTTGTTTTGTGATCAAGGGATAGTTTAACGTTAAGTTGTGATCAAAAGGAATTTTTGAACGAAAAGGTTACTTTCAACGACAATGCTAAACTAAATTTAAGTCCTATTTGATCGGTTTTGATTTATATTTTCACAGGGAAATAATGGCTGCAAACGGGGAGAAACACAAGATTAGCTGTGCTATTGATCACATCATAGACGCTCAAATGAAGGGAGAGATTAGTGAAGAAAATGTGCTCTACATTGTGGAAAACATCAATGTTGCGGCGATTGAAACCACACTCTGGTCGATGGAGTGGGCTATAGCTGAGCTGGTGAACCATCCCGCTATTCAGCACAAGATTCGCCAAGAAATCTCACATGTCCTGAAAGGAGAGCCAGTCACAGAATCAAACCTCCATGAATTGCCATACTTGCAAGCCACGGTAAAAGAGACATTAAGGTTACACACCCCAATCCCATTGTTGGTGCCCCACATGAACCTTGGAGAAGCAAAGCTTGGAGGGTTCACCATTCCAAAGGAGTCCAAAGTGATAGTCAATGCCTGGTGGTTGGCAAACAATCCCAAATGGTGGAAAAATCCAGAGGAATTCAGGCCAGAGCGATTCTTGGAAGAAGAACGTGACACAGATGCCGTTGCTGGAGGGAAAGTTGATTTTAGATACCTGCCATTTGGAATGGGCAGGCGTAGCTGCCCCGGAATCATACTAGCACTGCCAATCCTGGGGCTTATCATTGCCAAATTGGTTACAAATTTTGAAATGAAAACTCCCCTCGGAACAGACAAGATTGATGTGAGTGGTAAAGGAGGGCAATTCAGTTTGCACATAGCAAACCATTCAACGGTTGCATTCAGCCCGATTATGGTATGATCTCATTTGAAGAATGTTGGCCGTAAATTTTTCATTTTCATATTTCATTGGAACTATTTAACAACGAAAAGTTTCTCAAGAAAAAGCAGATGCCACACAAGTTAAAAGTATTTCCTTTGTATTTATTTGCTGTCCTGTATCATTTCTTTTCCTCTATTTTTTGTTTGGACAAAATTTACGAAAAAAGTTGATTTGTTCTAACGTTAGAAGTTAAACCCTTTTTTTTTTCTTTTGGTATAATATTGATGTTCAATGATTTATAACAGCAAATAGAAAACTCATGATAAATTAAAATAAATATTAAGCATTTACTAAGATGCATAAAGAACAGTTGGTTGGCACAGGATGCACCTATTAATCCTATTATCCGCCCAAGCCTTTGATTCAGTTAATTGCTACGTGGTCATGTTGAAATGGACTCGATTCACCCATTCCCAAACTAAAAGTACAAAAGAAAAGAATAACAATCCTGTTATGTCCCAAATATGAGCAAATATGCATACAAGTGCCAAGCCCAAAAACATCATCAAATAAAGGCCAAGTCATAGCATTACTAGGTGGCTTGAGTAATTTAGGTACTTCAGCAGAAGCAAGCACAAGCCTTCTAAGCATGCAGTGTTTATTGTCCGACCGACCAAAATGATCCAGCTATACCATTTCAGCATTCTATAAAAGGTAATCTCACCAAAACCCATTCAACCAATTTTAACAAGAAAGCCTCTGCCCTCAGAAGAGTTACTGCAATATTCTTTTTTAATTTTATTAAAAAAAATCCTTCTATTCACAAAATTTTCGTTTGAACAGAAAACAATATCATGGGTATAGTTATTACATATCTGATCCAACAAAAATATGCAGCGACATCGTCATGGAACAAAATTTAGAACTGCAGTCCGTTAAATAGAAACTAAAAAGCTAAAGAATGAGGAGGCAGGATAAAAGTTAAGAAGATAAAGAGGAGAAATCTATTAAGTCAGCATATGACAGTGCACAAGACCAACAAAAACTTTATGCCCACAGGTGGTTGTCTTCCGTAACACAAGGAGCCTGCACAAAGCACATTTAAAGATAAAGGGAGTTCGCAAACATGATACCTCTCCGTAGGCTTTCACTTCCCGCAGCAAACTTGTTTTCCAAATCAACTTCTCCAACAGCTTGAGCAGCAGCACGGAGCTGAGTACAATAAGTAAATCTCTAGTAAAACATTCAAACAAGAGGTATTTTAAGTTGAGAAACCCATGCCTAGGGGTCACAATTCATGTTTGCAAGTTATAATTGTGTTGTGTCAAGATAGGAGCATAACAAACAGATATATGAACCCTTGGCATGAAACATGCTTATGAAACACATTCCATGGCATGGAACGACTAACATGTTTATTTAACAGGTCCTAACAAAAGTTCTAAGACACCACTTGATACAACATGTTTACACGACAAGAAACTCATAACCCATTTAAACTTGCATCAAAATAAATTCAAATATCAAAATTGAAATTATAAAAGTGAAAGTCAGTGGCAACAAAATCATTATTAATATGATATAAAATTATTTTTAAAATATGAAAACATTTGTATGAACAAAAATATCGAGATAAACCATTTTATACCATACATCTTGATGATGATTAACCATATATGCTCTTAAAATTAAAAAAAAAGAAGAAGAAAAAAAAAGGGTAAAAGACGTTTAGAGTCTTTAGACACTTAGATGAGGAAATGGAAGAGATGTTGGAAGAAACAGTGAGGGGTGAGAGAAGGACATCAAGGTGGAATGAATGGTGGAGGGAGAGACAGTTGAAGGAAAAGATAAGATGGGTCTACTCAATTTGAGGTGAGGTCGTGAGAAAATATTGGAGGAAGGAGCAGTTCGGCTGCTTAGATTTTCAGAATTCAGATATGACAAAAGCTAGGTATCTATGCTAGGGTTTTCTTTATGGATAATCATCTCATATACTACGTGATACTTATAGTTTCCACCAACAGGGTTAGAGTGTTACCCTTTAGGATATATTAAAAAACTAATATAATTATAAAAAATATACACATGATAGCTTTTTAACACTACTTGTGAAAGTTAAAATAAAATAAAATAAAATAACTCTACCAACAGCGTATAGAAAAAGAACCTTTTTTATTTGATTACCATTACCATCCCTACGTTTCTAATAAAATACTTTAAATTCCAATTCTTCAAACAATTGTGTTAAGCTTAAAATAATCTTTATAACCTTATATTTAAATGTGTATAAGCGGGTTAGAGGATTGAAGTTATATCCATTGACAGGATCAGCATAATTAGTTGAACAAGTTAAGCAGGTTGTAAACTGGTTAGGCAGGTTGACTTGTCTAAGATAAAAATTTCCAGGTCAAAAATGCACTGACATGATTGTGACATAACACAATTATTCAAAACCCTAACCCCCTTAACTATGTCTCATGTTATTGAAGCGTGTCCAAAATTGCTAGACCTATGGCCATAACAATTGAATATTGGAAAACACAGGAAAATAAAGAAATAAGGATCCATAGAGAAACTCCCAAAACTGTGTTTCAAAAATCCTAGCAGACAAAAACGAAAAAACAAAAGCAGAAGAGCATGTGTATCACGATAATGTGGGAAGGGGCGGAAGACAAACAGTGGAATTTCTGATCAATTTACCTGGTTCAAAAACTCATCAAGCCTTCTAGCACTCCTAATAATGCTACCCTCAAATATATCAGTCATCTGTATTACCTCTGCAAAAGTTGCACCCTGAGGAAAACGATCAATAAATAAGTTGAAATCATAGTAGATTAAAAAGAAACCAAAAACAGAAACAACATGCCCAATCAGAGCAGTCACTAGAAGGACACCTGAATAAACAATACTAATAGCAGAACAATAAATCTGATAAAAACACATGAGAAAGAAAGAAAACATAGACAACCAGATAAGAAGATAGTGGAATTAGATTTCAAAACTTAATTTTAAAATGAATCCAGCAGCAAACTTTGAACACACATAGAAGCAGCAATCTTTTCATAGCAGAACCAATTTCATAGAGCACTAACCTTAGACCAACAATAAATCACATCCATCAAGAATGGTCTCACTGTTGATTCCACATACTCATCTACATTTACATCCAATTTGCATTCATGTTGTATCTGCAACCATTTCAAAAGTTTTCTAATTATTTTATTTATGGTAAGTGAATAACATAGATGAAGAAAAGTAGAAAACTTCACAGATGAATAACCTCTGCGATTCTCCTTGCACTTTCTTGAAGTTGATGTAATGGTTTAGCAATCTCTGTCCTCAACTGTATTTGTTCACTTGATTTATCTACCGGAATAAAACAACTTGCAAGGGCTGCTACTTGGTGATGATCAAGATCATTGAATGTACCTGATTAAAATTTGTTAAAAACTTTAAACACAAGGAAAAAAAAAAAAGATGCAAAGATTTGCCTTATCAGCTCTAAAGTTGACCTTGCATTCAGCCACAAAATGACAAGCCATGAAAATCATATAATGTTAAAAAATTGAAAAACCCCTTAATGATGCATGTTCTACAAGTTAATTAGTATATTTGATAATTCAACAAAGAATTGCAAGTTTTATTTAAGCTCCTATAATATTAAAAAGTTCATATATTTTATGTTATCAATTATTGAGCTTATCAGTAAATATCTGAAAAAAAAAATCAATATGATTATATAATATAAAATTTAGTCATATTTAATATTTTTCTCATTAGTGTACCATATTTTATTTGCTCTTTTGAATTTTTGCTGTTTTTTTTTTTTTTTCAGTTAGGCATTTCCAGAGAAATATTTCCTCAATCCTATTGTGTTACTCTGATTTGAAACATGCACAAAGTCCAAGGATAGTTATGGTTATAAATCAGTAATCAATTGCTTATTCAATTTTAATAATAGGTAAACATCCCCCTTTTTAAATAGACAAATCTTGGCACAATTCAAAAATGGAAAGGACTAACATTAAGCAGTGGAGTTTATGAATATAGATGGATGAAGGAATTTCATTTTTATTTTTCTTCTAAGAAAGAACCTCATCTGCGCAAATTTTTTTAAATTACTAGTAGAATTATGATAATTTAACTAGTATTTCAATTTAAAAAGAATTTGATGAAACTAAGCCATTACAATGATAACAGGTATGATTGCATTTTAAAAAACCAACTCATAAGGTTTGCATTAGCAGCACTTCTCTAAACGAAATTCTGACCAGGCTAGCATCTCTAGAAAGGCCTCGCCCACCTGGCGGGGAATAACTGGCCTTAATAGATAAGATAAAATCCTATGTACTACAAAATGGGTTGGGCAACGGTAGTTGAAACTCACCATTAAACATCAGTTCTGTTACAAGCAATTCATCTCCAGTGTCTATTAAACAGGCTGCCCGTCCCTTTAACTGGACAACATCATCAGCATCAATATGGCCTAGCTTTTTCAGGACCCTCGCACGGTTCTTAAGTTCATCACGGAATTTTTGAAGCTGCAAAAGGAAAAGGAAACTTTAACTAAAATCATGGACCAATTGAACAAAATTAATAAAGTTTCTACTGATCTACTGAAAGACCGTTAAAGCTACTACTACTAACAAGAAAGAGCTTCAAAGATGATATCCCTTTCTGTGCACCCTCGTGGGGAAAAAAAAAAAAAAACCAGCATAAAGTAAATTTGTGCATGTGAAAACAGAAGGTGATTTGATACTCAAGCTATTCTAAAATCAGATGTACTTTTTTTTTTTCCTTTCTTCTAGCAAAGATAAAATCACATGTATTATGTGCTTCGCATACCATACATAAATTAATCTAATCGACCAACCAGGAAATGTGTGAGAAGGTACTCATTCTAGTATCGGTTCATTGCACAATTACAATGTTTAAGCTATCAAACCAACACTTAAAAGTCCATCAAAATTTGCTGGTTCAGAATAATACAGAAAACTTTCATAATCAAAAGAAAGTCATATTAATACCCTCCTCCCTAAATTCGCAGCATATCTAATTACAGCTGAAAACTGTTGGATCCATTAAAAAATGACATCTTAGGTCTCAGTTGGCAAAAATTTTTTTTGTGTTATCTGTTTTAGATTAAAATTTTTGAAAAAGGCAATATAATACACGTCTACTAGCATCTTTTGTTTCCCAAAAGATTATTGCTCACAACATTTGAATCAACAATTTCTTTTTGTTTCTATTGTTTTCAATTATGTTGATTAAATGCAAGAGTAATTTTAAATATAGGGTTTAAATAGAGGTATACATCCAAAATGGGTGCATTTAGTTTTTCTAAGGAAAACCCTTTGGACTACTTAGTTGTTTAGAGTTTTTTTATTTCCACTTTTACTCTTGAAAATAATGAACAAAATAGGACCTATAACCAAATTTTGAAACCCTTGTATCCAAGTTTCTAGAAAATTGATCGTATCTTAAAAATTATTTTTCAATTTTATAAAAAATTAGAAAATAAAGGTTTCCAAATTTAGTTATTTACTTTATTTCACCAATCATATCTAGAGTAAAAGTGACAATGTAAAATATTGTTCAAAACTAAAGGTTCCATTTTATTTGGAAGGTGACCTGCTACCTTTGTCAATTTGACATGTCTAAAATATTACTTTAAAAAATGAAGAGTCAAAGCAACATAGTTTTAGAAACAATGCTTCCATTTCTAACATTGTTCATAAGTAGATGAATACATCCATCTATGAAAAACATCATTATTCCAGGGTTTCAAATAAAAAAAAAATTATATTTATTTATAATAATATTAATTTGATACAAGATTATAATAATTTATAAAGATATACATGTAAACTATATTAACTATTTAAAAATCAATAGTATATAAAAATGTAAAGATATACCAATCTGCAACTAAAATATTAAATATACAATCACATAAAAATAATTATAAAGAATACATTAGTCATAAAATCTTATTTTATATGAACTAATATGTAATTATATTAAAATTACAATCAAATATATTTTTAAGAATGTTACTGTAGTACACAAAAATTGCATGGCCTAATCTAATTATAATTACATCAAAAACAAAAATGAAGAAGCATATAATATATTTAGATTTGTATACACTTTCTACACTTGAAATATAACAATAAAACTATTCAAATATAATTAAAATACAAAATTAATTAATTAAAAAAATACATTAAAGGGGAGGGATCCATTTACACCAATATAAACTTAATTAGCTTTACCCCTTTTATCAGCCGTTGATTTGAATAAATCTAATAGCTTAAATAGAACCATTATTTTTAGAGCTCATCACTCACTTTCTTTTTCACATTTCTTCTCTCTGTCTTTATTGCTTTTAACAGCATATTGGTTCTTAACAATTTTGTAATTCACCACCCCATTAATCTTAGAATTAATGCTCATCATCTTTTCATCAAGATTAAACTCATCTCTTTTTTTTTCTTGTTTCCTATACTTCTTAGATATCTCTTTTATTTTCTAAAATTCATGATAAGATCCAACTTGAACATTACAACAGATCATGAAACTTTTTATTCAATTATTTACTCATAGCATCCCTCTAATTGATGGGGATCAACTCCTTTAGAGAAATTGGAAGTTTGACATTAGACTCACTTTCCACAATTGGATGAATGGGTTAATTTTAGATATCTCAGGAAACATTCTATTTGGGTGTCTAATCTTCCATCCGACTGCTCTTAGTTTCTGGGCTTCTAGAAAGGTTAATTTTTGTACAAAAATTAGCCAAGAAAAGAAAGTCAAAGAAATTGTGAAAGAAGTAAAAAGAAAGAAAATTAAGAAGAATAGTGAAAGGGAAAGAGAGAAGGAAGATTAGTAAAAAGAATGTATTAATCTCAGCCATAGATTTAATATTGATCTAACGGTTAGTAAAGGGTATAAAACTAATTAGTTTTACAATGATGTAAGTAAATCCCTTCCCTACATTAAATAGTATTTTTAATAATTAAATATTACGCCCTCCATTTAACCTTCCATCTTACTATTTCTCAATGTTTCAGAATATTGCCACTTTTTCAAACTGGAATACGTTTCTCCAATGTTGCCCTTCATTGAAAAACCAACTTTAGATGAGCTCCTCTAACTTTTATGACATTTGAGGAATAAAAGTTGTAAAGAGACAAAATACAACATTCCTCAAATTTTTAACACATGAAAAGTGGGCATTCAATCAGGGGTATTTATTTATATTATTATTATTTAGTTAATACTTTTATTTGATTCCATAACAATTTAATTTAAGTAGTTTTTTATTCCCTAATATTATTTTTTAATTGTTAACAGTTCATTTCTTCAATTAATTACTATGCTTTCATCAAATGATCAACACTTCTCAGTTCTTATTTATAGAGCAATTAAAGTTTTCAAATAGACTAACTGATCATTTACTGATTATTGAGATGTAGAAAATAGATACTTGAATAACAACTTTTATGTGAAAGAACAATTTGTTACAAATATATATATATATACACACTAAAACGTATCAATTCAGCAAAGTGTTAAATCGCATTGAAAATGGTGAACTATGTCGGAAGGAGTTTTAGGATTTTCATTTTTTTTTTTCAGCAAAACGAACTCACATTTGTTGAAGCCAAATCTAATACAAGCATCATCCATTTTTCAAAGTCATATCAGATCTACATAAATGAGGTAATCACAAATGCAATACCTGGGAATCACGCATTTTTGACTTGAGCTGTTGAATCTCATGATTCACTTCTGCCTTCCTCTGGAAAGATCTAATTTGATGCTCATCTTGAGACTGCAAAACGCACCAAATATCATAAGTAAAATGGCTAGATAGATTGCCTCAAACCACTATAAGTTAGCATCTATTATTATATGTACAGGTATATTATCTACTGAAACAATAAAAACAGAAAAGCCAAATTCTAATTAATATAAAAAAAAAAAACCTTGTGGAGTGGATGAGCAAACAACTTCTTTTCGAGTTCCTCAATTTGTTTCACCAACTCAACAATTTCCAAATCTTCAATTTTCATGTCCTGTAAATCAATTTAAATCAGCAATTAATTACTTATTCCTATCCAAGGTTCTCTCACACAAATGAATTTAGAATTCAAAGCTTGTTGTTGAAATATAATGCTACCACTCAACAATTTCCAAATCTTCAATTTTCATGTCCTGTAAATCAATTTAAATCAGCAATTAATTACTTATTCCTATCCAAGGTTCTCTCACACAAATGAATTTAGAATTCAAAGCTTGTTGTTGAAATATAATGCTACCACTCCTCAAAATGTATGATGCTCATGGAAAAACAGAATAAAGAGGATACTGTTATGCGATAAAAAAAAAAAACGACAGATGAAAATTATAGAATAGAGACAAAATCTGCAGTAATGCTTGTTAAGCGATAGCTACTACAGATGATGCAGCCATGGAACAAGATGCCTTGTTATTTTCATATTTGTAATAATTTTAGAACTAGCAATTTGGGACCATATTTCATGAATATGGCATTGTACTGTATAAGGCAAAGTGCATCCTAAAGGAATTCTGGTAATTTCATTTTTAGGTGGAATGAGTCGTAGGGCCCATTTGGCATTGCAATTCAACTGCATTTCATCTCAATCACCAAATTTGATCTGCAAATGCAATGCAAAACAAGATACAATATTTCAATTAAAAATCCCAAACTGGGCCTTAGTTATGGTCCATTGGGTGTTATTTTGAGTTTAGATAAATTATTAGGGCATTTATTGCTTTCTTTAGTTAGTCAAGTCTTTCCTAATTGTAACATGATTCTCCAAGCAGGACAGGTTAATATCTACCTATATATGTCTCTTTCTATTGCTAGAGTAGCTAGAGTTGATCTATAATTAAAACTTCAATTATCAAGAGTTCTTGGACAACTTCTGATTAAATGATTGGAAATATCCTCTCTCATTTCTTCTTTGTCTCTCTACCGTCCAATGCCATGGATCTGAGTTTACAGTACAAAAACAACACTCATAAACTTGTTTCCTTCTTATTTTAATGTTGCCAAAAAAATCCCAGCAACCTTATCATGACATTCAAGCCTCTTCTGACATCAAAACTCAACTAAATTAAAGCCTAATTAATTCGTAACCCTAATCCTAATTCAAACCTTAAACCATAAACCTCCACTCCTTAACTTTCCAGCCTTATCTCATCATAAACCTCAAGAAGGCAGACTTTTCTCAATATGCCCTACATCAATTGCCACCAGAGTGGAAGGTCCATCTTTTGTCACCACAACCATCTTTTCTCTATTTTATTCTGCAACCATGGTAACCAATATTTAACTTCCATCAAAGTTTCAAACTTCATCAAAATTTTTGAGGCATTTTATCAGGATCATGAAGCTGTCAAGGATGTTGCATGGTTGAAAGCTGAAGTTTATATATTAAGTGTTCATACGATAACAATGAAAAACGCTTTGAATGAGATAAATGACCACCTTGAGAAGCTATCTAATGCTGTCTCAGGCAAGGTAATTTTAGATGCAGTCACGAATAGAGAGATAAGGCCTTTGATTTGAGCCCAAAATCAGACACTACCCAAGCATTAAACTGATTACTCCTTCCACTTCTGAAGAATCCAGCCCCATTCAGCCACCCAGAGCAAGCCAAGATCAATATTGAAGATGAAAATGTCAAAGCTTGCAATCTGGAACTCAAGAAACTTTTCTAGCACCAGGTGAGGATAAAAAACTCAAGTTTCTGGCTGTCCAGGCTACCAAACAGAAGTCAACTGTGTAAAACACTATTTCTACGGAACCTAAGGAAAATCTTAATGAGACGAAAAGGAAGGAAAATTTGTTACTTATCAATCTTGGTTCCAGAGAAATGTTTCAAGTTTAATGAAGTTAGTTCGATTTGCACACTTGGTGTTTCTTCTACTTCAACACTTCAAAACTCAAGGTCAAGTTTTTTCCAATGTTGTTGGGGGGGAGAGGGGGGGGGATGCATCCATGAAAGAAGATAGTTTTTTTTTTTCATAGACATAATTAAGCACTAGCAATTTAGGAGATTATCGTATAAATTTGGGTTATCTTGATACACAAAGGAAGAATTGTAAATTCTCAATTCCCACACCCTAGGGTCATTTTGATAATTTCTTGTTTCATGAAATGAACCTTAGACATGTTGCATCTGGTCTTGTTTTGACTTTAGAAAATATTTTGAGGTTTCTTCTGGACTTTAATTCCTATTAGTCAGGTCTTCTCTAATTCTATTAGTTTCAGGAATCTTAGTCCAAGTAGGACAAGTTAGAATTCGCCCATACAAATACATATACATACATACCTATATATATATATATATATATGTATGCATATATATCTTGTATAGCTAGATTTGTTAGAGTTTATTGTTAACCAAGATTTGAGTTATTGAGTTCTTAGAGCATATGATTAAGTGGTTGGAAATTTCTTCTCTTCTTTCTCTTCCTACAGCAACAACGCTTCAGTTTACACTGGAAGCAGCACAAAAATGGCACCCATAAACTTGTTTCATTCTAGTTCTACTGCAACTAGAAAATTCCAGCAATCTTTCCTTCATATTTTTGAGCTCAAATCTCAACTAAATTAACCATAATCAATCTCTAAACTCTAATACTACCCCAACTATAAACCATTAACTCTTAATCACTGATTTTCAAATCTTGGCCCACCATGAACCCTAAGTCAGTGGACTTCACATAATCTGTCCTATATCCAGAGCATTCTGCACAGACTATGAGGCAAACCAAAGGAATGAAATGAGAGGAAGGAAGCAAGGCAGTCAAACTGTTATGGATTTTGCATATCCATGTACACCTGCTTTGCTGATAAGTGAAAGTCTGAATACAAGATATGGAAAACCACTGACCCATTTGCTAATGTTGCCATCATATGATTAACATGAAAACATATTGAAACTTCTACTGATTCATTTATTGCTGAATAATGGGTCATAAGTTCAATTGGCAGACCTTGGGAACTCTGGATGCAGTTCAACAAGATAGATTGGTTCAAAGACTGTCAAATTTCAACAAATCTTAAGAGAAAATAGATTGTTCTGAAGGGTTGGGTAAGGAGGATGTTGATCAACATGATTGGTTTATTTCTTGAGTCTGGTGATGGGTATTGGGAGTTTCAATTGGTATTTGTTTGATGCCTATTTATGTTGTTTTTAGTTATTTATTTTGACATTTGCCAGGGAGTTTTATGTCTTTTTCTTTCCAGCAGAACTGTTGGTGCATGGAGTATCTCTAGGTGCAGCCCAATAGTTTAGACATGAGACATTTTGACTATGATAAAATGGAACAAAGTAACAAATAGTGCAAGAGTTCCAATTATCAAAGCAAATGAACCAAAAGGAAAAAGTTTTCAGCATTATCTCACTCTTGGCTTTACTAGTAAAAAATACCTCACAATATCTTAATATCGTGAATAGTTACCGTAACAGGATTAAGTTTTGGAAGCCCTTGTGGAAATCGAGTTCCTAGCTCCTGCACTGCAAGCAATAAACTCTGCCTGGCTTCGGGTGGCCGAAGATCAGGAGGTATGGATATTCTGATTTTGCTTAGTGCAGAAATAAGAGGCAACTGGACTGGAACCTAAAACAGATGCAAATTGGAGATCAGAAACTTCAGATAACCAAGACTGAAGTTTAGCTTTTTAACTTGGCTGAGGCAACTTACCACATGCATTTCACCCTTCTCCCCAGGACAGGGTGGGCATGGTTTTGGTCGGGCACCATTCTCACTAGAACCAGGAGAGCAATGAAGTAATGTATCCACAATATAACCACCACCACGTGCCGGCAATGTACCTACTGCAGAGGGCCTTTTAACAACATTAACTACGACTCCCCAGCCCCAGTCTATACTGCCTTCTCTTACTTTGATCTGAAATAAGCAATGTTGAATCCAAGTATCAAAAACTGCAAAGTTACAAATCTAACTGTATATCTCCAAGTTAGGTGCAATAAAGTGACCCAACAATTGATGTGTATCCAATACCAACACTTAAAAGCATGATAATTTATGCAAGTTAAAATATTTAAGCATGAATCCATGTATTTAAACCAAACCTAGACATCACTGGGACAGGAAAAAAATTCAACTGGAAAGGCAAGATGTGTATATATATATATATATATATATATATATAATGAAAACATTCTTCTGGAAACAGACTGCCAAGCATTTGGAAAAACTTAAAATAAGTTGTGAGAAAGCAGAATAAATTATTCTAGACATGAATTAATGCATTTAGTTAAAATAAGCATCCATTAAGCACACAGTTATTTATCTAATTAGAGGAAAAAAATTTCTGTCCAAAGCACTCTGCCGAATGTTTAATAAAAAACCTAAAAGTATTTATGGGTTGCAACCAAAATCAGGAAAATACTACAAAATATTAAAATAATATAATCTATAATGGCATTCTTCATTAATCTATCAAAAGAAATGTTCCAACAAAAGCAACTCAATTCCAGGATGGCATTCAAATAAAATTCATTTTGATGTGATAAAGACCATGTGGGAAAACACTTAGTTACAGCTGATTGTAATCTGTATATATTTGTATCCCTAGAATTAAGAAATTGTATCCCTAGAATTAAGCACAGAAAATTAGAATAGACAATCCCTTAATTATAGAGATCAGATTTAGGAAGATTTAGTTTTCTAGTTTACCCTCTAGTTAGCTGTATAAACCTATGGTGCTTGTATGATTCTACAAAGATACATTGTGGAAGCCACTAAGTGCTACACAGTGAAGAGCCACCTCTAAATCCCAACATTCAGTGTGATATTGGTCCCATGGTTGGACTCAGTTTGACAGGAATGTCGAACTTTAAGGGGGGAGATTGTGACTCCCCTGATCCTACATTGGAAGAATGCATGGATATGGTATGATATATATGTAGAAATCTAAACCCAAATCTGTAAGGCACCTTTTGTGGGACAAAACTGTAAAACTTTCGAGTCAAATAGGATAATACCTCGTAAGTTGACTACAGGTCCCCACACATGGTATCAAAACTTTAGGCTTTTCTTGGGAAGAAAAATTTTTCAACCTTCATAGCCAAATCCTGTTAAGTCTTTCACAGTCTTATTTTTTCCTTCTTTGCCCTTCATTGCCTAGAATGCGTCTCTGATTAAATTTTTACTATCAAGACTTGTTTCAGTCCCGAGACAGATAACCACACCAGAGATAACAAAATATGCCCCTATTACCCAATTTGAGGACGTGACAACTGGTAAAACCACCAAAGTACTACAAAAGTCTCTCAAGAACAAAGAGAGTTGGATAGATAAGAGATTGAGAAACTGAGAAGCTTATTGAAAACCCTTAAAAAGCCTAATAGGGTATGTTCTTTGCGTAAGATCTCTAGTTTAGGTAAAGCTTTTGCTTCCTATGGATTAAATGTCTTGGTTAAGTCTATTATGAGTTCTTGGGTCATTGACTCAGGAGTCACAGACCACATGACACATTCCTTATAGAAGTTTAGTGCATATACCATGTGTCCTAGTAATAAGAAAATTGTTGTTGCATATAATTCACTTCCTACAATGGCAAGATTAAAAGATGTTCAAATTAATCTCTCGTTTGTTCTTAAAAATGTTTTTCATGTTCCTGGATTGTTTATTGAATTGTCTACTAATCTGATATCTATACAAAAACTTACTAGAGATATAAACTGCAAAGTGACTTTTATCCCTCCTATTGTGAATTTTAGGACCAAAGTTCGGAGAAGAGGATTGGACTCGCTAAAGAGATGGACGAACTATACTATCTTGAGATATCAAACAACACAAATAATATCAAGAATAGTCTACCTTTGTCATTTCTTTCTAAAAAATCTCCATAAAGACAAAATCTAGCTTTATCATTTTCATCTTGGACATCCTTCTTTTGGAACTTTGAAAAACATGTTTCCTTTTTTGTTTAAAGAATTAAATGTCGAAAACTTTCATTGTGATGTTTGTGAACTTGCAAAGCATAGAAATGTGTCTTTTCTAGTTAGCAATAAAAGAAGTTCTACTCCTTTTTAATTAATTCATAGTGACATATAGGGTCCCTCTACAATTCCTAATATTTCTAGTGCAAGGTGATTTGCTTCATTCATAGATGATTATACCAAGGTTTCTTGGATTTTTTTACTTAAATCTAAATCAGATATGAATAGTGTGTTTTTAAGCTTGCAAAACATGATCCAAACTCAATTTGGAGTGAAAATCAAGAGATTTAGGTTTGATAATGGTAAAGACTATTTCAACCAAAATCTATCTACCAATTTTCAAAAAGAGAAGATTATCCATGAGTCATCTTATGTTAATACTCCACAACAAAATGTAGCGGCAAAGGGCAAAAATAGCCATTTACTAGCCACAACCGGAGCCTTACTTTTTCAAGCAAACATACCCAAATCCCACTAGAGGGAAGCTATTTTCACTGCCACACACATTATAAATAGGTTACCTTCAAAGGTTTTGGGATTTAAAACTCATATGAAACTCCTCTCACAATTCTATCCCAACTTTAATACCACAAACAACCTCACACCTAGGATATTTGGTTGTACATCATTTGTTTATGTTCACAATCATAATAAAGGGAAGTTGGATCCAAAAGCAATTAAGTATATTTTTGTGAGGTATTCATCAACTCAGAAAGGGTATAAGTGCTATCATCCTCCTACCAAAAAATTCTATATGTCTGTTGATATCACTTTTGAAGAAAGTAAACCATTTTTTACTCAACCTTATCTTCAATGAGAGACTTCATTCATGGAAGATAAGGATAAAGACTTCTTTCTGTTTCACTTATCCTCCTTAACATTTTCACCCATTAATTCTTCTAAGTCCAAACCTAGTTCTTCTGAGTCCAAGTCAAACACTGAATCTGAATCATTCCAAACACAAAAGATGTGACTAAGAATAATACATGTGTTTGGAATGGTTCAGATTCAAATTCTATGAAAGAAATACAGGCGTACTAAAGAAGGAAAGTTACAGCTCCTAAACCGGTGCAAGTCCAAGAACATCATCCTAACTCTATAAATGAGGTAACTACAGTCTCTGACTCTATTTCTCAAAATAAAAATGAATCTCCTAAAACTAAAACTAGTGATTATAACCTGCATATAGACATTAGGAAAGGAAGAAGAGAATGTACTAAGTATCCACTATACCCAATCTTTAATTTTATATCATTTGAAAAATTCTCGCATCCCACAAAAATTTCCTTGTATGCCTAAATACTATTTCTATTCCAATTACATTATCCAAGGCATTATCCAATGAGAAATGGCGACAGGCCATGAAAATTGAAATGAAGGCCTTAGAGAAAAATAAGACATGGGAACTAGTAGAGCTGGCTAAAGGAAAAAATCCAATTGGGTGTAAATGGGTTTTAACTGTAAAATACAAAGCGGATGGTATTGTTAAAAGCTATAAGGCCAAGCTAGTGCCTAAGGGCTACACTCAAACTTATGGAGTGGACTATCAGAAAACTTTTGCTCCAGTTGCCAAGATGAATGTAGTTAGGATTTTGTTATCCTTGGCTGCAAATTACAATTGGTAGCTTCAATAATTTGATGTAAAGAATGCTTTTTTGCATGGTGATTTGGAAGAAGAAATACATATGAAGATTCAACCTGGATTTGGAGGTCATCTAGAGAAAAACAAAGTATGCAAGCTAAAAAAGGCTTTATCCGGCCTTAAACAATCTCCTAGGGCCTAATTCAAGAGATTTGCCAAATTGATGCTAGTAATGGGATATATGTAGAGTCAAGGGGATCGCACTATTTTTCAAGCACTCAAATTCAAGGAGAGTCATAATTCTGTTAGTATATGTTGATGATATAATTGTAATCAGAGATGATAAAAAAGAGAAAGGCTCTCTAAAACAATGTTTGGTTAGAGAATTTGAGATAAAAGAGTTAGGGAGATTGAAGTACTTCCAAGGAATTGAAGTAACTCACTCACGATATGGTATTGTCATCTCACAACAAAAATACGTGATGGATCTTTTTAAGGAAACTAGAAAGCTAGCATGTAAACCTACAAGTACCCCTATAGATCCTAATCATAAACTTGAAAAAGCTACTGAAGATGCTACTGTAGATAGAGAGATGTACCAGATATTAGTTGGAAGGCTTAGTTAGCTCTCACCATATGCTGTGAATGTGATAAATTAATTTATGCATAATCCTAAAGAAACGCACCTACAAGCTGTCTATCGTGTACTACACTTTTTGAAGGCCAATCCTGGGAGAGGTATTTTGTTCAAAAGAAATTCGAGGCTGGTACTAGAGGCATATATAGAAGCTGATTATGCAAGTTCAATAACTGATAGAAGATTTAACTCAAGCTATTGCACTTTCCTAAGTGGTAATCTTGTAACTTGGAGGAGTAAAAAACAAAATGTGGTGGCAAGATCAAGTGCTGAAGTAGAGTTTAGAGCAATGGCTCAAGAAATTTGTGAACTACCATAGTTAAAGATTATCCTAGAAGACTTGAAGCTCAAGTGGGATGGACCAATAAGACTCTATTGTGATAACAAGTTTGCAATAAGCATTGCACACAATCCTGTGCAACATGACAGAACAAAACACATTGAAGTAGACTGACACTTCATAAAGGGGAAACTAGACAACGGGTTGATTTGCACACCGTATGTATCAACAAAGGGTCAACTTGCAGATGTGTTAACTATAGGTCTTAGGAATACAATATTTTAGGAAATTATTTCCAAGCTAGGAATGGAAAACACCTATTCACCAGCTTGCAGGAGAGTGTGGGAAAATACTAAGTTACAGTTGGTTGTAATCTATATATATTTGTATTCCTAGAATTAAGAAATTGAATCCCTAGAATTAAACACAAAAAATTAGGATAGACAATCCCTTAATTATAGGGATCAAATTTAGGAAGATTTGATTGTCTAGTTTACCCTCTACTTAGCTATATATAAAACTATGATGCTTGTATAATTCTACAGAAAAGTTTCTATACACTCAGTGTTTCCACAGACCACAAAACAAGTTGGTAGATTTTCTGTTTCAAAAAATTCGGGCAAATGAAATGTTTGAAATGATTCCCTACACAGGCACCAACAGAAAGGGAGCATGAGGATCTAATCTCATTCCTTCAGTTCCTGCTCTAATTGCATATTTTTGCATGGTTCAAAGAATTATAATTATATGCCTCTAAGAAGTAATGACAAGCTGATTTTGTTTTTTGCTGCCAGACCTAAAAGAGATGGACAACCAAATAATGGTAATGAGAGTTTAACTTAATATTAAGCAACCCATGTCTATAAAGGAGTTGCATAATAACCTTACACACACAGGAGCTGCACTTCCAATGAAATATCAAAAGTGATTAACTAAATGGGCAGTTTGAATTACAAAACTTTTGACTAATACGTTATCTGGAGCATTACTTTATGGAAATTTATGGAACAAAAGTATATTTGAATATACATAAATATATAGATATCTGTATTTATATATATAAATATATATATGTACACACACACATAAAAGCTGTGCAACATATTCAACATCAAGTACATTGTGCACATACCAGCCGTCCAGGATCAAGATAATAAAGAACTCTTTCAGGCCTAGTAATTTCTGACATCAACTTCTTCTCTAACTGGGCTATTTCAAGTTTTAGTTTATGATATTCAGCTACTTCAGCCTGCACATATAAATAAATGTTTGAATTGGCACAAAAATTGTAAAAACACATTAAAAGAAGGAATGTAATTACCTCTCCTGAAGCATCTAGCAAGGCAGCTTCCTGTTCCAGCCTTGAAACCTTCTTCCCTATATCAGGTAAGGTCTGAAACAAGCAAAGGTCCACATGTTATTGCATGCACCATATCCTCATATAAACAGAACAATGATTTAGCAGAGACCTTCTCATACTGAAACTGGTGGAACGAATTCCTTATCACATGCTCAGCAGAGATCTGGCCTTCCGCACGGCTCATTAGATTCAAAATTGAATAGTAACTCAGTCTGAAAGTACTGACTAAAGGAGCTGGTTTACCCAAAACCATGTCCTTGAGTGTATTCATCTCCATCTATAAAAAGAAGCAATGTAAACTTTTTTTGCTGCTTTGAAAACATACAGCAAGAGAATATAATACACTGCTAGCCAAGATTCTACTCCAACAAGAAAGTAATTCTACAAATATCAATTTGCAGTGAAAAAGGCAGCAGACGACATAAAATGCTGGAAGGTCAAAATTAAACAGTTATATCTTGCAAGGCTTTTAAAAATTGGTAAAATGGTGATGAATAGTTGCAGACTTCAGATGCACATTAAAAGAATTGAACAATCACCTGCTCATCAATCATAATGATACAAATACCACGTTCATCTTTGCCACGGCGCCCCGCCCTTCCACTCATCTACAGGGTTTAGGCCATAGTAAATGACCATCAACTTTAAATAGTATCAATTCCTTTAAAGGAAAGGTAACAAAATATTGACTTACCTGGATATACTCACCGGATCCAATATAACGATGGCTATCACCATCCCACTTCTTAACAGAAGTAAATACAACAGTTTTTGCAGGCATATTTAAACCCATTGCAAACTGTAATACACAAAATTCATCATGGAAGATATTCACCATTAATATTTGAGTTAAAAACATAATGAACAATAACATAAAGCACATATAATGAAATAGAGTTGGTTAGGAGTTAGGAGCCTTGTGATGATCTTACAGTTTCAGTGGCAAAAAGCGCCTTTATAAGGCCTTCCTGGAAAAGAAGCTCCACCAATTCCTTGATAACAGGAAGAAGACCAGAATGATGTACAGCAATGCCTCTCATAAGCAGGGGTAACATTAACTCAATAGCAGGCAAACATCTATCTTCTTCATTCAAGCAGAGTACTGCATTCCGAAAAACCTCTTCTACAGCATTCTTTTCCTCCTGTGTATTAAAGTCAAGCTTGGACATAGACATTGCATGATATTCACACTCTCTTCTACTGAAGCTAAAAACAATGACTGGGTGAAATTTCCGTTCCATAATCATCTGAAATTCCGGAATAGTACAATCAAGCATTAACTAATGATGTATAAAATATGATCACAATAGCAGAAAAAAAAGACCTGGTATAGATGGCCGAAAGTTCATTGACCAGGTCTAAGTATTTAATATTATCATTGCTCACACTTGCGTAAAATGTCTGACTCCCATTACTAATTCTGATTGCTTTTTACTATGATTAAATGAAGGAATGATTCAGGCAAGACCACACAATCCATGGTGTGCAAGTTAAATGTTGAGAGATAGGATGTTAGCCACAAATAAGGTTAATTGCATATTAGTGGCAATATCCTCAATAACCATAGATTTAAGAATGACGTAAAGAGATTTGCACTGCTGAATTTTGATTTGAAACTTCTCAGCACATCATCATCCCAATAATATGATCTTTTCTCACCATTCATAATATGGCATGGCATTCTTGTATTGGAAGATCCTAAACAATTAATAACATAGATTAAAAAAAAAATGTTCAACATATACACAATTCTTGAAAACAAATATCCACTTCTCTTTTTCTTTATTTCTCTCATTCTCTCCACTAATACTTGCAGGATAAAAACATTGAAAACCATTGAAACCATTTTCCCTCAGCTAAAACCTATGTTGCATCATCCATTTTTACCTTTACATTAATGAGTTACTGCAACCATTTAATAGTTTACATATTTATGCCCATAAATGTGAGCATACAAGCATCAAGAAAGATAAGGCCATCATCCACTAGCAAATTAATGAGAAATTGACAAACATTACAAATGGACCCATGCTCTACCCTGATTTTGATCCCTGTTCAAAACACTTTATTTTGTATGAAAAGATACATAAAGAGAACAAGACTCAGCTGCTTATAGTGTACAGGTACCCGGTAAGATAAAAATTGTTTGATAAAATTATTACTAAGCCATAAGCTTACTTATAACTGCATCAACAGAAGCAACCCTCCCACTAAAAACATTTTGGGCATTCTAAATGGAGAGATCTTATGGAAATTAATATTTTAATGTAAAAAAGCAACATTTTATACTTGGAGATTTTGCTTGAAAAGGAAGAGAAATAGTTTACAGTGTCAAATTTAAATCCTCAAGAAAATAAAAACGTTGCATGCTAATTGAGAAGATTGCTAAGCATGAAGCAGAACCTCCGGTTATGCCCATGAAAACTCCTCTTCTTTCTTTTTCAATCACATTTCACAATTCTAAAATTGATTGTGTTTCTAATAGAAACTATTGAAGTCTCAGATTTCAGAGATAAAAGCTTCAGATATTCAATCCTACCAGTAAAGTGAATCAAAGGAGAAGACAACTTGGGAAACATAATTAACCAGAGGAAAACAAAAGAGACCAGCATACTTTGAAAAATACTAGAACACAGCTTAGCACAAAGAAGAGCAGCATTTAAAAGAAGAAGCAACACCTTCACAATTTTGTATATGTCAGAACCCCCTGAAGCACTCCCACCTTTTGCAGTTCTCCCACTACTTTTCCCGTTTGCACTATTGTTCCAATCACCCAGTCTCTGCTTTATGAATGAATCCTGGAGCTTCATAAAGTTTTCCTCCCTGAAATGCTCATTCTCATCAACCACAAGATACAATCCACTCCCACCCATGGGGAAAACATAATGCTGCAACGGAGTTGGCCGGAAATCTGTGTACACCACATGGCAGGGCTGTTTGTGTAAATGACAAATCCACTCCGCAAACTCAGTGGCATTGGACATTGTCGCTGAAAGAAAAACCATTTTTATAGCTGGTGGCAAAAATATTATACTCTCTTCCCAAACAACCCCTCTTTCCCTGTCTTTCATATAATGGATTTCATCAAAGATAACCCATGCAACCTCCTTCAAAACCTCTGAACCCCTATAAAGCATCCCTCTCAGAATCTCTGTCGTCATGACCAGACAACTAGCATTAGGTGATAAGGTAACATCACCGGTCATCAGCCCCACATCTTGGAACTCTTGATGCAGCTCCCTGTACTTCTGGTTACTCAAAGCTTTCAATGGTGAAGTATATATGACCCTCTGCTTATCTCTAAAGGCCATTGCAATGGCGTACTCAGCAACGGCAGTTTTACCTGCAGATGTATGTGCTGAGACCAAAACTGACTCATTTCTTTCCAAGCAAGCCACAGATACTTGCTGAAATGGGTCAAGCTCAAACTTATAAGTTTTAGCCATTTCCCCATTGTACACAGGATTTGAGAGGGTTCCATGAATCGATTCATCTTTAGTTGAAATGTACCCACTTGGAACTGCAACCTCGTGCACACATGTACGAGCTAGAGTTCTCCGTCTGGAGGCAGATTCTTGCTTAGGGGTCCCTGTAACATCTGCCTTCTCAGGTGATTTACGTTTCCCTAGTGTAGCTGATTCTTCTTCCATTCTAAGGGTTTACTCTGATTATTATTAAATACCAGTGTCACTTAACCTTCCAAAATATTTATGCCGTTTTCTTTCTGCTAAATAAATCAGGAATTTTATCATCAAAAACAAGATTGAACAGAATATCACACAATTACTAAATCATAAAACAAAAAAAAAAAGCAAAGAATTGAAGTAGTAATAATGCTAGTTACACAAAACAACAACCTTTAGCTGTAACGAAAAGTATATTTTAAAAGAAAAAATTGAAATAATCCCAGAGCTCAAGTTTTTTCTCCCACATAAATAAACTCGAAGAGCAAGTTCAGCAAGAGGTTTCGAAAAAAAGAAGAAAAAGAAAAATTAGGGTTATTTCAAAGAGGAAGTTGTGTTTGATTGCGTACCTCGTGAACGTTCAGAGTGAAAATAGCAGGGGCAGCAGCAGATTCGCACTTGATACTTGACGCACAGATTTACTCAATTTTTAGAATTTGGATGAGCCATCGGCCACGAGAAACACGACCGAGCCCTTGTTATTGTTACGGTATAACAATTGGAAAATTTCACTTCTGAATATTTATGGACCTAGGTCCAGCCCAAACTTCAACAGATTTGGCAAATTTTTCTTTTTTTTTTTTCTAAGGTAACAATATATCGACATTAAATTTAGGTATATCATAATATCTTATAATATATTATAATAAATTGTAAAAATAATATAATCTTTTAAAAAATAAGAAAAAATGGAAGAACAGATTAACAAGTAAATATTAAAAAAAGTATATATAATTTTATTTAATTTATTAATTTACAAATAAAAAATAATATATTTTTAATTTTATAATATTAATTTTTTTACAAAATTAACTTAATTAATTACATTTAATAATATATTTTTATATTTTTCTTATCTTTTCGTTTAAAATTATTAAAATTTTTTCAGAATAAGACATTTTCAAGCCATTTTATGCCTAATGATATAAATTTTTAATTATTCTCATCTTTTTAAGTTAACAATATTTTATTTAGAATCTTTTAATTTAAAAATATCAATTATTTTACATTCTCAAGTAAATTATCTATTTTATTTTAATTTTTTGTTACACTTATTCTTACTTTTTGTTTTATTTAAAATTATCAATAATTTTTTCTTAAAGTGTTACGATAATGATATTAATTTTACGATTATATTCATTTTTTTACGGTAACACTTTTTTTTGGTTTGAAATTACTTTTTATTTATAAATAATAATTTTTTACATTACCAATTTAATTATTTATTTTATAATAATATATATTTATACTTGTTCTTATAGTTTATTATGTTTAAAATTATCACAACTTTTTTCTTAAGGTATAATAACATTTCTAATATACTTTATGTCAAATCATGTAAATTTTATGATTATTTTTACTTTTTTACATAAACATTTATTCTTTGATTGAATTATTTTTTATTTATAATAATAATTCTTTTATGTTACTAACTTAATTATTTATATTAGAATATTTTTTATACGTGTTTTCACATTTCATTAAATTTAAAATTATCACAACTCTTTCTTAAGATGTTACAATAGTTATAACATATTTTATGTCAAATGATACTAATTTTATTATTATTTTCACTTTTTAACATTAACACTCTTTTTTTGTCCAAAATTATTTTTATTTATAATAATAATTTTTTTACTTTGTCAACTTAATTATTGACTTTATAATAGTACTTTTTTATGTTTATTTTTATATTTTATTACGTTTAAAATTATCACAACTCTTTTTAGGATATTATGGTACTTCTAATCTATTTTAAGAGAAATTATACTAATTTTACTATTATTTTTATCTTTTACATAAACACTTATTTTTTTGGTTTAGAATTATTTTTTATTTATAATAATAATTCTTTTACACTGTTAAGTTACTTATTTATATTACAATAATATTTTTTACATTTATTCTTACCTTACATTATGTTTAAAATTATCACAGTTCTTTCTTAAAGTATTATAATACTTTTAACTAATTTTATACCAAACGATATCAATTTTATGACTATTTTTATATTTTTAAATTACGACACTTTTAAAACATTTTATGTTAAATTTTATCAATTTATTTATGTTATAATAATATTTTTTGTACTTATTCTTACCTTGCATTTTGTTTAAAATCATCACAATTTTTTCTTAGGGTGTTACAACACTTTTAACTAATTTTATACCAAAGGATACCAATTTTACGACTATTTTTATATTTTTAAATTATGACACTTTTAAAATATTTTATGTTAAATTTTATCAATTTTATGATTATTCCCATATTTTTTACATTAATAATTATTTTAGGGTTTAAAATTATTTTTTATTTATAATAATATTTTTTTATGTTATCAATTTAATTATTTTAATTACAATAAAATCTTTTACATTTGTTCTTACCTTTTACTATATTTAAAATTATCACAACTTTTTCTTAAGTATTACGATACTTCAAATATATTTTACACTAAATTATAACAATTTGACTATTATTCTCACCCTTTTTACTTTAACACTTACTTTTAGTTTAGAATTAGTTTTATTTATAATATTAACTTTTTCGTTATAAATTTATTACATTTCAATAATTTTTTTCATGTCTGTTGTTACTTTTAATTATGTTTAAAATTATTATATTTTTTATTAATCAAATAATATCAATTTTATGATTATTCTCACTGTTTTATATTAACTCTTATTTTTTGTTTAAAATTATTTTTTATTTGTAATAATAATTTTTTTACATTACCAACTTAATTACTTATATTATAATAATATCTTTTTACATTTGTTATTACCTTTTGTTAGTTTTAAAATTATTATAATTTTTTCTTAAAGATATTACAATACTTCTAACAATTTTATGCCAAATAATACCAATTTTACGATTACTCTCATCTTTTATATATTAACACTTTTTTTTAGAATTATTATTTATTTGTAATAATAGTTCTTTTATGTTGCTAAAAGTATTATTTATGTTATAATAATATTTTTTTTATTCTTGTTCTTGCTTTTTATTATATTTAAAATTATCACAACTCTTTGTTAAAGTGTTATAACATTTTTAATCCAATTTACATCAAATAACATTAATTTTACAACTATTCTTACATTTTTACCTTGCAATACTTCTAACATGCTTTATGCTAAATTATTCCAATTTTACAATTATTCTCACATTTTTACGTTAATACATCTTTTTTGTTTAGAATTATTTTTTATTTATAATAATATTTTTTTTATTATCAACTTAATTATTTAAATTATAATAAAATCTTTCATGTTTGTTCTTACCTTTTATTATATTTAAAATTATCAAAACTTTTTTTAAGGTATTAAGATACTTCTAATATATTTTACACCAAATGATATTAATTTTACAATTATTCTCACCTTTTTACATTAACACTTATTTTTTAGTTTAAAATTATTTTTTATTTATAATACTATTTTTTTTATGTTACCAATTTATTACGTTTCAAAAATATTTTTTTACATTTGTTATTACTGTTCATTATGTTTAGAATTGTTACAATTTTTTTAAGGTATAACAATACTTCTAACTATTTTATGTTAAATAATATCAGTTTTATGATTATTTTTATTATTTTATGTTAACTCTTATTTTCTATTTAAAATTATTTTTTATTTGTAATAATAATTCTTTTATTTTGCGAACTTAATTGTTTATATTAAAATAATATTTTTTATACTTGTTATTATCTTTTATTATGTTTAGAATTATCAAAACTCTTTATAAGGGTGTTACGATCTTTCTAACTCATTTTACATCAAGTAACACCAACTTTAAAGTTATTCTTACCTTTTTACATTGTAATACTTCTAACACATTTTACATTAAATGATCCCAATTTTATAATTATTCTCATCTTTTTATGTTAACACTTATTTATTAGTTTAGAATTATTTTTTAGGTTTAGAATAATAATTCTTTTACATTGTCAACTTAATTTTTTACATTATAATAATATCTTTTTATGCTTGTTTTAACATTTATTATGTTTAAATTATTACAACTCTCTCTTAAGATATTACGACATTTCTAACACATTTTATAACAAATGATATCAATTTTGGGATAATTCTCACTTTTTTACGCTAAACAATTTTTTAGTTAAAATTTTTTTAAATATTATTTGTTTATCTTATCTTATTTTTAGGAATTTTAAATATTTGTATTTATATGTTAAAAATAACTAATTTTTATAGTTTTTTCGTAGAGAAATAACCCCGTAAAGATATCTTATTGTTCATTCAATTTGTAATTCTATTTGTGATTTCCTAAAAATTCTTCATACGTGGAAGGAAAAGGAAATAATTTTCAAGGTCATTATTGTTTTTAGAACTTATAAATATATTTTGAGTAAGTGATTTCAATTACTTTTATTTTCTTGAAAAAAGTAATTTCAATCATTCATTCTTTTATTGTTTGTTTAATTTGAGGTAATAGGTATAAAGTTCACTCTATATTGCATAATAATGATGTGATGAGGTTAAATTTTTATGTGATTGATTCAATTAATTATTGTTTTTGCGAAAAATCATGATCAATACACCAAGCTAGTAAAACATTTTGTTACATGTATTTATTTCCTACTATGAATAAAAAAAAAATTAACTAATCAAATCTAAATTTTTTATTTTGTTGAATGAATCTCTTCACTTAAGCATTTAAGCTTTCACCATGTACAACCTTGACCATTGAGTTAGTTAATATCATAACTTATCAACTCACTCAAACATTTTATTATTGGAGCTATTATCTTATCACGGTAGTTGTCTTTATTTTTATCTCTTTACCTTTTTAGATTCTTTAACATATATGCAGATGTTAATTAATTGTTGATGCTTGAAATATAATTCGAAGCTTTAAACATTAATACATGAGTCATGGACAATAAAATGTTGGTGATCGTCCATGGGTGAGTTACCATGAAAATAATTACTTTGGCCAATTTATTCCCATGACATAAAAACTTTATTGGCAGTTTACAAATTTCCATTAAAAGTAAAAGAAGTAGTCGCCCATATCTCCCATATAAAAAGACATTTAACCATTTAACAACAAAATAAAGAAAATGGTTTCTCATAAAGAAATAGAAAGAAAATATAAGAAAGCAATCAAGTAAGCATCGTACAACTCTTAAAAAGAATTCTCACTTCGATGTGTTAAAAGACTTACACTTTAAAAATAAACAATTTTTGCATTGTGATCTTGTTTAATGACCAATAATTCAAGTTGGCTTTTCACTTTCACTTAACAAGTGAATATATATGATTATGTTCGTATACATATATTGAAAATGTACTTTATCTTTCAAAGAGCATTTAATTATTTTTATTATGGTAATATTTAACTATTAATATTTGTTCTTACATTTTTTTTATGTTGTAACCTTATGGATAACATAGAATTAACATTGTTGAACATGAAAACATTGCATGAACTTTCAAAAGATGATATACTTGATTGAAATTTGATGCAGTTGATGACGTTTTTGAATTTTATAAATCATATATTATTGCCATAGGTTTTAGAGTTTGTAAAAATAGCAATAGTCGTAACAAAAATGGTATTATAATTGTGAAGTATTTTGCTTATTCAAAAAGATATAAGGCAGATAAATGGAATAAACTTGACTATAGGATGTGTGAGCTAAAAAAATCATCAAGAATAGATTATGGTGCCAACATTCAAGTTATTATTAATAAAGATACAAGGAAATAGTGTATTTCATATTATCAAATGAAACCATATGTATTTAAAAACATAGTATAAAATTTTAAAAAAAAAACCATATGTATTTGAAAGAAGCTTGATTCACATTACCTTAACATTTTTTGGAATTTTGAAATCTTTAATATGGGACAAAATTCAATTAACATTTGCTTGGTTCCATGCAGTAATCCTAGATTCTAAATGTAAACCATATCCACTGTCGAATTAAATCTGGTAATTTAAAACACGACACGATGATACGATACGAAAATAATACAAAAAAAATCGTATATGATTTTTAAAAAAGTGTTTCGTGTTTATTCGTATCGATATGAATTTCGACACAATATAATTCATATCATATATATGTTGACTCATCTAAACACAAGACACGACATGAATAACATGTTTAATTTAATATTACATATGAGTACAAATACGTTTAATATATTTTTTATATTTATTTGAATTTAGTATAAACATATAATGATTATTTTAATTTTTAATCTTTTAATTATGATACTTAATTAGTTATTTAATATCATATAAAAGTTATTTTAAATATTTAATTATGATACTCATTTAATAATTATTATAAATTATTTTTTATATTAATAATATTAATATAATATTAATATTAATATTAGTCATATACATTATTATTTTATTCTTTAATCTTTAACGGTTTATCATTTTGAATTTGATATTAAAAATTAATATAGTTATACAATATAAATATAAATATATATTAAATACATATTAAATGGGTTTTAAATTTTTTTTAATATGTAAGTATTTTTTATATTATCAATATGTCAAATTTATTAAGTTATAAATGATGGATAGTTTATAGTTATTTATTATTTTAGTCATATTCTTATATATATATATATATCCATGTTACTCATGTCTATTCGTATATATCTGTGTTAATGGTATCTATTCATGTATATCCATATTATTTCGTATTTATTGTGTCATATTTAAATGAATTAATTGTAAACGTGTTAATTGTATCATGTCATGTGTGAATACGTATATTAAACGTATCGTGTTTGTGTTTAAAATTTAAATATATTTTATAATTCGTATCAAATTCGTGTCATGTTCGTGTTTTAATAATTCGTGTCATTATGCATGTCAAACACATCACGAGACATAACACAAAAACATGAATTGTTAGGTCTTTATCGAATCATGCACTAGATACATGAGCAAAAAAAAAGTATCAATGCATGTAACAAAATGTTTTACTAGCTACTATTTTGTTTAAAAATAATATAAATCATAAAAAATTTATAACTAAATAAATGTCTAATTAAATTAAAAAATAAAAATACATCCATACAACAATTTTGTTTTCCCATTCCTTTCAATACTTTTATTGCAAAAATTACAAATGCTAATAACAATGTTTCGCAAACAAGTTCTATCAAATTCAAAAGTTTACTAGATCCAATACTATATAGGCAACAAATATATTTTTTTCAATGTATATAGTTGCTTAAGGACATAGTAAACAACCTAATGCATATACAAATTTTTTTTGCCTTAAACTCATCCTAATTATAAGGTAATGTAGGAATTTCTTTTTTTAAGTCAACGAATTTCATGCAACCATTCTCAAAAATTTGAAATACCTTACAAACACTAGAAATTTCCAACTCATATCCAAAATGTGTAACAATAGGGCCCTAAGCTGAGATACTAAATAATTGAAATTGTGTTAATTGTTAATGGTATCTCATGACCATATAAATTCAAACAACGATTGCTTAAGATCACCATTTTCAACCAAGCACAAATAAAATCTCTTTTAAGCTTATATTCTTGTAGGTGGAGCAAACCTTCTAACCCAATACTATGAATTGAATCATGAGTTTTTAGAATAATTTGTTTCAATAACTTATAGAAACGGAAAGGGCTACAACATGTATCCCAATAACCTTACATTTAGATAAAATAATAAATTAATATGCTTTTAAAAAATTAGTTTGTTATCACACATCAATTAAAATATTAGTCAATAAGACATTTTCATCAAAATCAATTAAACTTTTTAAAGTCTTCAAAACAATTGTAAAAATATACAAATTAAAAAATATAACTATGGACAAATGACTAATTTAATTTTAAAATTATAAAAAACATAAAATGTTTTTTACAATTATTAAAAATAATATAAATAAAAAAGATATATTAATAAAATCATAAGCATTAATTAATATTAAACACATTATAATAACTTTATTAATAATAATATAATCAAACAATTAATTTTACACATAATATTAATACATTATTAAGCATTGAGTCCAAAATATTTTTTTCCTTTTCATATCACAAACGGTTAGCAATTGCTAATCTTCTATAAACTAATTTCTTTTCATTAGGAAGTGATGAAAATGATTTTACAATATCTCCTTTAACCTATCAAAAATAACAATTTTAAAAATAAATATCATAATGTTATATGAAATCATATATCTATAATATTCATATACAACAAAAATTGACATTTTTCATCTCATTCATCATTTTCATCTTTTTTTCCCTTTTCTTTTCATCATAAATTGATTCATTGTAAACATATAGTTTAATAAACAAAATAAAAATGATAATCTAACTCAAAATAATTAGCTATTTTACTAGCTTTAAATTTATTTAATGAAAGATAAATTATTGATAAAAAATTACTCTAAATCAAAATAATTAACTATCTTACTATCAAAGGCATTCTTAAGCCGATTTGGACAATGAGGTTTGTTAATAACTAATTCTTCATGCTTGTCCTTCTGATCTACTATGTTTTTATGATTCTTTTTTCAATATTCTAGTCTCTTTGCAATACTTTGGGTCATTTCCTTTCATAGTCTTAACCGTTAGCTCCTTTAGAGTAGCAAACTTCTATAAGAATGTTATGATAGTAAGCAAATTGGTAAGAAAAAAATATATAATTTCATTAACCTACAAACAGTATAAATTATAAAGAAAAGTAAAATTCATTAACCTACATAGATCTTTTTTGGCAACCATAAAAAAAGCTAACCATAAAGTAATATTTGTGTTTCTAAGAAACACATAAGAAAGAATTAAGTGGTGGCAAGATATGATTGAACATGATAACATAGCATCAACTTATTATTATTAGTCAAGGTAATCACGTTGTTGTTTTTAGTCAAGTATGTTCACACTTCATACCAACCTGTAATTAATTTATACATTGTTATTTATATTCTACCTAAGACTTTTTTTAATTAACTATTTAAATTTCCTCCAAATATTTTTTTCTTGAATCTAAGGAAACATGGCTTGAAACATAAAAGATATTGAATATGAAATTATTGTGGGCAAATATAATCAAAAGTATTTAGTTATTAAATTTTACTTAATAATTATATTATGTGGGTGTTATAGTTAGCTTATTTTGATACTTACGTATAAAATTTTAAAAAAAATAAATTCAAATAATGATTAAAATAATAATAAGTCACATACAACACTAGACAAAATATTAAAAATTTAAAGTAAAACGTAAGAATAAATTATGTGGATATATATGAATTTTCTTGTACGATACAATACAAATTAACAAAAATATAAAAAACAAATATAATATTTTATGTACAAGAAAATTGAAAAAAATTGACACTTAGAAATTGAATATAACACTTAGACCTAAGTATGACACTTGCACTCAAGTTGAGCATTAAGTTTTTAACTTTTACCTTAGCAAAATCCAAAAGTTGAGACCACAAATTTCAAGAGATTGCTTTATTACGTTGGGCCTGGTTCAAGTCATCAAAGCATAAAACCCAATTATAAAAACAAGAAAAAGTAAAGACTGATGAAAAAAATACAAACAACCTCATAAATTTCATAATTTCTAACAAAACTTGACAAACACAAGGATAGTACATGGAATCTTATGGCTCTTAACATCAAGAAAAAAATACACTTTTTATGAAATAAATGAATAGCATGATTGACACAAGGATAATACATACAATCCTTTAATGCCAAAACTTTTTTATAATATATACTATTGAATGAAAAGATGTTGAAATTTGCTTGAGATGAATAATGAAAATTTGGCTACAACAAAAGAAACTTTTGATGCACTAATGAAAACGATGCTGAAATTTTAATGCAGAGATGAATGTGTAATAAGACTTCAAAATACAATAGAAAGAATTCCAAAAAACATAAAAAAGAAAAAAAAAAGCTAATAAAAAAACTAGAAGTCAATAAAGAAACAAAATATAAAAGAAATAAAAAGCTAGAGGAAAAAAATTAAAGAAGTCATAAAAAAGATAATTAAAAGAAAAAGAATATCAATAGTTTTAAAATTTTTTATTTTATTTAATAAATAATATTTAATGTTAATTAATTAAAATTAGGATAACAAGTTAGCAAGTAATCAATTATTTTTACAATTAAAAAAATCAATGGTTTATATTAATTATTGTATATCTAACGATTATTATTCAATAATGGTTATTATTCAATGACCTTATAATAAGGTGAAAATTTTAAAATTTTACAATTAAAATGAATCTACTTGATTCATTTTTAGATTCATGTCTATACAATGTTCAAAATTGGAGATGTGAACCAAAGCAATTTTTTAATAAGTATCCACAATATGTGCTTGTGCACTGTGAATTCTCTTATTCTTTTTTTTTTTTTAGGTTCTGCTTCATGATTGCACTTAATATTTTCTTCAGCTTAATTATTGTGATTATCATACTTTTTCTTGATTTTTTACTATGTAACATGATGCTTCCTTTTCACTTTTATCTTTAAAGTGCAAATTAATTTAGATAAGCTAACAATTTTGATGCAAAACCTAAATTAATTTAATTTGATTTAGACTTAAAACTATTAGAAGCTTATAAGTAAATAAGTTTCATTAATTGATCATTTCTTTTTCAAGAATAATCATATATTTGTTTCTTCCAATTATTAATGGTCATAGATGTAAAACTTGAAAACTGTTGAGAGGATTTTGCCTTTTAATAATTTTTTTTACGATTTCAAATTAAAAGTATCTTACAATATATTTATAACACATAAAGACATGTAAACCTTTGTTACTTAGAATTCAAACGACATTGTGATGATAACAACCTTATGCCATACTAGCTCCTTGTACCTTTTAATTTATTGTTGAACTTTATGCAACCTTTGAATTTATTATAGCCTATTTATTTATTTATTCAAAAGAAACAAAGTTGAATGTTAAAAAAAAGTTTACTTACAATAGAATTTCCTTGATGGAATAACTATGGTAACATCACTCAAACCAAATTAGAGGTTTGTTTCTATGTATTCCTTTTGTAATTTCAGAACTTTATGCATTTGTTCATATATTATTAATTAGGATTAAAATATTTGATACTTTTCTAACACTTTTTATTGTTTTCCCTTTTTTGATTACAAGTTGTTTAATATTCTTGTCACCTTTTTTGGTTAAGTTTTATTGTTTTCATTATTCAAATGAGGTAGTTCAATATGATGCACTTTTTATTGCTCATTTCATTTATCAATTTTTTTTTGTTAAATATGTACGCCTTCCTTAGAATGTTATCTCATTATTTTAAATTGTATGTAATGGAATGATGTTTTTTATACTCTTCAAAAAGCAAATTTATTATTACTACATGGACAATTTAAAAAATATAGATTTTATAAATGATGGGCATGGAGTGGTGCAACTAAATATGTGCATTTAGTCTTTTTCGAGAAAATATTTTGGTTGTTACTTTGTTTGGTTGAATTGTTTGATGAATTATTTAACATTAGTTTCTAGTTTAATAAATTTTTTATTAGTGAAATTTATTATAAACACTTAAAGAAGATTTGCTAATTTAGTTTGAAATAATTTTGAAACTAGAATAAGGTTAGCAAAATGCTATCAAAATCTCTAAAAAAGTAATTTAGTGCAAATGTGGCACATCATTCTACTAGATATGGAAATAAAAAGGTTAATAAATAAAGGCAGAAACTCACTAACTTAAAGTGATTTCTACTAAGGGTTTCATTGTATCTAATAGACTATTTGATAACTCGTATCCCAAGTATTGGTGGGAATAAATAAGTATAAAAAAAGTGACTCCTAAAACACATCTTAAAGCATTCTCAATTAAAAGTTCAATTCTTTTAATTCTCCATTCTCGAAATCCACCTATGCTAGAAAATTCAATGAGGAGGCTCATTTATAACAACAAATCTTTAGGCTTAGTTCTTTCCATTTGATTCAAGATGGAAAAAATAAACTTTCTTAGAAAGATGGCTACAAATATTCAAAAGTTGAAAAAGTTTGAAGGTGGAAACTTTATAAGATGATAGCAAAATATGCACATTCTACTCAAAACCTTAAAAATAACATATAACCTCACCACTCTCAAACCAAAAGAGAAATAAAAAGAAACAAGTGATGAAACCAATGAAAAATAAAAGTGAAAGAATGATAACTACAAATGTATGGGTGTAATCTTAATGGTATGTCCAACTCACTTTTTAATATATATATATATATATATATATCAATTACACATCAACCAAGCAATTGTGGGATAAATTTGATGCTAGATATATGCAAGAAGATGCAACTAGCAAAAAGTTCCTAATGACTAATGACTAAATAGAACATGTTCAAAATGGTTGGTACAAAATCGGTTATAGAACAATTTATGGAATTTAAAGTCATCTTTAATATATTCAAGCAACACAAAATGAATATAGAAGAATCATTCATAGTATCATCCATCATTAATAAACTTCTATCAGTTTAAAAAGATTTGAAGAGAACCTTAAAGCATAAAAAAGAAGATATCTTTCTTGAAAAGCTTGTAATTACATCTTTGAATTAAAAAGCAATACAATAAGAAAAATTACATAGAAAATGAGTCAAATATCTCTAAGGTTCACTTGCTAGAAGAAGGAAAGCTCATTCAAACCATTAAGAGGAAGAAACATACCACTAATGCTCAAAAACTCAAAAAAAAAAAAGAAGCATGCTTTCATTATGGAAAGAAAATGACATTGCAATAAAGATTATCTCACTTTTTTGAAAAAGAAAGGTACATCCAATGCAATTTAAGAAAACTTTGTTACTATAATTAAAGTGACTATGATTGAAGACAAATAAGAATGATGGATTGATTTTGTAGCTACTAAACATGTGTGCACAAAAAAAAGCCTTATTCAAGTTTTACCAGGAAGAAGAGAAAGGCAATGTGCTTTATATAAAAAACTTTTCAACAACCAAAATCAAGGACAAAAGGATCATCAATTTAAAGTTACTTTTGGCAAGGTTTTAACCTTTACAAATGTTATATATGTACAAAAAATTAAGAAAAATCTTGTGTCCACTTGCCTATTATATAAATTTGGTTTCAAGTTAATGTTTAAAAGGGACAAATTTATACTATCTAAATGTGACATATTTGTGGGAAAAGGTTATGCTAAAATGGCATGTTTAAGTTAAATGTATCCCTAATTACTATTAATAATAATAACAAGAGTGATTTTAGTTATATGATTGAGATTATTTATTTATGCATTTTAGATTAGGACATATACATTATAAAAGAATGTTAGAAATGACTAAGTATAATTTGATGCCATATGTGCAAATGCATAATGAAAAATGTCATACATGCATGCTTACCAAAATACCTAAAAATTCATTTCCTATGGTAGAAAGGAGTACCAAGCTACTAAATTAATTCATACTAACTTATATGATTTACATAGTATTCCATCTAAAAGAGAAAAAAAATACATCATCACTTTTATAGATGATTTGTCAAGATTTTGTTATGTATATTTATTGCATGCAAAAGATGAAACATTAGAAAAATTCAAGATTTAAAAAAATTAAGTTGAATTACATTGTGATGCTAAAATTAAAATCTTGAAAACCAATAAAAGAGGTAAATACTTTGATCCAAGTTATTCTGAATCTATAAGAATAATTCATAAAGTAATAACACCATATAGTCCAAAATCAAATGATGTGGTTGAAAAGATAATAGGGTACTAACCGAAATGGTTAATGTCATGTTGTCCTACTTTAGTTTAGAATAAAATTTTTAGAAAGGTGCATTGCTAACTACATGTCATGTTCAAAATAAAGTTCCAAATAAAAGGAATAAAGACTACCCTATACGAACTATGAAAGAAAATGAAACAAAACCTAAGCTATTTTAAAGTTTTGGGGTTGTAAAGTAATAGTAAAAGTTCCCAAACATAAAAGGAAGAAATTAGAAGAAAATGGAATTAAAAGCATGTTAATAGGTTATGCATAAAATAGTTAGGCTAATAAGTTTATGGTAATAGAACCTAATGATTCAACATCAATAAATACAATAATTGAATAAAAAAATATTATGTTTGATGAATTTAGGTATAATATAAAACCTAAATCTAATGATATTGCTAAAAATAGTTCAATAAACTAGTGAAATTTCTTATAATAAAAAAGCTTGTACCTAGAACAAGTAAAAGAGCAAGAAAAGCTAAATTTTATGGCTCAAATTTTTATATATTTCTAGTTAAAAGAATAAGAGAAACACTTGATAGTTATATTGAATATTGCTTTAATATAAAAATATCTTTGGATATTTGATAACACAATAAAGTCTCAAGATGTAATATTTAGGTAAGTAACTATTAATGATAAAATGAATTCTGCCATGGGTAAAAATATTTGGATTCTAGTGGACTTACCTCCAAGTTTCAAATCAATTGGTTGCAAGTGGATAAGAAAAAAATGAAAGTGAATGGTATTGTAGACAAGTTCAAAACTAGGTTGGTTACTAAAGGGTTTACACAAAAGCATTTTCATTTTTTCTTTTTCCTTAAATTCTACTAACTAACCATCTAATCTTTCTTTAAAAATCTAGTCACCTTGCCATTGTTCGATGTTGTTGGAACACCTCAAAAAAACCTTTTTCGAACTCTTTTAGCCTCCTTATACTCTTTCTAAGTTTAGTTTTTTTTTGAAATCTACTCCTAAAGGCTTAGATTTAAATTCTAAACTTTGAAACTCCATCATAAAAATCTATCGGCATCTCCACTATTTAAGGTTAAAATCTCATATGTCATCTTCCTTTATCCATCATCTATGTTTCTATATTTTCAAGCAACCTTAAATCTCCTTAAAATCCCCTAAAAAATTTTGGATTGGGTTAGGTCAATCATGGGTTAAGAGATTAAGTTGGTAATTATTTTCATATTATTTTCCTTTTTTTTTTTCCATTTTTCTCGTTTTTCTTCCTACCTTTCCAAATGCACTTTTTGGTGATATTTTAAAAGTCATTTATTATACTTTTCCTTTCTTCCATTTCATTAAAATCAATGTTTCTTTGTCTAGGTGATTTTTGATTGTTGAAAACTTTCATTCTAGTTGTTGTTTATTGTTAGCATTAGAGCCTTTTTCGCTCCAAAATTTCATCACAAACCTTTTGAACCTTTTTGTTACTATCCAAAGCTTGGATTTTCCAAACTTAGTTCTTAAAAACCTAGATCTACAACTCAATTCGTGGTAAAAAATGCACTAAACACCTATCTTTATTGCTCTAAATAGCCTTATTTCCTTCTATGTTTATCTCTATCCCTTAACTTTTCTTCCTTTTAAATTTCAAGTCTCGAAACTTCATAAATCTCCCTAAAATCAAAACTCTCCCTATCTGTTTTGCTATTTTCTCTTTTGGTTGTTTTTGCTGATGCTTTTTTTTTTTTACTTATATGGCTTTTCCTATCAAAGGAATGATATTGGTTCTTGGTTTTTTTGTTTTGTTTTGTCTTTATTTTACTAAATGATAGGTTTCAACCTAACATTTTTAGTGGTGGTTGAGTTTTGGATTGTTGCTTATGTGAGCATGGGGTGGTTAATGGTGGTAATGGTTGATGAAGGTTCAAGTAACTAGATTTTGACAGTTTTTTTTCGAAACCATATAAGAAACCAAACCCCACAAATTTCAACTTTTCATTTTATTTCATTTTTTTATGTTGATTATTTTTTGTTGAATTTGAATTTAAAGATGATTTTTCGTATTTTTGGTTTAGGTTAGATAAATCCAAACTAGAAAAAAGACATGTTAAAGACATGGATTAGCACACATATTGACGTGTTTAGAGAGAAAGAGGGAGAACGGACAAAAAAAGCTCAGAATTGATGAAATATGATTAAGAAACTTAGGTCAAACCTAGAACATAAAAACTTAAAAGCTAAAGCAATAGTGAAAAATGAAGTTATCAACATAGGTTTATATTTGCAAGGCTCAAATCAAACAAATGGCTCAGATTGAGTCATGTCACATCACGAAACTTCCTATTCAAATTCAAAATACCACCCAAATTCAAACTACCTATCAAAATTTCATTTAATGACTCTTTTTTCAATTAATGCTGGTTCAAAAAAATCTAGAACTTGATTTAAAAAAGTGATAATACAAGTGTCATCTTAGCTACACTTCAAACAACTTAATTTGGACAAGCAAAAATTTATCAAGTCAGATAATTAGATCAATCATCACCAATATTTTTTTCAAGTTTCAGATAGATAGCATTAAAATTACTAAGATTATAGACAACTCATGTTAATCCAATCTTGAACGTTATCTACCCATCTTAGCACTTCAGATCTATTAAGGTACCAGTAAAATTAATGCTCAAAGCCACAGCTCAAATTGAAAAAAAAAAAGTAAATTTCATATATAACCTAAGAAGATCGACTTGTTTAGTGCACATTAGTCTGAGACTTCAGACTGTTTAAAGGTAGGATAGAATGTTAAAGTATTTTATAATCAAAAGAGTATAACGATTTTTCAACAACAAAAGAGTAACTCACCATTTAACCAGGGATATTTTAATCATTAGGTCTAAGTTGACATGGCAAGCTAACTTAATTTATTAGAGTCTATGTTAGCTCAGCCAACATTGCATCCAATCTGACATGTGAACCTATAACTTGTTATTCCCATATTAGACATATTATTGCCATGTCAAGTCAAGTCTGTCCTGTTAGCTCTAGACTCAACTCTTAAAGCTTGGATCACCTAAATCCAAGTACATCTTTATTCGATATAAATATCCCATCTCATACCAGGTGTAGGCAGGCAATTTACAACTCTCACTTTCAATACTAATTTGAACATCAGCACACAAATGCCAAAAATAACTTCAACTTTTATTTTTGGTTGATCTTATACTTATGATTTCAAGTTTTTACCCTCCTCAGCTAACTTGACACTAACAAGTTCATTTGACATGCCTAGATGGATGTTATCATACATCCATCTTCAAACTTAAAAGTAGTATCAGAATAGACTTGAATAATATCTACATATCTTAGTGATAACTGAATAATGAATGACTTTTAAAATTGGATTTTTTTCATCAAACCTACTTTTATCTCTATAAATCAAAAAGGAAAACTCTAGAGTAGTCTTTGGAGTTGAAATAATTTTGGTAGACTCAATACTTTTTGTTGACCAATTAATTTACAATTTGAGTTTTACATGCACCTATCAAATAGGGATGATTTGAGTTTTACATGCACCTATCAAATAGGGATGATTATTTGATTAATGGCTTAAACCAAAACAAAAAAATTTCAACCAAAAATAAAAATGAAAGAATATTCAAAATGTTTAAAAGTAAACGTGTAGATGCCCTTCATATATGTGTAGTTGTATGATTAGTTTCTTTTAGATCTTATACAAATACATGTATTTTTTTATAATTTTCTAACAATATCCCTATAAACAAGTGTGCAACTCTATCCTTAATAACAACCTAAAAAGCTATGATCATTTACTACAATTGTTATTTCTAGATTGATCAAAATTTGGTATCTTGCCACTGTGCTGATTTGACACTAGATTTCTTCTGTACATCTTCTTTGATAGTGTTCTCCTAGCTCGTTTTGCTGGCCCATTAGGTGAATCAAAAATAGGGGCTTGAGCCTTAACATTGGAGATGGAAGCGTTAGGCGTCCGTGCTACAAATCTGTGTCATTTGGACTAGCCCCAGGCTAGTGGATTCATTGTAAAACAAGATTACTTGTGTTAGCTAGCACTATTCGCACCGGAATGCAACAAAAGAGTCCATTTGCTAATGTATGTCCCAGAATCATAATAAGTAGTAGAATATCAACAATTTAAATCAATAAATGTCTTACACGAAATAAAAAGAATGATGACAAACTCATTTTTCACCTCATTGTCAATGTTTCTATTTTAGAGTTACCATGATGGTATCATTTTGGATACAGAAACAAAGTCAAATCAATAATGGAATCCAAGATCTATAAAGACACTAAAGAAAGCAATCAGGACTCTAAAAAAAACCCAAAAAAGAAAGCATCAAAGACATAGCATTAAGCACAATACAATTATCCAAACAAAAGAAAACAAATCATTTTTGAAGAGGATTTATTTTTTCTAATTTGGGGGGTGGGAAACTGAAGCAGCTAAAACTATTCCACATCTTTTTGCACAGAATTTGAAATAGAATGCTATTGTGATTTAATGAAAAAGTGTCACAGAACATCCATCCCAAAACAAAAGTCATAATCCACTCTATAGAAGCTGATGTTCAAGTGAGAGAAATTTCCAAGAAATAGCAAACAAAAGCAGTGCTTTATTAAATGGGTTGCATTAGTTACATCTTGAAATTGGAAGATTTTGTTTTGTATTATTGATGTCAAACAAGTAAGGGAAAAATATATAGTAGAAATTTAGAGAAAAATCAGAGATAGATAGAGGCAATTAGGGAGATGCAGAGGTAATTAGTAGAGAAACCTAGAAAAGTGGGATAAAATCTCATACCTCAATATCTCAATCTCAAATATTCATCATCTAAAACCTAAAATAACATAGATATTTATAAGCTATAAGCTTAATACCAAATATAATCCTAAAATCCTAATACTATGGAATTAAATAAAATACTAATTAATATAAAATAACCTGAAAATAGCCTAAATATATGCAAAAATTACAATCAAACCCATAAAATATAAAACAAAATCCTAGATAACTCAATCCCTCAACTAGCTAGCATATTTCCACATCCTCCATAAAAAAAACTTATCAAGGAAAAAGAAGTTCCACAATTAAAAAATAGTGGTCCTCGAAAAAATAATTTTATAATATTATATATTTAAAACTTTTTAAAAAATAAAATATAAATATAAAAAAAGGAAAAACAGAAAAAAAAAGGTTCCACAGAAAGCAATGGGCCACACTTGAAAGAAAATAAATTTAATTTAATAATAAAATATATAAAAAACTAAAACAAAAAAACAACAAAGGAGGTGTAACAAATTGTTTCGTTGAACATCTGCAACATTTATACTATAAATAGATTTTATTATTTGACACATTAACGACAGTTACAAATTTTATGACCGTATATTAATGGAGCCAAATCAAAATATTGTAAGATGGAATCTGATGGTTAATTTTTTTTTCCAAACTTGATTCGAAAATTAATTGAGTTACACAAATTTGACACTCAATTATTATAATTTATGTAAAGAATTTGAAAATCATATCCAACTTGAATTTGCATTCGAAATTAAAGTTTAAATAAAAATTTAAAATATGTAAATAAGTATTATATTCTATTTATATATATGTAATATTTAAAAATTGAGATATTTGATAAAATTTATGCATCACTTGAATATTTCAAAGTTTGAATATGCTTTAATTCAAATACAAGTTTAGTTTGACGATAAAGGAGTCAAATTCTAAGATATGAACTTGAATAATTTATGAGTAAATTTATTTACTCCCTTAAACATCTAACAAGAAATTTTACTTCAATTTCATTCTATACTTACCATTTGATATAAATTTACATGGAAGTATTGTTAAAAAAATTTAAATGCATGTAACATACTAATAAAAAAAATTGAAGTTGATGGATATTGATTTATTACGCATTTACCCCCAACTTGCAAAAATTTACTTATGAAAGTATAATTATGAGAAAATAAAGATTCAAATTTAGTTTTTTAAGTAAAGGACTTAATATTTAGTAAAATTAGAATTTGATTCGATATGTTGGGTTGACCCTTTTTCATTTTCAATATATGTATTATTTAACATAAAAATTATAAAAAATGTACACACAAAATATTATAAAAATATTAAAAGTTTTTTAAAAAATAAATATAATATTTAATGTACTATGATTATTGTTTATATTATTAACTATGTGTACCATATTGGGACCATTGACATTTTTTTAATTATTTGATCAATCGTCTGATTTTTTAATTATCGTATATTATAATTTTTATGTGAAAACGAAGAAAAATAAGAATGATTCAAGTATTATAATTTTAAATGAAAGTTCTTGAACACTTGCATACTCCATGAGAAGGTAAGCACGATAACTATGATGAAAAGATGTCCAAGCCAGTTCCGGTCGCAATTGGACCTTTAATTCCAATCACCAAGAAAGAGGAGTAGACTACACGGGTTATGATGGATACAGTGACAAATGTAATGGTTTTATTAGGCGAAAAAGATGTGGAAACAGCGAGGACCTTGGCTGTATAAGGAAATTTGGGATTGACCCAACAGGCATAGAACAACTCGATCACGCCAGAAACTACTACAATCGTACCTGCTGCTAAACTCATCGGAAAACCAATTAATACGTAGAATACACCAACTGCACATGTTAGCAGGGGACTAGCCCAGAAGGTTGCTTTTATGGCTTTTAATGGATTGTGAAAAGAGATCGACTACAATAGAAAAGAAACAAATTCCAGCAGAAGCTGTTGAAACAAGAAGTGAAGGGTACTATTTCTTGGGGTGGAAATGATTGGTATTATTAGGATAGATGAGGCCACGGATGGTTAACACGATTACAAAGATGGAGACTATGAACAACTGAATGTAGAAAATGATTTGAAAGAGCTTCCTGAGGAATTGTCTCGCCATTGTTGCTTTTGTCTTGATGCTTGGTTCTTGTCTCTGTCAACCAGTTGAAAGAAAGTTAAAATAAAAATGAAGCATAAGGAAAAGAAGGAAACAGGAAACAGAAAATTGGCTATCGATGACTACGTTTAGCAAAACAAAACTTAGTGCTTGCTGTCAATGACTATGTTTAACAAAAAAAAAAATGTGGTGCTTGAATGCTTCTTTATAAACAAAATTTATTGTTTATCAAACACTGTATTTATTGCTATAGAAACTATGTGTTTGTAACAAATACTGTGTATAACAAAAACATAGTGGTTGTTTATAATTTTTTTATTTATTAAAGACAATGTTTATATTAAAAAAAAATCGCCTTTGAACTCTATTATTATTATATATATTTCATAACATATCACTTTATTATTAACATGATAAAAATGAAAACTTTTTTTTAAAATTTTGTTGTTTAATGGTTGTCACATGTTTAATTTTAATAATATAATTTGTAGTTAAAATATTTGACATGTGTTATTAATATGTAATGAAGGATATTATAATAAAAAAATTTTATTACTTAATACGAGATTCTGTGAATCAAATATAAGAATTTAATATTTTTATGATAAAAAAAATTAATCATTTTTTAAAATTTATACTTTTTTGGAGATCACTTTTTATTTTGAAATCTTATATTTCACCAAACAAATGTCCCATAAATAATTGAGATTCTTAAATAATCTCCTCGACAACAATCAAATAACTTCAATGACAATTTAACCTTTGCAAACACACAATATTCTAATTAATAGCACTAAATTTCCCACAATAAACAAACAAAACTTACCAAAATTCTTACAACTATCTAATTGCCTAGAACTTGAACTTGTTGCTCTTGAAATCATGGTTACATTAATTTGGATGTTCCACAATTTGGTTGAAAAGGTTTCAGGGTTGAAGAGATTGAAAATGCTTGAAAGCAAATGGGTGCTTCGTTTCAAGTTGAAAGAGAAAGAAAATGGATGCTTGCTTTTGAGTTGAATTAAGGAAAGAAAAATTAAACAAAAAGAAAATAAAAAATAAAAAAAAAGGTCTGGTTGATCGGGCTGTTGTGGATTGCTATTGCCGGTTTTTGGCTGTTGTGATTGAGAAGGTGAAGTCAAGAGGGATGACTCATGGGTTGAAGGAGAAAGAACAAAAGTAAAAAATGAAAAAAAAAAGCCAAAGTGAACGAAAAATAAAAGAGAAAAAAGAAATGCCACATCAGTAGGACAAAATGATATTTTTAGGCATGAAAATACCACATCAGTAGTTCATGTAGATAAAAAGTTCACGTTAGCAACTTAATGTTAAATTTTTAACTTAGTTATATTTTGGGTTGAAGTTTCAGATTTCAAAAAGTACATGAGTTTGATTTGTTCAAATTATTATTCAAGGGACTAAATCTTATTTGATAAGGTAATGTAACCAATTTTTGATTTAAAAAAATTAAATGCTAAATTTATGATATAAAAATTATTTGATATATTAAAAATGAAATATTTAATATATTTTTTATTAATTCTTTTTATAAAAAATAGATCTAATTTTATAAGTATTTTCAATTGTTAAAAGTTGAAATTAAAATAATAAATGGTTAAAAGAAAATAATGTATGATTTTTGTGTAATAAGAAAATAATGTATACTTAGTATAATTAAATATATTTTTTAAAATAAAATTAATTTATAGCTAAAAATTTAATCAAGATATTCAACGTTATTTCATTGAAATTATTTCTTTAAATATTTTTTTAAAATAAATCATTAAAAATAGTTTTTTTTTTTTATTATTATTATTTTAATTCCATCTACTTAGAAACCCCGAGGTGAGCATAAAATATTAAAATCCCAGACGAGAAACCTAGGATTAAAGAAAAAAGGGAAAAAGTAGCAGAGGCACAAAGAGAGATGAAACAAAGATGGGGGGAGGAATGGAGGCAAACAAAAACAGGTTCATAGAAGATTGGAGCACTAAAAGAGAGAATCTGGAGGTCAACTTCCGCTGGACTCGCCGCAACTTAGCTCTCGTTGGCATATTTGGCATCGCCATCCCCGTCCTTATCTACAAGGGCATTGTTCGTGAATTTGTAATCTCTTTTCTCTTATCTCTCTTCAAATTTATACTAAAGCATGATGTAACGATTTGGGTTTGATTTGCTTCCTGCGATCTTAATTTTTATTGCATTTTAAAGTAGTTGAAATGTGGATTTGGGGATTTTGTATTAGTAATCGATTTGCGGGTGCACAATGCTTGTCGAGATTAACTGACTGACTGCGAGTCGTCCATTTGTCGTTTTATGCGATTTATGTTTATTGGGTTTTAATTGATTTTCCTTGGGGTTTAGTTGTTTGAAAAGGGTTTTGAAAATTCAATTTTTGTCTGAGTGAACATTAGGACTTTTATTCTAGTATTGCCTGTAAAAGCTGATAGTCTTCCCATGTAAGCTATAAAAATGAAAACCCGGGCAAATCATTCTTTGGTGTTCACTTGTCTACCATAGAACAGGTTAACAGTTGAGAAAGCAAAGAAAAGAAAAAATTGATAAAAGTTTGCCAGGGCAGTTCTTGGTGCTTAAAATTTTGTGCTTGGGTGATAGGAGAGTATAGGAGTGTAGATTGAAAGAGAACAAACGTTTTGCTCTACCTTGGTAGTTAGATTTTGCACATAGCAGTTACAAGGTAGGTGAAACCAAACCCTCTTGAAAACTCTTGAATTCCTGTAAATCCGGATAATTTGATTTAACAATTTCAGCTTTTGACTCCCCTTTTACTCATCAGCATTTATTGTGATGATGATTTTGAAATTAGGGAATAGTGGCTATAGCAAATTCTACTTTTCAATTTTCAATACTCTCTACTCCACTTCCAAACAAGGAAAAGGATTGTTTTTTACTCTACTCTTCTCAAAATTCCCGCTGGTTACTGTATTCAATAGTCACTATGCTTTCTGAGAACTCTATCTAAGTGGTTAATGTATTCAAAGCCTACTAAAGGGATGAGGCTCATTCTGAATCATGTCAAGATCTCCTGGTAGTAACTATTGGAGTGGGCTTTTGTGGGCATTAACCATATACATTCTGGAAGCTCTACGTGGTAGATAGGTCCTGTTTACAGTGGAGAAATGTGTCAATTATATTATTCTATTCACAAGAAAGTGGTAAGAAGTATTTGTGAACTTAGTAAACTATTGTTGTAATTAGTTTTTGTTCAATATATGTACAATAAGTATTGAGTAGCTAGATAACTTGATGGCAAAAGAGAGTATGATTTCTAGGTTCTTCACTTTCATAAAGGGTAAATTGATCCACTTATTGCATATTCTTGTTCTACAGTGATTTTATTATTTTTTAAAATTATGTTCCTTAGAGTATTGGATGTCAATAGACTCTGTAGTTGATCTGACTTCTCATATTACCCAGTTACATGAAGTGTAAAACTCATATTCGCACCACATGAAGTTTTATGTGAAGTTGATGTCAAGTGTCTTGATTAAGTGTCAATTATGTCAAATGAATGGTTCAAAAATTTCTACTTATGAGTGGTCAATTAACTTGTGTCTTCTTCTTGATTATTTCAAAATTGAATAACTTGGTCCCTTACGTGGAAGTGGAGTTGCCTCAAGATATGACTTGATCAGATTTTGTATTCTCAATTCCTCTGAACTTCCCTCCTGCTCTTCCCCTGTGTTACACAAACTATTCATTTTACCTTAACAGGCCTTGTGCAACACTTCTTGGAGACCCTCAAATTAATGTAGAAAATTACCAAAAATATGACATCTGTGTCCAACATGGGATCCTGAGTCCATGCAATGTAGATCTTCGTCTCTTCCCCCAGTTTAAGTTAGTTGTTTCAATGTCCATTAGCTGAGTTCTTATCTGCTAAATATTATGGGTTGCTTTTATGATCACATTGGAGATGTGGCATTCAAAAATGCTGAAACTGGTGTCTTATTCAATTTCTTGGATTGTATTTTATTGTTTATGGTATTCCATGAAGATATTTTCTGTACATATACCAAGAGTTACTTTTATCAAATACTTTTTTTTTGTTTTATTGCTAAATTTTTGTTATATTTATTTCTGTTGTTAAATTATGCTCTAAAATGCAATGTTGCTGCTATAAGATTTCTCTCTGTCATTTATTATTATTATTATTATTATTATTATTATTATTATTGGTACGTTTAGACAAGGCTGGGGGAGGATGAGAAGAACTGGGCCAAATTTGAATTCTTATTTGCTATAAGGTCACTTATTATTCAAATCTCTTAGCAGCGTAGCAAATTAATGCGCATGTTTGTGGGGCATGTACAAGTGTAAATTCAAAATCTTCTTTTGACCATTAAATGCGATTTTTTCTTTTATACTCTTGATTTTCTTCAGCATTTCATTAAGTTGTTTGTTTTAATTCTTGGATAGTGTTGCAATATCTTGTTTGATTTCTGTCTTGTATTTTTTGCAAGGTCATGTTGCCATAGGGTTTAAAATTTGTTTTCCTTCTTTATTTTGCTATGTGCATTTGTCTAACTGTTTTTGTAATTCTGGCAACAGCATTTGCAGGATGAAGATGCAGGTAGGCCATACAGGAAGTTTCTGTGAGTTTTTCACTGCGATGCTTGATAATAAAGATCAATGAGTAAAACTAGGTTTTCTATGGGACTATATATTGTGTTGTTTACCCGGTTTCAAAATTTCTGTCTTTTTGTTCATCTTGACCATATCTTGTGTTTTTTCTTGTATGTTTCTTGTGTACATTTTCAATGTTTAAATTATGCTTTATTTAAGATTAAATGTTTGGGATATTGTTCACTTCATAATTAAACGTGGAATAAACATTATCGATTTTTAACAATTTTGAAACACACGACATTTACTTGAAAAAAAGTGACAGATGAAACTTATGTGGCATTTATGTAATATCACCAAACTCTTTCTCTCTCTTTTGAAGGGATTTCCCTCTTTGGTTTTCTCCTTTCTTAGTTTCCTCACCAAAAATCTTGCTTCCATATCAGTTGCATATCAGTCCTTGTCGTTATTGTTGCTAAGACCACTGAAAAGCTGACCACTTTCTTTTTTTTTTTTTCCTCTCATTTCTGTTTGAATCCACAATGTGCCTCTCTTGTCCTTAAAATGTTTGAATCCTCCATTTCGTTCTGGGAAATCATGAAAAAAACAATGCTATAAATCTGGATCGCTACTATCAGACCTTGACCCCTTCTTGTTTGGTCCACACATGCTTAATCTTTTCAATAAAACTGCTCTGCTTGTGAAAAAGGTCCATTTGGTCCATGTATGCCTAATCTTTTCAATAAAACTGCTCTGTTTGTGAAAAAGGGTTGGATTTCAAAGACAGGAGTTAGGTAAGAGAGTTGCTTTTGCTTAAGCTGATTTTTCTTTCCTAGCTTTTGATAGAAACAAAGACAAACGGAGAATCATTCTTATAGTTCCAATATCTTGAAGGCTTCAATGGTTGAAAATTTCTGATTTTTGTAGTTTTCAATACAATAGCAAAAAAGAAAAAAAAATGTGATTTATTTTTATTAGGTTACAGATTATAAAATCAATTTAGGATATGTTAAATTTTTTAAGAAATCGTATTTTTCCATTTGAAGTAAGATGATTGTAAATGAAATGTATGATTTTTGGTTTGTGGACTGGCTGTATCTACTGTAATTGATTGGTTATGAATTCTAAAATTTTTGTATCATAGAAACAAATAAAATTCTTGTATCATTTTTGTTTGTTTTTCATAAATTAGTTAGTTCTGGGATTTAGGTTTTAAAAATTGGGATTATTTTTTCTTCAAAATTGCCATATCAGCCACAAAACATTGCCATGTTAGCCAAGAATTGCATGTTTAGATGTCACATAAGTAAAAATGACACGTGAAAAAAAATAATTCAATTTATCACGTGAGTTAACGGTATAGTATTTCACTCTTTTAATTTTGTTAGAAAGAGTTTTTTTTTATTATACTTGAAAATTTTTGGTCTGGATTTAATTTAAATTAAATACTATATCCTTAATTGAGAATTAACTAAATGTTAAATCCTACAATTAGCATTTAGCTTTTTCATTAGAATATTTACAAGCTTACATAGTGTGGGCTTTCTGGTGCAGTTTTTGATCTATTGTTTGTTTAGAAAGTTGAATATGTAGATGATGTGCTTCCAAATTTTGGAAGCTTGGGAAACATTTTGGTTACTTAAGGTTATGTGAAAAGAAAAGCCTTAGGAAACACAAAAGCCAAATTGAATTGTTATTTTTATAGAGGTGGTAATTGGATGGATTGATTTGTGTTTAGTTCTGGTTCAAAAGTTGAAATTTGGGTTCGGTTCATTTATAATTTGGTTAAGATAATGTTAAAATTAAATTGGTATAGATTCTTTTTTTTTTTAAATAATAATAATTCAATGAGTTCAAGTAATTTCTTATGTTAATTATATTGATTATGTTTAATTAAATTAAAATTCATAAAAAGGAAAATAAAAAAGTATTATGCTAAACTTAAGCTTCTAGCTTAGATTAAAATTAGGGTTCGAGTCAAATTGATCTAGAATCTTGATATATTGGGTTTGGGTAGGGTATACGGTTGAGTGAATCTTTTTAAGTTTAAATAGGCTTTACTTTCAGCTCTATAGGGTTATATGTCTTGACTAGGTTAAATTTTGAAATTTATGTTATTAAATATTTGAAGTAGCTATGGCAAAAAAAAAAAAAAAAATGTTAAATGTAGCTGGAAATGTTAAATTTGCTGAGTAAGTTATTAAATAGCTACTGAAATAGACGGAATCATCTATATATATATATATATATAAAATATTATATTACAAGATATGTGATTATTTAATAAAATTTGTTTATATAAACGTTTAAATAGATAGTCTATTTATTTGACATATAAGAAATTTATCAAAAAAGACAAATCTTCTTTTTATACTATTTATTAATTAAAATAAATAAATGTATTTTAAATAATTAATAGTTATATAAATCTCTATTATATTTTAAATCAAGTGTTGATCTAATTTTATAATTCACCAATTAAAGAATCTAAAAAAATAAATATTTTAAATTTTAAAAAAATGAGGAATCAAATTCAAGATTAAATCATGAAATAAAAATTTTAAACTTTAAAATCTCAAAAAATATTCTTATCTTATTAAATTCACTCATAATCTTTTGTTTTTTAAATTTCTTTAAAATTTGTAATCATAATATCACTTATTATTTTTTTTGAAATTCGAAATATATTTATCAATTTAATTTGAATAAAATTTATTTCAAAACTTACTCTTTTTAACTATAAAAAATATAATAAAAATCCTATGCATTGCACTGGTTAAAAAGTTAATTATATTGTATTATATTATATTATAGAAGGTATAAATATTGATGTCATGTAAATGTATATGTAGATAATTTATATTTTTGATACATAAGATAGTATGTAAAATAATGTACTTAAAAAAACTTAAAAAAGCCAAAACTTTAATTTTAAAACTGAAAATACTTTAATTTATTATATTGTAAATTATTGAATTTTCAAAATAAAATTGGATGAGAAAGCAAAAAAATGGATTAATGTTGGTTACGTGAAAATATGATGCTAGCCGTTTAAAATCAAATTTAAGTTGTAATAAATATTTGAAATTTAAATAATTACAAACAAAATTAATAGTTTTTTTTTTTCTAAATTAAAAGAAATTTCAAATATGATTTTTGTCTACAAATTTTCTTATAATATTTTAGTATTTGATTTTTTAAAATTAAAAGACATACATATACATATATATATATATATAATCTATTATATTATTTTAAATTAAAAAAAATTTATCCGGCCATTTTACGTAAATAGTAATTACCATCCAATAATAATACTACGTTTTAAGCATCATGCATTCCAGGATGTAATTTTATTCGCTTCATTCGTTACAATTCTAAACAAAAGCACCAATTTGAAAACATGATCTCAAGCATGTCATGGGTTGTCATTTTGCAACTTTGTTTTGCTTATGCTAAAACAATTCTATATTGCCTACTATGTTTCTTCAATTTAAAGCATTCATATCTATTTATCTGATAAAAAGAATGGAACATAATATGAGAAAAGAGCATCTAATAACAATTTCAATGAAGGAATTAAAAGAAAAACACTGAAGTCTCAGAATTCCAGACTAGCAATGTTTTCAAGGTTGAAGCGCTCAAGCTACATCTTAACAACTTTGAGAGGACAAAAATAAAAGAGAGCTTAATCTCATTCTTAGAGCCATCTGATACATCAGGCTTTCTGAACAGGCCAACTGCATGTTCGAAATTAATTTTTTCTTCCCTTTTCTGTTTTTTAATTTATTTTTATTTCTAACCTAAAGTAAAAAATGAAATAGAAAAAATTACCTACTATGTTACAGAATTTTTGCTGCATATGCCTTAAGAGATATGTTTTCCAAGAAAATATATGCCAATTCTAAAATCTTTCAGCAACTAATTTGCTACATGTGCAACACACGAATTATTTTTATTTTTATTTAAATATGAATAAAAAAATAAATTAATATTATTTAATCATTTACATATTTAAAAATATATAAAACATAAATAATATAATTAAGATATCAAATTATAATAAAATAAAATTTTTAATTAAAAAATTAATAAAATTTAAAATATACTATAAAATATTATTGATGGAAGGAAAAAAAAATCTAGAAGATATAGAAGATTTTATATTGAGAGAATAATGAAGGGAGAATTTTAAGTCATCAGGCTTACTTTTCCTTGTCTTACACCCTTTCGTAAGAAATGAAATTAGATTTCAGTTCATCTTAATATTTTTATTAATAAAAGGAGTGTTATGATATTGAAGAAAAGAAAGTATAGAAGATTACAAACTTTTATATAAGGTAATAATCCATTGGTCGTTTATATTATATAATATAATTTTCAAATATTCTAATTAATTATTATTTTATAATAATATTTTGACATAAATAATAAGTTTAAATAATTGTGATCAAGTAAACTGTTATTGAAAGTCTTTTTACATATGTAAAATAGTTGAATTGAGAAAAAGATAATACCTGATTGAATGAAAAGTCAAAGGCAAAAATAAAAGGTTTGTGGACAGCACCTACAAAAATGAGAATAAATGTTTAACTTTGCACCTTATAGTATATGTAAAAAAAGCCAATTGAAAGAAAAAAGAAATACCCAATTAAGAGAAGAGTCAAAAGTAAAGATAAAAAGCTTGCGGATAGAACCAATAAAAATATAAGAATACATATGTTTTTATAATTTTGTACATTATAATATATGACAAAAAGTCAAAGCTAAACACAAAGAACTTATTGTAAGCACCTAGAAAAGAAAAAATAAATGCTTTTGTAACTTCAATAATGTAATATAAAAATAAAACAAGGAACATATAAAAGTGGAGAACAATGGCCAAAAAAAAATAAAATAAATCAAATTGATGTTAAAGAAGATGTTAAGGAATAATTTATAAATTATCAAGAAATTAAATTTAGTTTTTCTAAATATTAAAAGATTATCATAATTTTATTGGGATAAAATTACATTTGATATTTTTATATTTTAAAAGATATATCTAAATTAATAAAAAAATAATTTTAAAAAATATATTATTGCCTTGATTATTATAAATAAAAATAAGTAGTACATATTTATTGGGAAATTTTGATGAGTGTTTTAAAAATAAATTATTTAATTTTTATGTTTACTTTGACCATTCTTAAGGTCATTTTTAGTTTCTAGTCCAATAATCTCTATCCTATATTCATCTAATTTTCTTTTGTTTTTGTAACTCCGTTAGAGCCTTTGTAGACTTTAAAGAGCTCATGTAGACGTTTTGATTTAGATTAATAAAAAATTTTTTTAATTAAGTCTCATCTCATGAGACTGTAATTTAAATCAATCTACATTGGTATTGATTGGTTTATCTTTTACTAATTTTTAGTGTGAATATATATTATGTTGAAAATATTTGATTGTATTTGTAATTTTTACTTGTAATACAACTTTTGAGATATATTTAAAGGTATATTTGACGGATAGAGATGGTTTTTTTTTGTTCCAGTTGAAATAGAAACTTCAAATAATTAAAAAAAAATAAATATATCTTAAAAAGATTTGAATAACCAATGATTTTTTAAATACATTTATTTAATCCATAAATACAAAATAAGAATTAATTTTAAATCTTACAAAAAATAATAATTTTATCTATTTAATTATTTAAAATCTAAAATGGTTTTCATTTAAATTTTAAAAATTTTGGATAATTCAATAACTTTTGAAATATATATTTTTGATAAATAGTCTAAAATTAGAAAATATCTTATGTGTTAATATAAAATTTTTTTACGTGTCAAAAAAAAATGCTGTTCAAGTAAATATCTAAATCAACAAATTTTATTTGATAATTACATATGTTGTAATATAATATATATTTAATAATAATCTATTTGAACCTACAGTTATCTACTATGATGCCATTTGTCAACTTTTAGTCTATTCTTTGAATCCTTTTATCTTTCCTTTTCTTTCTTTGTTTCTTAAATTTATTATCCTGCCATTTTTATTCTTTTTTTTTTTCAAAAATTAAACTCTTTTGGCTGCTAATAGCTATATGGTTGACATTAATTGAAAAAACAACCACTTGACTTCTTATTCTTTATTCTCGATTGTCCATTCATTATTTTTTTTGGGGAAATTCAATCATCATACCTTGCATTTGTTCATCCTCAACTATTCGTTATTTGTTTTTGTGAAGATTCAGTTGTTATACCGTACATTTGGTCATGATTCTTAAAAAAAAAGTTTCTGCCATTAAAAAAAAAAAAAGCCCAAATCCTTTCTTATTTCTTATACCCAAATCCAATTATTTGATTTTTTATTTACTTAAGAACAAACATTCTTTCATCTTCCATTTTTCTTTCCCTAGGAAAAAAATAATGACAAACAGCCATTTCATTATGCAAATTTCAGATTCCAAAAGCCTTCTGTTTCAAACTGAAACAGCTAAATATTGAAGATTGCAAAATGGATCTACGTTATTTTGATAATAAAATTGGAAATTTGACTTTGAAAAATGGTAAAATTGATTAACAAAATCCTTTTTACATGATTAAATAAATGGGTTAGCCTTTTATTTTAGTTTTTTTTTTTTAATTCTCTCTTTTGATTCTTCTTCTTGCATAAAAAGTAAATCAACAATTTTTGTGATACTTGAATAACTTTTTTTAATTATTTACATTTATTTTATATTATTATCATAATGTATAGATCTGTTGACCCACTGCTAGACATGATCTAAGGAGTCGTCACCAATCTTTTTTATATAGGTGTGATTGGTCACTTAACTGAATTTGTCATATTTTAAAGAAAAATCTCAAGCTTGACTTAAATATCTTTAAAATATAGATTCTAGCCTAAGAAACCAGAACTAAATCTAGGAGTATGATTATGTGTAAGGAAAGTTATAGTATCCTTATAATGTCTATAAAAGGATGGTATTAGTTTGATTTCGTGTTATCTAAAACCTTAAAACTTTATCAAATAATTTAATATTAAAAATTATCATGAAATTACTCCAATATATTGGTAATAATTCAAGAACATTTTCTCACCTCAGGAGTATTCAAAGAGACTATTTGTCATGCTTTGAAGAGGCTCCATCGTTGAATTTATTTAAATTTTGTAAAAAACTTTTATTGGTGATAATAAATGAGATTTGAAATCTTAGTATCGAAAATTTTTATCTAAATTCTCCACTATATTGGTAAAATTTAGAAAAGATTTTCTTACCTAGGAATTTATATAAAAATTGTTATTTGCAACGCTTTTAGTAATTCTATCATTAGATATTCAAAATCTAATTTTTATTAAAACACTTAATTTTCATAAATATTTTTCAATATGTTGGTAAGATTTTTTGCTAAAAATTATTATCCAATATGTTAATAGGATTTTATGGAAACTATATTTTCTTTTTTTTTTTTAAAACTTGATTTTTATTAAAAACCATAAGATTCTCTAATCTATTGGTAAAATCTTATTTAAAATACAAGCTTATTTAAAATCACAAACCCTCCAATATGTTGTTAAGGCTTTTTTTGAAAACTATTTTTTATTTTTCTAAAAATTTAAGTTTTATAAAAAATTAATAAGGTTCTCCATTATGTTAGTAAAACTTTATTTTGAAAATAAAATTGCTTTCCAATATATTGGTAAGGCTTTATTTTATTGAAGAATTTATTTTAAAAATCTGAACCTTCTAATATGTTGGTAAGATTCAGTTTTTATTTAAAAATTTATTTTTTAGAAACTTGAACCTTCCAATATGGTAGTAAGATTCTTTTTTTAATTAAAAAATTATTTTTTAGAAACTTGAATCTTCCAAAATATTGGTTAGATTTTTTTTATTTTTGTTTAAAAATATTTTTTATTTAAAAAATATTTACAAGTAAATGGAAAACAAATAAATAAAAAACAAATAAGCAAATAATAAAAAGAAAATAAACACATAAATAGAAAATAAATAAACAGATAAAAAATATAAACAAAAAAAAAATATACCAAGAGTATAGCTCAGCTTTGCGGTTTGGAAAATGTAGCTGCAGGAACAAAAAAAGTGGCTTGAATGGTTAGAGAGTGGCTCGATTTGGTTCACCAACATCTAAGGAAACATGGGTTAAAAATCGAGTTGATCGACATGAGTTAGGTCATCCATTTCAAAACAAGCGGATCCTAGTACTTTTAAAATACTTTAAACGATGCCATTTCACACCAGTAAAAAAGCCAAAGTTTTTTTTTTTTCTTTAGATTTCTTTTCTCCTTATTTCTTCTTTTCCTTTTCTCTGCTTCTTTATCTAATTAGGGAAGAACGACAATTGAAACTTACCAGTTTCTAGGGAAAAGGTCCAAAATTTAGAAATCATGCCAGAAAGTTGCTAGAAAATTCTAAGTTTGCCGAAATCTTTATTAGATTCTGGAATTTCCCAAAAACAAATTTTAAAAAAATCTAAAAAATTCAAAAAAAACTTCAAATCAACTTTTTGACCTTTTAAAATCCTTAAAAAATCACCAGATCAAGTTTGGATAAGGGCTCTACATTCAGCTAGATCACTTCTAAGAAGGAATTAATTACACATGTGATGTATGAAGAGTTTCAAGATAACATAGACCTTAGCATGATTGGCCTTAGGATTTCAACTCATGATGAACTCTATCCATTCAGCTATGGAAAAGGGGAAGCTTAATTTGCATGATCATGGACTTTTCAAGCACTATCCCATTTGGCCAAGCATGCTTAAGCTTGAAGAAGTCTTATTTGGCTATGACTTTTTAGAAGATGAAGATCAAACTTATTACTTAAAGTTTGAATTTGAAAATAACTTTTATAAATTCTACCCTTTGGTTGAACCCTCTATTATAAATAGGGAGGGTATTTACCCCTTTCCATCAACCCACTATTTACTTCTCTTCTTTTTTTAGTTTTTAGTTTTAGTTCTTTTATTTCTTTAATTGAGTTTTGGCTTAAGTGACAGATTTGTCAATAATCACAAAACTTTTGTTTCTTTAAATTCTTTTATTTCAATTAAAGAAGTATTATTTTTCAAGATTTCTTTTGCATTACTTTTAGATTTCAATTCTTGTTTTTACAATCTTTATTTCGATAAAAACATTATTTTTCATTCAAGATTGATTTAAGCTTTCTTTTATTTTTAACAGGATTCGACCACCATTTTCTTTATTATTCTACAAGTTATTTTCATGCAATCTTTATTCCAAGTTTACAACAAGCAATTGGCATTTTCAAGTTTTTATTTTATTTTATTTTTATTTTTCAAGCTTTCAATTCTTGTTTTCTTAAATCTTGTTCTTTTTGGCAATCTTATTTTACTTCCCAAGTGACAGTTGGTGAAATCAAGATCTTTACCTACACATCGTTTTTAATCTTTACATTTCTTTGCAACCAAAAGTCTTTGGTGTCATTGCTGGGGATAATAGTAATGTTCTTAATATCAATAAAATTTTTTATTTTCTTATAATCTAAACCTTTTTATTTATTTATTTACTTTTCTTTGATTTTTTATTATTTGCATGTGCAGATCCAAAAATGTTGACTTTGCTCTTATTGATCAAGAAATTGAAAGAACCTTTAGAAAAAAGAAGAAAAAAACAATCAGCACCATTTGTGCCAACACTCATGGCTAATGCAAACAATGAAGGGCAAAGAACTTTAAGGGACTATGTAGTTCCTATGTAGATGGTTTTCAACCATCCATTAGAAGGTCATGCTAATAACTTTGAAATAAAGCTTTCAATTATACAAATGGTCTCAACTTTTGTGCAATTTGGAGGGTTACCAAGCAATGATCCAAATCTCTATTTTTTAAAACTCTTTTTGAATAATGTAATACATTTTGTTATAATGGTGTTTTTGATGAAGCAATTAGACTAAGATTGCTTTTTTTTTTGTCTCAAAGATAAGGTGAAAAGTGGTTGTCATCATTACCACCTAGTTTTATCACCACATGGGATGATTTAGTCTAAAACGTTTCCAATAAAATTTTTCCCACCAGCAAAAATAGCAAAGCTTAGGAATGAGATCACCATCTTTTTGCAAGCAAATGGTGAAACACTATATGATAGATTTGAATGATTCAAGGGGCTATTAAGAAAATGCCTACACCATGGATTACCCTAGTGACTTCAAACCTAGATTTTTTACAAAGGTTTCATACTACCTATAAGAATCACTTTAGATTTAGCTGTTGGATGGGCAATTATGAGTAAGGCTCTTGAAGAAATAAATGATCTTATTGAAAGATGACTGTTAACAATTACCAATGGGGCATAAAAAGAAAGATTTAGTAAAAAAGTTTGCTAGTTTATTTGAGGTTGATGCTATTACTTTTTTCAACTTTGAACTGCCTTACCAAAAAGATTAAAGCCTTAGGAAACTAATCCCAAACTAACCATGTGAATGCTATACAAAGCCCCTTTGTCTCTTGTAATATCTGTGAAGGACTCCATTTCATTGAAAGATGCTAGTTTAGAGTAGAACCAGTCTAATACATCTAACCCGCCAAGCCATACACAACCCTTATAGCAATACCTATAACTCTGGATGGTGAAACCACCCGTGTTTTTCTTGGAACCAATCCAACCACCAATAACTAAAACAACAAATACTACCCTAACCCACCAACCTATAACCCACCATAAGAAAAGAAAGTCACTTTTGAAGACATGTTGACCTAAATGATGCAAGCTAATAATGCCAATATTTAGGCCAAGCTACATTAATTAAGAACCTAGAAACAAAATAAGTCAACTCGCCTAGCCATAGCCAATTGACTTATAAGTACTTTACTTGGCAACATTGAATCCAACCCTAAAAGATATGACAAAGAGGGATTTAATACTGTTTATTCTTTGAGAGAATTTGTTGGGATGAAACATTTTGATAAAGAAGATAATGAACATATAGTAGTAAACCTTTCCAGTTTTGTAAGACAACCTAAAATAGATTTTATGAGAAAAGAGGATATATTAAGAGATGATGAACCCCTAAGATTTGGTAGGAAAATTTTATAAGGGTTTGACCCCATGACATTAGAAGCCCTTGAGGATGACATTAGAAAAAATTACCTACAACTCTTAACTAGAAAGTAAAGAGATCCAGAGAGTTTTACTATTCCTTGTAAAGTTAGACACCTAAAATTTGATGATGCTCTTTATGATCTTGGTTCTAGTATAAATTTAATGCCTCTTAATGTTTTTATGTAGCTAGGGTGTGGAGAGCTAAAGCTTACCAAATTCAACATTAAATTTGTTGATTAGTCTACTAAGTTATCACAAGGGATGTTAAAGAATGTATTAGTGAAAGTTAGTAAAATGTTTTTCTTTTAAATTTTGTTTTTTAGACATGGAGGATGATGAAGCTCTATTACTGTTAGGAAGACCTTTCCTATTGACTGCTAAGGCCTTAATAGATGTTTATGAGTCTAGCCTTACCTTTAGATTTAAAAATAAATAGTGATGATTTGTATTTGGAGGTTGTGGTGTACATAGAGATAAAAAAGATGTTAGTGCAGTCAAGATAAAAAAAAACCTTAGGGAGTTTGACTTAATAGCCAAACCTTCTGACCTTATAACTCAAAACCAATTGGTAACCTCTAGCTCCAACAATGTTAATCTTATAAAGAATTCAAGTTTTGTGTATATTATACCTATTAAGAGAGTTAATACTCTTATTAAAACCAAGTCTATTTATGGCATTCTGTAAAGAAAAAAGTAACAAGGTAAACTCCCTCCAAAGGGATAAGATGATTTTTCATGGTTAAGCTTGACCAAAACTGGTGTTGTTTAGAAGGCAACCCAAGTTCTATTTTAATGGTTATGCTTTTTGTTTTCTTAATTTTTTTTTCTAGATCATGTATGTTTTTAATGTTTTCTTTGAGTTTTTATATGAGGAAAGTGAAGCAAAGATGATACCAAAATGTGATTTTGCTTTGAAAAGAATTTAGGGAGTATTTCTTTTTCCTTGGTTGTTTGATATATTGTTCCATTTAAGTGTTAAGGGGGAAGAAAACTTTTGAACGTAAAATGATTTTGAAATCTTAACCCATTTTTGCTTTTAAACAAAATTGACATACTAAATATCATTATGATGCTCACTGAGTTGAAGTTGCATATATTTTTCAAAAATGACTAAAGTATGATATGAGGTTGATTATGGATGTAATGGAACTTGAAAGGAATTTTCAAGCATGCTTTTTTTTGGATATGATTTTTATGCATATATTTCTATTATCTTTATATGAAATGCTATAATTTTTGTGAAAGTTTATGAGATGTGGATTTACATGAGATTTAAGAATATGAATAAGTGTTCTAGAATTCACATACTCAACTCTTGAGGAGAAATTTTAGAATGTATTTGATTCAAGAGATGATCTAGATAGTTCTTTGGACCATTTGAGCCTTTTTCAAGCCACCTTATTTGATGCATCCCTTGTACCTTTATTTTGAGCCTTTTATAGTAATCCTTTTCTTTGTTTATTTTTGCCACATAATAAGTGAATAAGCTTTTTCTTTGAATATTATTATCCTTTATTTTGTTTTACCTAACCTATTGTGCTTATTTATGTGTGGACATGTTTATGATTTTGGAAAAAAATGAGGCGCAAGGAAAGAATGAACAAAAGAAAGAAAATGACAAAAGCAAAAGCAAATCCTAATAAAAGAGAAAAATAGTTGAATTTAAAAAAAAATGCCGTGAATAAAGGAAAAAAAATAAAGTGATGCCTCACAAGTCAAAGCTTCAAAATGAGCTCTCATTTGTTCAAAGTCCTAGAAATTGAAAGAAAGTAAGCTTAAGATTTTTAAGCCTAAAATTTTATTTTTTTCTTTTTTGACCCAAGCCTTATATTACAAGCCTAAAAGACCTTTTAATCTTGAGGTAAATATGTAATCTAACATTAGTGGATAAGGATAAGGAAAGTGAACATATGAAGATTGTTCTATCTTTGAATTAAAATGTGATAAAGTATTTTGCATTCTTTTTACTTAAGTTATATGCATAGTTAGAGATTGAGTAGATGTATACGTGTAACAAGCATAAGATATTGGAAGCTTATTTTTAAAGGAATTTCTTATAACTTTATGTTTATTCTTAGCTTTCTGTTATGCAATAGTATATGATAGGAAGTTTATGTAGTTTTTGACTTTATAAGTATGATTATTGATATTTAATTTTGTTGATTTGAGATTTTGCTTTAAAACAAGCAAAAATTTAAGTGTAGGGGTGTGATAGCACCTAATTATATAGTATTTTTACATGTTAAAATTGGTGCTAATTTTTAAATTTTGGATATTTTTGGTGCTTTTCATGTTATTTTCATGATTTTAGGTTTTCAAGCTCATGAATATTATTTTCATGCAAGCCATGCATACAAGCATGGAAGGAGCAATTTTGGCCCAATATTGGAAGGTCATAGCCAAACCACATTGATCCATAAGATAAAGTTTTACTTGCACAATGACACTTTATCATGTTTGGCCAAAAAGACCTAATCCTAGAGTGCTTCCTTTGCTTAACCATGAAGAAATTAAGTTTGCATAAGGTCTTTACATTCAGTTAGATCGCTTTCAAGAGGGAAGCAATTACACATATGATATATGAAAAGTTTCAAGTTATCATGGACTTTAGAATGTTTGGCCTAAGGAGTTCATTTTACAAAAAACTCTATCCATTTAGCTATGCAAAAAGGGGAGTTTAATTTGCAAGATCATGGATTCTTTAAGCACTATCCCATTCGGCCAAGCATGCTCAAGCTTGAAGAAGTCCTATTCGACTATGACTTTTTAGAAGTTGAAGATCAAGCTTATCACTTAAAGTTTGAATCTGAAAACAACTTTTGTAAATCCTACCTCTTGGTCGAAACCTTCATTATAAATATAGAGGTCATTCATCCTTTTTCATCATTCCACTCCTCACTTCTCTTATTTCTTTAGTTCTTAGTTTAGTTCTCTTATTTCTTTAGTTGAGTTATTGGCTTAGGTGACAGATTTGCCAATAACCACAAAGTTTTTTTTTGTTTAAGTTCTTTTATTTCAATAAAAAAATATTATTTTTTAAGGTCTCTTTTGTATTACTTTTAGATTTCAATTCTTGTTTTCACAATCTTATTTCTACAAAAGCATTCCTTTTCTTTCAAGATTGATTCAAGCTTTCTTTTACTTTTTACAATATTCAGCCACTATTTTCTTTATTGTTTTATATGATATTTTCATGCAATCTTTATTCCAAGTTTACTACTAGCAATTGGCATTCTTAAGTTTTCTTTATTTTTCAAGCTTTCAATTCTTGTTTTCTTAGATCTTGTTTTTTTTGGTAATATTCTTTTACTTCCAAAATGATAGTTGGTGAAGTCAAGATATTTGTGTACACATCGCTTTTAATTTTTACTTTTCTTTGTAACCAAACTTTGAGTTCTAATTACTTAGATATAAGATCTTAGGATTTCGCCATTGGCACTTGAAAAGTAACCCAACATTATATTCTATAATCTTTGAGGAGCCAATATTGGAATACTTCTATTTATTTACTTGATATGTGTACTTACATGCTATACAAAAAGTAACAATCAAGGTGATATTTGAAGGTTTCGATGGTCATACCTGGAGGTTTTATAGATTGCATTCATAGAAATTAGGAGACTATGCCCTGAGGTCTTACAAATCATTTCTAATGTTGAAAAATGCTCCTTTGAACAAAGGTTCCGCAACTTAAAAAGTTTAAAAAATCTTTCTTGACCATGACTGATTTTCATGAGATATCTTTTTTTCAAAGATTAGGATCTTATCTAAGAGGCTTCTTCTTAAACGAGAATTTGAAGTTCTTTTACCAAAAAGTTTTCATACTTATATTCTTTATGTTAGATCTTACAATATCTCTATTTCTTAGATTCATGCACTACACATTCCTAAATGCAATGCATGTGATGCAAATTTTAATTAATGTTTTTTCAATTGTGGTACACAGGTTTTCATGGCTCTTTTTTCTTTTTATTCCGAGCTCTTCAAGTCTTGAGCAATAAGAACAAATTGACTTAGTTCATGAATCATCTATTTCATTCAATGTTGGCACCCATATCTTCTTTTTGAAGAAATCTTTATTTCCAAATTCGGTGTCTTTACCAAGCCTTGAACATTTCATCTTTATCTTTATCACTTTAAACTTATCCAAGGTAATGTATGAATCTTTTATGCCATTATTCATTTATCAATCATTATTTCAATTGCAAGATGTAAAATGCAATTACACATTTCTTCTATTGTAAAGTATTCAAGAGAAAAGCCACAAGATGAATCGAGAAAGAGATATGGGTATTAGAAAGACAAACACAAAGAATGAAATAAAATATCTCTTATTTAAAAGGGATGATAGAACAATTCTGGCAACTGAGTAATGTAAAGGAAAAAAAATTACATAGATGGATTATTGGGCCAACAATGCCTAAAATGAATAATCAGATAATCATGATAACACATCTTAGATTCTTTTAAAAAACTCAACCACTTGATGCATTTAACACCTTAAAGCTCTTCAAAATATGCTAGCCTTTATATTGATGAATTCCCAAATGATGTTGTATCCTCTTTATCTAAATCGCCTTTTCAAGTTTTGACTTAAATGAATCATTTTTGACTCAAATCGCCCTTTTGGGTTTTTAATTTGAGCCCTCATTTTCTTTTCTTTTTCATTCATTTTTCATTTTTCCATTTTTTTAAGCGTAGTATTTTTTCACAACTTCAAAATTTATAGGATTGGGTAAATTATCTTCGTCCATCTCCATTAAGATTAATGCCTCCACTCAAAAAAATCCTCTTTATAAGATATGAATCTTCATAATTTGGGGTCCACTTCTTTTTTTATCATGCTAATTTGGGTGAATTCTTTTCAAAACTAACTCTCCTCTTGAAAATGATGGGGTGTGATCTTCTTATCATGAGCCCTCATTATTTTTCTTTGATATAGTTTGACCATGGCATAACATTATCAGCTAAAATTTAATAGCTTATAACACTCTTGAATACATTCAGCTTCTTCCAATCTAATTTCCCTTAGGACCCTTAAAGATGGGATTTTTGCTTTCATTGGGAACATGGATTCAATCCCATAAACTAGAAAAAATAAGGTTGCCCTAGTATAGGTACATACTATTGTTCGATAAGCATGCAGAGCAAATGGCAACTTTTCATGCCAGTCTTTATATGTGTCGATCATCTTTTCAAGAATCTTTTTTATATTTTTATTTGCTGCTTTAAGTATCCCATTCATATTCAGATGGTATGGTGTCAAATGATGATACTTGATCTTAAATTTCGCATATATCTCTTTTATCATTTTACTATTCAGGTTCTCGACATTATCTAAAATGATCTTCTCTAAAAGTCTATATCTATAAATGATCTATCTTTTTATGAACTTGTAGACCATAAATTATGTCACACTTCTAAATAAGGCTACTTCTACCCATATTGTGAAGTAGACTATCATCACAAATGAATCTATGTCGATTTATAGCCTTAGGGGGTGATAGACCACTAACATTCATGTTTCACATGGAGAACAGTCGAGGTTGATGCCAAAATATGTAAAACAATTAATGGAGCATAGACCTTATTAGCATAGATCTAGCACTTGTGACATTTTTTAGCATAGTTGATACAATCATTCTCTATTGTTAACCAATAATACCTAACCTTCATGATCTATATCACCATCATATGTCCATTTCCATGTTTCTTAATTATCTTATCATGCACCTCCTAAAAAATGTTTTTTAACTCAGTCACATTTACACATTTCAACAACACCTGATCTTGGCTCCTCTTATAGAGGACATCACAATCCAGGAAAAAACCTATAGCCAACCTCCTTATAACTCTTTTATTATTCTCAATTGCTTAGTCTAGATATTACTAATTCTTACTATATATAGTAAGATATCATAATACCACGGTTTCTAATCATCTTTTTCTTTTACACTAGAACAATGTGTTGTCACATCTTTAATATCTAGTTTAATGGGCTGAATATCGGTGTTATTATCAATTCAGATCATCACAACCAAAGTAGCCAAAGCATCGGCAATCTAATTCTCTTCACCGGTAAATGCTTAAATTGGATAACTTTAAATTGCTTGAAAAGCTCTAAGATATACTTATGATATTAGATGAGTTTTGAATCCCTTATTTTCCATTCTCCCTTCAACTAATTGATGACCAAAGTTAAATCCCTAAACACCTTCAATACTTTAATTTTTTTTGTCTATTGCAACTTGTAAACTCATGACACAACCCTTATATTCAGTGATATTATTGTGCAATTGAAATTCAACCTCGCCATTAGGCGATAATGACGTTTTTCAAAAGATATTAGAATTACCCCAATACCATGCCCTAAAGCATCAGTAGTTTCATCAAATTACATTCTTTAAGAGTTTTCATTATGATCCTTCTTATCAAGTTGAGAGATAAGTATTAAATCTTCATCAAGGAAGCTAATTTTCATTAGCTCATAGTTTTCAATAACATGACCTACGAGGAATTCGATTATTGAGTTTTCTTTAATTGTTCTTTGGCTGACATATATAATGTTGTATTCCAAGAGAATTATTGGTCATCTTACAACCCTTTAAGATAATAAAGGTTTTTTAAAGATATACTTGATTGGATCTAGTTTTGCTATAAGTTAAGTACTATGATAAGCATAGCCTAAGTCTTTTGGCTATCCAAACTAAAGCATAATACATGTTCTCTAATGAGAAATACTTTGACTCATATTCTATGAACTTTTTACTTAGATAGTGATAGCTCGCTATTTTCTTCTAGACTCATTTTGTTACCTTAGCACACATCTTATCAACTTTTCATGTACTGTCAGATATAAGATTAAAGTGACAACAATACTGAAAGATTTGACAAGTATTGTTTAACTTTATCAAAAGTCTCTTGGCATTTTTTGTTCGATCCACCAGGGTTCTTCTTGCAAACAAGTTTAAAAATAAGATCATATTTGTTGGTAAGCTAAGAAATGAATCGAGAAATGTAGTTCAATCTCCTTAAAAAACTTCAAACTTTTTTTGGTGTGCTTGGAGACCATAAATCTTGAATAGCATGTATTTTGTCTGAGTCAACGTTAATCTCTTTTTCATTGACGACAAAGCCTAGCAGCTTCTTTGACATAGCCCTAAATGTATATTTGGCTGGATTCAACTTGAGTTAGAATCTTCTCAACCTCTCAAATAACTTTTTATGATTGGTGATATGGTCTTCTCCTTTGTAAGACTTAACAATAATATCATCCATGTAAACCTCAATCTCCTTATGCATCATGTCGTGAAATAGTGTTATCATGGCTCTTTAATAAGCTACCCTAGCATTTTTCAAACCAAAAGACATAACTTTATAACAAAAGGTATCCACATTATTATGAAAATGGTATTTCCATTTTATCTTAAGCCATCTTTATCTGGTTATAACCTGAGAACCCATCCATGAAAGAAAATATATAATGTCTAGCCTTATTATCCACCAATGTGTCGATAAAGGCAAAGAAAAGTTATCCTTTAGGCTAGCTCTATTCAAGTCACGATAATCGACACATATTTGTACCTTTCCATCTTTCTTAAGGATAGGTTTTATGTTGGCTACCCATTCTGGATACTTGGCCATTTGCAAAAAACTCATATCAAATTATTTTTTTTACCTCTTCTTTGGCTTCATTCGTATCTTTGGCTTCATTTGCCTCAACTTTTGTTGGACTAGTTTAATTTTCAGCTTTCGGGGTAGCCTATGTTTCACTATTTCAGTACTAAGCCCAGTTATGTCTTGATAAGACCAAGCAAAAATGTCTATAATTTCTTGAAGCAAATTTTCCAACGTTTGCCTATCTGCCAATGTAAGTGATGTGCTAACCTTAACCTTTTTCTTATTCTCATAATCACCTAAGTTTACCAATTTAGTTACCTTTTGATGAGGTTCAATTAGTTTATTTTCTTGTTCAATTAAGCTTATTAACTCTAGAGGCAAAGTATATTTCTTAGAATCATCTTCGTTGTCCAGTTCATCGATGTTAATTGAATTATCAAAATTAAACCCTTGATTGTTATGATGATTATCTTCATGTTCATTTAAAGACCTAAAATTGAATGAAATGGGAAATATTGACAAGATGTATTGGTTGAAAAAATGAAAAATGAGAGTGATAGAAGAAATGAATGAAAAGGCATCTTTCTATTCTTTTTATTAAAATAATAAATAATAAATAGGCTATACATAAAAGATCATCCCAATACTTTTAGGCATAAGTAATTAGAAAGTACAACTATATTGAATCAGTTTCAAAGATGACAAGCATTTCAATAACACTATAATTGTTCAACTCATAACCTAAAAGACATGGTTGGATGAACACTTCTTACTTCAAAACATTTTCATTGTCTTCACCAATTGCATAGATAGAGAATTCGATAAAAGCTTATTCCATACTCAACTCAAGTTTTTTCTTAAAATCTTACTTTGAGCCTGGATACATATACCTTTTAGGTCTAAAAGTGTCATACAAATGTAGAATAACCATCGGCATGGTTTTTGGTTCATAGCCCCTAATACTTGCCATCTTTCTCTCTTTTTTGTTTACTTGCATTATTCTCTTCTCCTAGCCTTTTGCTTCATAACCCAAGCCCAACTTCTCACTATTGTTGACTATTGTCGGAGGCTCCTTTATTCCCTGTAAATTTTGCCTAGCCTAACTTTAAGATCCAACCCTTGTTGATGATCTGATTCACTGCTATCTTTATGAAACAAGGTTGGTGTACTTTAGATCCTTCACTTATAGTATTGACAGGTTTAAAGGATTGGTAGGAGCATTCCAATGCCTCTTCAATAGCTTCTACATATAGGGCATTTATGGGCTAAGTCACTAGCATATCCTCTTCTTTAGACATAATTATCAATTTCCTTTCCACATTGAATTTAACTTTTTGGTACAAGATAGAGGGTACAAAATTTACCATATGGATCTGATTTTTTTCCAATAAGCAACTATAGGATGGAGAGATATCCATCACTTGAAATTTCACATTAAATGCACATGGCCCAATCTGTAAAGACATCTCAATATCTCTTAAAACTTCACACTTGACCCTATTAAAATCTCGTACGCCATATGGTTGCTTTTCATATTAGATAAATCAATAGGTAGCTTTGCCAAAGTTGACATAAGCATGACATTAATAGCAAAATTATTATCAATGAAGACCTTAGCTATGATGTCGTTTTAACATTTGATAGTGATATATAGAGCCTTAGTGCTTTCTTTTCTTTTCAAAAGAATCTCATCGTCACTGAATGTTATGTAATGTGGCACCACCAAACTCCTATCTAAATGGTTAATGTATTCCATGGATACATTATGCACCATATACGATTGGTTTAACACATTTAGTAAGGTGTTATGATAAGGTTTAGAGTTCAATAATGGTGACAATAAAGAGATTCATGTTGGCATCTTATTTAGTTGTTCCATCATAAAGCACTCACTATGTTTGACAAGCTTAAAAAATTCACAAGTTTTTTCTTATTAGCTTTAGGCACTCTTTTTTGATCATTACCTTAGGTTCATTTTGCTCTTCCTTGATCTTTGTTTTTCTTTCCTTGCCTTTTTCAGCAACTTCAGAGTATAACATTTTTCATTTCGGGTTATGCTACCCATACCAGTTAAGTTGGTAGCATCAGTCTTGGGTATGGTCTTCTTTTACCTTTGAACTATCACATCACAATAATATTTCTATGGCACAACCTTCTTATCTTTGTATGAAAAAGGACTGGGAAGCTTAAAAGTCACTAGTTTGGGAATGAACTTGTTTATGATTGACTTTGTTTTTTTCCCACAATAGATCATTATTGGTTTTGTAACCAACTTTGATGGTTTCTCGATCATGGACACCTTAGCATTTCTCAAAGTCTCACCCTTTTTATATAGTTTAATTTGGTACGAGTCCATAGCTTTTGCACCTCCTGATGAAACTATTCACAAGTTTGAATAGAATGGCTAAGAGCCGTACTATGTTACTTGTATCTCTTGTTTGGTACAAATCTTTCATGATAAGTATGTGGATTCATTGGATGTATCATATCAGCCTTAGTCAAGGTATCAAATTGTTGACTGAATGGAGCCTTGATTTAGTCTACCCTATTCTTTATATGGTGCTCTCGGTCTTTACTTAGAGTATTGACATTGTGATTGGGTACCAGATTGCTATTGACATTTGGTGTTGTTATTCCACTTGTATAAAAATTGATCATCCCATTTTTTATCAATCATTGTACCTTATGCTTTAGGGTAATGTAATTCCACTAGTTTGATTTTGTGTTATCCAAAACCTTAAAACTTTACCAAATAATTTAATATTGGAAATTATCATTAAATTACTCCAATATATATGTTGATAATAATTCAAAAGCATTCTTTCACCTCAAGAGTATTTAAGAAGATTATTTATCATGCTTTAAAAAGGTTCCGTCATTAGATTCATTTAAATTTTGTAAAAAACTTTTATTAGTGATAACAAATGAGATTTGAAATCTTAATATCGAAAATTTCTATCTAAATTTTTCAATATGTTGGTAAAATTTAAAAAAGATTTTCTCACCTAAGAGTTTACATAAAGAATGCTATTTGCAATGCTTTTCATAATTATTGGAGATTCAAAATCTAATTTTTATAAAAATACTTAATTTTTAGAAATATGTTTTAATATGTTGGTAAGATTTTCTGCTAAAAATTATCCTCCAATATGTTGATAGGATTTTATGAAAATTATTTTCTCAAATATGTTGGTAGGATTTTATGGAAATTATTTTTTTTTAAAATTGATTTTTATTAAAATCCATTAGGTTCTCCAATCTGTTGATAAAACCTTATTTAAAATCGTAAGCTTTCCAATATGTTGGTAAGGCTTTCTTTGAAAACTATTTTTTTTCTTAAAATATAATTTTTATGAAAAATTCATAAGATTCTTTAATATGTTGGTAGAATTTTATGTTGAAAATAAAATTGCTTTCCAATATGTTGGTAAGGCTTTTATTTTATTGAACAATTTGTTTTAAAAATTTGAGCCCTCTAATATGTTTTTGGTAATATTCAATTTTTATTAAAAATTCTTTTTTAGAAACTTGAACTCTCCAATATGTTGGTACATTTTTTTATTTTAAAAATTATTTTTTAGAAACTTGAGCTCTCTAATATGTTGGTAAGATTTTTTTTTATTTTTGTTTAAAAATATTTTTATTTAAAATAATATTTACAAATAAATGGATAACAAATAAATAATAAACAAATAATAAAAAAATAAACACAAAAATTGAAAACAAATAAATAAAAAATAAATAACTAAATAAAAATAAATAAATAAATAAAAATATATCAAGAGTACGGCTCGGGTTGGTGGCTTGAGGAATGTAGTTATAGGCATAAAAAAAGTAGCTTGAATAGCTAGAGAACGGCTCGGCTCTATTTACCAATAGCTGAGGAAACATAGGTTGAAAACTAGGTTGAGCGACATGGGTTAGGTTGCCCACTTCAAAATGCGCAGATTTTGGTAATTTTAAAATATTTTAAATGGTGTTGTTTCACGCTAGTGTAAAAGGCCAAAGTTTTTTTTCTTTAGATCTCTCTTCTTCCTTCCTCTCTTTTTTCCTTTTTCATTACTTCTTTTTCTAACTAGGGAGGAACATCGATTGAACCTCATTGATTTTTGGGGAAAAGGCACTAGAATATAGGAAATCATGCCATAAAGTCATTGAAAAATTCAAAGTTTGTTGGATTCTTTGTTGAATTATGGAATTTCAAGAAAAAAAATTTCCAAAAAATCTAGAAAATTTGCAAAAACCTCAAATCAACTTTTTAACCTTCTAGAATCTTGCAAAAATCACCAAATTAAATTCTCCTAACTAAAAACTAAAAAAAACTTCTACCAAATAATGTCTCTATTTTTTTTTTCTTTCGAATAATTTTCCTTCTTTTGATTGCTTGCTGTTTGTTCTTTCTAAGTGCTTTTGTGTTGCTATGTGTGTTTAGGAATCTATTTATAGGGAAATTAGCAAAGTCCTTGATGAATTTCCTAGAGAGATTGAATTCCTTAAAAACATTTCTCTCTTATCATCATATAAGCAAATGGAATTTATCTCCTAAAAAATTTCTTGAGTTTGCATTATGAAAACCTAAGTTATCAATTATCTCATATTTTCCTAGATCCCATTACTTGATCATCACTAGTTTTTATTTATTCTTAGCCTTTTGATTTTAATTATCTTTTCCCTTTTTTTTTAAACACCTAATAAAAAATATTTAAAGATAAATAAATAAAAGTTAAAAATAAATTAATAAAAATCAAAGATAAAGAAATAAAAATCATATATATAAAAAAACTAATAATAAAATAATAAATAAATGAATAATGAACATTAGATATATACAAATGGATAAAATAAAGATCATAAAATAATAAACATAAAAATCTAACCATAAATTAAAAAAATATGTAAAAGGGAAAACTAGGCTTGTTTTTGGGTTTAACCAATTTGGGCCCAACTGGTTTAGGTTCGAACCAAATAGGGTATCTACAATTATGTAAATCCTATTATTTGTTTTCTTGCAATGTTTGAACAACTAAGTACGAATGCTACAACCAACATGTTAAATTAAGAACAAATTTTCTTATACAAAAAAGGAAGTGAGAGGAACTTACAGCAAAGTAAGTAATGAAAAAGTTACTACAAAGCTTTTATTTTAATTAAAACCTTTATTTTATAAGATGATACAAAAGAATATTGATTACACAATTTATTAATCTAAAAATAAGTCTAATATAATAAAACAACTTTTAACTTTATTACATAAGATGACTTTCATGCTGCAGTTACAGATAAACAATTTTGTTTATGCTTTATACATTTGTATATTTTAATTATAATATCATATCATAGACTTCTTAATATATTAAAACAAGATAAGTAGATAAATTTTGTATTTAATTATCAATTAGACAATATGTATTTTAATTCATTAAACTCTATTGAATATTTATTAATGTTAAAAGTTTATTAGCCATTTATAATTTATAATGTAACTACAATATAAACTGCAACAATGTGCTAGAACTTGATAGAAATTTTCAAAATAAAATATGAAAAATAACGCCACATTAGAAAAGGAAATGATAAGACAATTATTTAAATTAAGAGGAGCAAAATTCCACTATAGTTGGAGTTAAGTGGCTAATGGACTAGGGGCTTGGTTTTTCAAGCTTAGTTGATCTTACATTAAGTAAATAATTAATACATATTAATATTTAATTAATGGCACTTGGCACTTGACATTTGGCACTTTAACACATGGCAGTGTGGTGCAGAAAATAAAATATTATTTTAGTTAAAGTTTATAAAATTTTATTTTATGTATAACTTATAAATGTCTGATTGATTAAAGTTGTCCAAAATGGACAAAAAAATAAAAATAGATAGTTAAGTTTGTACAAAATAGATAGATAAGTTTATTCAAAATGAACAGTTTCATTTGTTTAAAAATAGACTATTTTTGTTTATTCAAAATAGACAGTTATGTCTATAGGAGAAAAGACACGTATCTGTTTACAAAAAGCTCCTTTGGTTTTACGAAAAAATACAAAAAAAATAATTTTTGAAACTTTCTCTCTTTCTTCAAATTTCGTAGTTGTTTTATAAAAGTTTTGCTACAGAAAACTTTTATAGAAGTTCAATGATCTTGTGATACGTCGGTGAATACTTGATAGATTGATTTCGTTAGTGCAAAATGTAGTCAATCACTGGGCTTTATTGTATCCTTAAGGTTTATTACCTACAACCCTTTTGTATACTTACTAAGGAAATAATATGGTGGGGGTAAATAAAATATTAAGGAAAATGACATTGTTACACACCTAGAGCCTTTCTTCAAAATTTCAAATTTACCAAAAGCGATAATTTCATATTTTTAGTGTTGCACTAATAGAACCTAACTAATGTAGTATTATTTTTAGGTATTATTATTACTAATGGAAAAGAAAGATTATGAGGTTTTCTGTTTTTATAAGGTTTTGAAAATGAAAAAAAAAGGTTTATTTTAAGCTTTTGAAAGGTCTAACAATTAACAGTTAGGATTTAATAAAACTTGGTTAAAAAAGATTTGACTAATAATCCAGTCATATGCAGCCAAGTGTTTGATACAACTAATATTAAATCCTAGCTTTGTAAACAAATTTTATTAAATCCTAGCCATAAATTATCTTTAAAACTAAATGCGTAAACAACATGCAACATGCCTCGTCGAAACTCTAATTAGTTTATCATCTCTTGTCTTTCGCTTACCTAAAATATTTTACTTTTATCTTTACCTCTAATTTATTTGTAGTTAATGCTCCCACATGTACTTTCACTTGATTTCTAGGATTCATCTTTATTGCTTGATTTAGGTTTATTTTGGTATGATTTAGTTATTCGAGATTGTTTTAATTTTGGTACTCTATAAACAACATCCAACATGCCATGGTGAAACATTGTTTAGTTTATCATCTCATGTATTTCACTTACCCAAAATATTTTATTTATTTCTTTACCTTTTATATATTTGTAGCTACTCCCATATATGGTTTCACTTGATTTCTAGGTTTCCTTTTTAATTTTTGATTTAGGTATTTGTTATAATTTAGTTATTCAGAATTATTTTAATTATGATCTTTGCAAGATTTTCTTTGGCTTTTAAAATTGGTCTAATTATTTCATTTTCTACCTTGTTATATAATTTTTTTTTGTTCATAGGAGGGCAAACAAAAGGAAGATGGGTGATGAGGTTAGAACCCAAGCCTACATGTCTTTCTCAAAGTCTCTTAACCACTAGGTCAAGAGGTGAAATGCACCTAGTTATTTAATTATTTAAACTGAAAGTGTGAAGTTATTAATTTGTGAGACACGTGATTCAATTATGGTGCATCAAGTTACATACTTTTATTATAAACTAATAAAACCTAAAAATGTTAAGTTATTAACTAACATTTTGTTTAACTTTTTCAAGATACTAGAAATATTTACCTAGCTTTAGGTTATAATTTTATTCAATATGAGTGAATAATAGATATTTACAAAATAATCTTTAATGTTAATAATTTAATTCATTCATTCAAATGGAACTCTATTGATGTAGAAATTAATTATTAAAATTTAATTTCTAATCATACAAATTAAGAATTATACTTTTACAACATATGAAAACATGAAAAAAAATAAAATTAAAAAGATTACAATATGAATTTGATTCTTGGATATTTATACTATTTAATATATATGTTAAACTTAAATTGTAACCAAAAAACAATTAAAATCGTTTACAATTAATTAGGTTCATCGATATTATAAATTCATAAATGATTAAATTCATGATTAGTTAGATTTACGTATTTTGGATTTTATTAATAATTATTTTATATTAATGAATTTTTTATATAAATCTAGACTCAAAATATTAAATTTAAATAATTCTAAACACAAAGTATATTCATCCACAATTAATTGTGTTGATGAATACAATGAATTCATGAATGTTTAAGTTCATGAATAGTTAGGTTCATGAATAATTAAATTTATATACTTAAAAAAGAATATTAATAAATAGTATACATAAATCCAATTAATTACAAATTTCTTATATTTATTCCAACTCAAATCAATCAAAGTTACATAATTAAAAACACATATTATTTAATTAAGCAACTTAATTGATTAAATGCCATTTCATTTCTTTTGAACCCAAAATAATAGTAAGGTATGAATTAAGTATCAAGAATAAAAGAGACATGAACCAATTTATAAAGTCACTTAAAAATTCAATACTAAATAAAAAATAAAATTGAGGATATACATCCATATATACATAAAATACTCTACATATAATTACAATAGGATTCATTATTACCTAACATAAAAAATTCTAAAAAATTAAAAAGAATATAAAATATAATATTAATAAAGTATAATAATTAATGCGTCTTGATAATCTATATGGCAATACTAATACTTGCTTCTTTGTCCTCCATAAAGGCTATTATTTTGTTTTGTCTAAAAGCTTTTTTGTGTATAAGCTTCTATCTTCAAATTTTCTTTCAATCCTAAATAATTCATTTTGTTGTCTCTATTATTAATACTATAAAATTATTGAATAACCAATAAAAAGATGATAAATTGCATCAAAATTAAGAGTCTTGATAAATAGTATTGGAAACTACTATCTATTATAGTAATATATTTTTGCCATTCTTAATTCATCAAAATCCTCATAAACGTGACAAAACAAATTTGTTACAGAGAAAAAAAAGATAGATAAAGATCTAAATGACTCGATCTTCTACATTTAACTGTTTAATTGTTTAAAGGTAAGCTAGGGATTTTAATTTTAATTCATTTATTACCTTCAATTCAATCAAATTTTTTTGCCCACTAGATTAAAGGGAAGGGGGATAGCATATATATACACGTATGATTTGATAAGAACACATAAGCAAAGGTAAGTGAATATTTATTTTATGATTTAATTCTCCTTCAACAATTTTTTTTTCTTTAAAAAATTATAATATTTATGTATGTTCTTTTTTTTTTTCGTTTTGATAAACATCTTTTTTTTTTTTTTTTTTTTCCCAGGATTTTGAGCAAGATCATAATAGTGATGGTATTCTATACTTTCTTTTACAATCATTAAAAGAAAAAAAAAACCTTCTATGGTTGATTCATAATAAAATACATTCAATTTATATTTTAAGCGAAAAAAAATGTTTGTTACCAAGTATTGCTTCATTTTCAAGTTCAAAATTGACTATTACACAAATTCATTATCTATACCTATATATAAAAGTTATCCCTTAATAGATTTGTTCAATAGGTCATCAATGTCATAAAAATAAATTAGGGGCAAATTTGAGAAGAAAAAAATTAAAGCTTCTATTCTCTTTTCCGTTTTCCTATCCTTTTAAGAAAATGGTTGGACCTTCATTTCTTTTATCTTCTTTTTAAACTTGCTTTCATTTTCTCAAACTCTCGATGATTCTTTTTGCTCTATCAAAGGTAATTTTTTTCATTTATTTTCCTTTCTAAGCATGCTTAAGAAGCTAATCTTTCACTGATTTGCCTCAATTTTCAAAAAGGTTGTTTTAATTTGCACCATATATGGTTTATAGAGATTGGAAAAAACAGTAGAGGTTGCATTAGTTTGTTGATATTTGATTTATGGGTATATTTTATTTATTTATTAAATATGGGATGAGTTTATTAAGAATAGTACTATAATTTTTTCACTTTTCTTTTTCATTTTTTTTTTCAATGGTTGCTTTTGTGTGAAATAATAATATATATTTTTTAGGTTTTTCATTTAGGGTTCCTTCTAGTGAGGAACATCAATGAACTTCCATAGGATAATTATGGAAAAAGAGGTTTATCCCACATGGCTATTGCCGTTTCACTTTTGCATGGGTTGAAAAAAGTATCCATACACTTACTCTATTGAAAAATCTATTTCTCGTGACACTTTTAGATGATTTTAGTAATACCAATTTTCTTGTATGAAAGTGAATATTATATTATGAAATTTTTATAATTAATCATATAAAAACATTTAGAAATTTATATGGTTCAAAGAATCCTTACATAATATACCAACCTTATTCAGATTTAGTTTGTGATTTTTTTTTATATATAGTACTGTCTTTTATAAATTTGGCTTACTTTCCAAATTTTCATAATTAGTTATAAGTTCAGCTTTTATGTAGTATGCAAATTGAAGATGTTGAATCTCTTTCTATGGGTTGGATGTGATACCCTTTTAGGTGTTCTTTAGGTTGATGATTGACTTCAAACATTTACTCTAAGATTGCGCATACCAATCTGTTAGTTTTTGAGGTGAGATCATGATCTAAGAAGGGGTGAATTGAATTTCTCTAAATTCTTCCCAAACAATGATTTTAAAATAATTGAATGAAAAATTAAAATCAATGTCAAAATATGATGCAAATAACAATAAATTAATGAACTATAGGTAAATGTAAACTATAATCAAAATAAAGAGATAGGGATAGAGAAATCAAACACAAGAATTTATAAAAGTTTAATCTTTTTCTATAAGGCACTTATGCCCTCTCTCTTGGTTGTCCACACCAAAGCTTCAATCCACTATTCTTGAATTAAAAATTCAACCTTATATTTTTCTCTCTAAGGCTTAAGATACAAACCTTACACTATTTACTTTTTGGGCTAAGTAGCAACCTTTCAATCCCACAAATTCAAGAGGATACCTCACCTCTTGATTACAAAATCACTTAATAGAAATGCAAACTTAAAACATCTTTCAAAGGTAATGTTTGCCTAATGAAATACAAAGAAATTTGATGAATGAAATAAAATAATATAGCTTGGATAAAACAAATAAAAAATATATGGATTTTAAGCTCTAACAACTCTTGATTCTTTGAGAGAATAAAAACATAGCTTGTTGGTTCTTGCTCTCTTGATTCATCAATCTTTTTAGTGTGTTAGAATATCCAATATATAGAGAAATTGAAAAACTAGCTACTGAGGATGGTTTAGAAGAAGAAAATAGCTGTTGAAGCTTGATAAACTAGCCGTTGGAGATGTTTCTTGGCATATCCGATTGATCTCTTCCTTGAGGGGATCGATTGGTTCATGTTTTGGATGCCATTTACGCCTTAAAAATACACAACCCAATCAATCCCTTTATGTAAGGGATTGATCCTGTCAAGGGGGTAATTGATCCCTTACATAGGGTGATCAATCCCTTTTTCAATTCTGGAGCAAAAAATTTATTTTGGGTAAAAAATCAATCGATCCCTTTTTGATAAGATCGATCTTATCCAATTGGGTGGTTCTTTCTTATTTTGCGCTCCACTCATTAATTTGATCATATCTTGAGTTATACAAATCCAAATTAAAAACTATTTAAACATTTAGAAACTAGACTTAAAAAGCTTCTATCCATATAAAATTCATCACCTAATTCGTTGTGTACAAATTATAATGAATTTTCAAATCTACCCCTTATGCAGTTTTTAGACAACTACAAAATGTCTAGTAAAAATTGAAAATCTTTTCTTAGAAAATTTGGATTTTGATTTTTTTTCATCCATTAGAAATAGGCTCAAAGAGCTTTCTAACTATATAAAATTAAAATATTAAAGCTTTGTGAATTAATACAAAAAAATAAAACAATTTTAATGTTGGAAAACTTTGTTCTTATAAAACAACTTTCTTAAGTTAATCTATTTCTCAAAACCAAAATTATCAAAATTGTGTTGAGTCTAAAATAAATAAGTTCATGTTAAAAACAACAATTGGACTTTCATTTAAGCTCAAATAAATAATCTTTAAAAATAGATTTGGTTTGAGAAATATGAAAACAAAAAAAAGGTTTGTTTACATTTTGAAAAACACATTATTTATTTAGAAGAAAAAATAATGAAACTTAAGAACATATACTAAATAAATATTTTTCAAAATCTTGATCAAGCTTATTTAGCTTAATGTTTTGTTATTTCAAAATAAGTATCAATGCAAGGTTGACACAATCCATAAGCACTCTTGTGAAGAAGTTTTTGTTGCTTTTAAGGGGAGTGGCACTTTATACCTTGCCTCAAGTTCACATAAGTACCTTGGAAAACTAGAGAAGCATTTTATATTTTCGAATAACACATTTCACATCCCTGTTAATGATGTTCATTAGGTAAACATCTCTCATGTTATAAATGTGATGATGTAAAGAACCATAAAACATACATGATTTTGACTTCAGGTTAGCCTGTAACAATATGATACAGTTTTTTTATCACTTTCTAAAATTTGTAGCTAGCTTGAAGCAAGAAACCCAACTATTTAGAAGAAAATCTATAGAGGAAGTTGAATACAAAGCTATTTAATTTAAATAAGTTTCATCCAATTTTGACCATCTATATAGAGGATAAAGAAATTTATCAACAATCCACATGATCAAATTGATCTTTACTTTCTTTACTCCCATGCTATTGAAGATGTTAATGTGCCTCTGTATAATTGAGTGCCTAACCTTTTTCTTAATTCTGGAAAACATTCTCATTGATGCAATCTTAATTTGCTAAGTGGTTGCCATTGATTTGGAGGATTGCTAATGCACTCAATTTAATTAGGTATGTCCACTAAATGCAAGTTTGGATGGTGCAGTTGCATTTCAGTAAATGTGTTAACACTTGACTTTATTCTTGAGGTTAATGATTTGATGACTACAAGAACTACAAAATATTTGGTGAAAGAGAATGAGGGACGCCATGCACAAAGACAACACTTGGATGAATTTCATGGATTACACATAAACACAACACTTTGATGAAGGTTGTAGATTATAATGCCCCTACCAATTTATCATTTTGAACTTGCACTCCGACTTCTCAAATCTTTGACTTACTTAGTTATTTGGTTGAGAGTCCTCGACTTTAGGTGTTGCCTACTAACAATTTTGAAAATGATTATTTAGCATATTAAGAAAAAATCCCTAAAATATTTTCACAAATCCTTTTAGTAGGTCTCATTTTATTGTTATGTTAGACATTGAACAAAGTTTAAGATAACATAATCATATTCATTGTTAATGATTCTCTACATTCATTTTAGAATTTTGATTGTCTACAAGACAAATTCTCATAAATGTTATTGTTCTATGTGGATTTGCAATTAAGAACTCATTATTGGGAAGTGTTTGATGATCGTATTCAAGCTTATACTTTTGAGCAACTGTTTGTTGAGCTGAACAATGGAGAAAGAAAGCTAATAGTTGAATTTTTGCTTAATCTAAAGGTAATTATGGCACATCACTTCTTTGGCTATAAGAGTGATATTGAATTTGTTAAATGTCTACTCCAGAAGGCAATTGCTCTTGAGACACTATCATTAACCTATGAAAGCTTAAATTTGATCTTGAATTGAGTGATGAAATAAATGTAATTCTCACTAATATAAATATTCAAAATATAAATAGCTACATAACTCTTTTTCTCTTATACATTGTTTAATATTTAAATTATTAATACATAATTTTATTTTACTCTTACGATGGAGCGCAAGCTTGAAATCTAGTATGTTTAATGAAGATATCTGCTTAGAGAAATACAAAAAGTAGTTTAATAAATATTATTGCAAGAAAAAAATAAAAGAGATTTTTGTTTATTTTATTATTTTCTTTTTTTAATAATATTAATTATTATATATTTAAAATTTTGACAAATTTCTTTTAAAAAATTTAGTTTTCATGAAATATAAATTGGATATATAAATTTTATATATGCTATAAATTTTGAAGACTTTGATATAATTTTATAAATAATGCTAATTAATGTGTATACACATATTTGAATAGATAAAATTAATTTATGGATTGTACAATTTATATTACAAGCTAGTCATTTATGTACATTGTAGTATAGAGTACATGTACACATGATAAGATATGCTACGTGAATGCTTATGTGGTTAGATTTTTTGAATGACACATAAGATAATACTAAATAATTAAATTATATTAAATATTCAAAGTATTCAAATATTTACTTGAAAATTGATAAAAGTTATATGATTATCTGCTTTATTTAGTATTTTTATTTAAACTCATTTAAGATATTCAAATTCATTTAAATTGATAAAATCATGTATAAATTAATATTTATAGTAATAAGAAATTGCAATTCATAAGGTGTATCAGACGTACCTTATCCAAAACTATAGGTATGGTGGATTCAAACTTAGCAAAACTACTAGTAATTCATGAGGCCCTCTTAATCGTGGTGAATGTGAATCTTAATGCTTTGCTAGAGTTATTGATTGAAAGGGATTCAAAAGTAATTATCGTGTGGTTAAACATCATCTTGGCTTTAAATGCAAATTTTGTCGATGTTATTCCTCAAAGCCAAAGCTACTGCTGCTATGAATGGATGACCAAAACAAGAGTTTATGAGAAGCTCGATAAAGGCCAACGGCCACAGATAGGTGGCCGAGCTAAGATCGAAGGACCATAAACGCTTGATGCCAACTAAATAATCCAAAGGCTTTGTTTGGTTGAACATCCATTGGAAGGGTGATCGTTGAGTTTTATTAATTCGAAGTACAACTTGGAACTGGCTGCTTTTTGCTTGGAAATGGCTTTTTGTTCTTGAATGCTATTTTTCCAGTAAGGTTAAGGGTAAAGTGCCTTGAAGTCCCACCAATCCAGCTTATCTCATTCTTTTTCATGCTTTTGTTTTTGTGTAATTATTTTCAATGTAAAAAAAAAAAAAATGAACTTAACTTGTATGCTTGGTAATGGGTTAGGGATGTGAATGATATTTGAGATGTAAATGTTTGGTTGAAATGAATGGAATATGAGTTTTTTTCCTTAAATATTCAATATGTTATGAGTGTAGACATCCCATTTTAGCTGGGATTTTTTGTCAATTAAGATCAATCCAAACTTAATTGTAGTGATTTTTATTCATTTTATTTCAGATTTTTATTTCATTTTTTTATTTTTATTTTTATGGTCTATCTATTGTATTCTTTTTTCTTTTCTCCATTATCTGATTAATTGATTAAAAAAAAAATTGAAAGATCGAGATTAGACTTGGTGATTATGATGATTGTTATCTAGATGCTAATTAGAATTGAATTGAAACTCTATTAGCATGGTTTTATAAATTATTATGATTCATAGCAATGGTTGAAAAAAAAAACAAAGGAATCAAAGTAGGAAACACATTAGGAAAACAAAAAAGAAAGATCAGCAAATCCTGAGAAATCTCGGTAAATCCTTTTATCGAATTTCCATACCCTTTACCTATTGTCACCAACCTAGCCAACATAGACACTCCCAAACCCAACAGCCACTAGTCAAGATCACCACCAATTAAGCTAGGCTCCACCAAAACCAATAATCCACTATATACCTAGCGAAAAACGCAGAAAGAAAGCAACCATTGGCACCTAAAAATCGAGCAAACCTAGGCAAGCAACAATATTGCCAGACCTATACAAATCCATGCCTCTGATACAACCTAATTCGACCACCACTTGAAATACCGTGGCCATCAACCATCTCTCCTTGCATTCAATTTTTCATCCCCACTTCTCCATAGTTTAACCATGTCCAGCCAACAAGCGCAACATCTCCACCAGCATCGCACGTCACCACCAGTCCAGTATTACCATTACCCCTGACTCCCACATCAATACCAATCCATATTCACCGACATCCAGTATAGCCACCCACTGTTAAAGTTCAACCACCTGAGCCATCTTCATTTTTGATTGCCACTGGACACCCAAACTCAGATTCATACAAGTAATCTAAAAAAGGGAAACAGAGCAGAGACTTTCTCCTTAATATTCCTAATTGAGGTCGATCTAGCTTGTTTTGGGGCTTCAAAATTGGTGAGGCGCCAACTAAGGAAAACGTGAACAACATACCCGGAGGTAGTGGCCTTAGACCAGTAGAGAGGAAAAGAGACCGTGATTTTGATTCGAATCTACACCAATTTTGGGTTTTTTTGGAAATTCCAACTAGAATACGTGAAATAGAATGCCAAGGCTAGTTTGGCGGAAAGTTTCAAAGCAAACCGATATTTGGATGATGGTCGAGGAGTGACGATCAACGGATGTCAGCAACGGCAACTAGCGATGGCACCAGAATCTGGAACCCTTTGGGACTTTTACAGCTGCGTACTTCTAAAAACAAAAGTGTTTTTAGAAAAAAGGGTAGAAACTGGAAATCGAATAGTGACAACAGATCTTTGTGCTTTTATATTTGCATGAAACGTTGTTTTGTTTGCTAAAAATTTAGTTGACCCGCGTGTTTTTTTACCCGACCCCTGTTCCATTGCCACCCGAGCCGTTAGCCCATATCTTCAAGTGGAGCTTAGGTGACAAGTCGAATAGTTTCCTGTGTGTGAAGCCAAGCTACGATCTTGAGCCGAGCCGTGATTTATTTTGGTATTTTCTTGTTATTTTACCTATTATTTATATATTACTTTTTGAGGGGATATTAGAAAATGAAAAAATAAAAGATAAAAACAAAAAAATTACTTTATGGAAAAGTTAAAATTATGAATTTTTCTTAAAAAATAAAAATTAAAAATTTTTTTTTGAGGAAATGTTGAAAGTATCAATTTTTCTTAAAAATAAAATTTTCAAAAGTATTTTAGGGAAAGTTGAAAGTATCAATTTCTCTTGAAAATAAAATTTCCAAATGCTTTAAGAAAAAGTTGAAAGTATCAATTTTTTTTAAAAATAAAATTTCCAAAAACATTTTAGGGAAAGTTGAAAGTATCAATTTCCATTGAAAATAACATTTTCAAAAAATATATATATATTTTTGAGAAAAAGTTAAAAGTATCAATTTTCTTAGGAATAAAACTTCCAAAAAATTTTAGGGAAAGTTGAAAGTATCAATTTTCTTTATATAAAAGCAATGAGTGTTTTTTAAAAAAAGAGAGGAAAAGATTTATCTAAAAAGTTGAATCATTATTCCTTTTGTTTTTCCTTTTTTCTTATTTTATTTTTATTTTAAATAATTTGACGATAGAGCCTCTGTAAATGAAACAGTAGTCTTCTTGCATACTTTTGAGGTGAGAAAATTTTCTTAATTTTTTGCTAAAAGTATTAGAGTCAATTGAGAATAATTTTTAATAATTAATTACTTAGTAAAATTTTAAGGCTTATTGGATAACACAAAATTAAGTTGGTACCATCTTTCGATGGGTGTTGTGAGGGTGCTATAACCTTTCTCACACGTAATCGTACTCTCAAATTCTGTTCTGGTTAATAGACTTGAACCTATTCTTTTAGGAACCCTTAGGGTTAGGTGTTCCTTAAAAGGATAGATTCTTTAGGTGACCAATCGCACATAGATAGAAAAGATTGGTGGTGACTCCTTCAAGTCAATGTCTAGCGATAGGTCCTCAGATCTATATGTTATGACAGTTTGACGACTCCACTGGGGACGTCTGAGAGTTAGGCTAGGAAATAAATTTGTGTTATCCAAAAGCCTAACAAAATTGAACCTTTTGTATAGATTTTTTTTTATTCATTCATGTTTATTTACTTTATTAATTATGTCATTCATATGCATATACATAACATGAACTCTATACCTGAGCTCCGTCCCTCTAGGAAGGAGTAAAGTACCTATTTTTTTTGTGAGGTTTAATGCCCTTCAGTGGCTAGCGAAATACTTCCATTCAAATTAAACATTTTTCGTTTATAGCCTGTAATGGGTGAGGATTGGGGTGCCTTATTGGTCTGTGACAAACAATGATATAAGGAGCAATTTGAAAACCTTTAGACTTTAGCCTTGAACCACATATAGTGTACACTTAAGAGGTCGACTTAAGATAGAGCCCTTTCTACCCAATGACAGATATACCCTGAAACTAGGACACAAGAAAGATGTTTATCTAATCATTTTGATTGTTTAACTTTGTGCATCATTTTCATTATCGTATGTAATATTATGCATCTGTATCACTTTTATTTAAGTTGTGAAACTAACCATGTTGTTTGTATGATTTTATGTATCTGCATTATTTCATTCTATGCATCATTTTCATTATCATTTGCAACATTTCATCCATGAAGATCCACATTCTATTCATGCATCAACATATCATACATAAAGCATAGTATAGCATTTCTAATCATAATTATGGTGCTAAAGGTTCAAGGATAGCTCTACCAAGCAACCTCACTCACTAATACAATACAAGGGCTTGAGCCAGACAAATGGAGTAAGAAAATTCTCATCAATTTAAAAAATTAGAAAAGGTACAGGAAAAGTTAGAAAATGAGTTGAGAAAGATTCTCGATGCTCTCAACAAGTTAAGCAAGGGAAAAGGAATAAAAGAGAACATAAGTCAACAAAACTATCCATCACAAGAGGTGGATAGCCCACTGTACCCTTCTGGTTTTAGGCCACATCAAGCCCAATCTGCACAAGGTTCACTGCCCCAGCAATTCACATATCCTACATATCCTGGAATACCATGAGCCTCTGATCTAGGGCATTACCATAGCTATGTGAATCTTGTCTTTACCGAAAAGGTAGTAGAACTGATTCAAGTTTTTAATCTAGATAAATTGAAAAAAAAAAGAAAAAGAAAAGTCAAAGGTGATGGAATCTCAAGAAGATTCAAAGATTAGTATGCTTGAACAAATGTTACGAGCTATAGAAGGAATTGGGTTTTATGGTTCTATTGATGTTGCTGGACTCTGTTTAGTCTCGGATGAAGTTATCCCTCTAAAATTCAAAGTGTCAGAGTTTGAGAAGTACGATGGTACAAAGTGTCTGAAGATTCATATTACTATGTACTGTCAAAAAATGGCTGCCCATACTAATAATGAAAAGCTTTTGATGCATATTTTTCAAGATAATCTCACTGGCTTTGCTATTAGGTCGTATGTCCAGCTAAATAATAATCATATTTGTTTTTGGAGTGATATGGCCAATGACTTCATCAGTCAATACCGACATATCATAGATTTAGCTCCTGATCGTCTTTCCTTATAAAATATAGAAAAGAATGTGACTGAATCATTCAAAGAATATACCCAGAAGTGGAAAGACTTGGCTACTCAGGTGCAACCTCTTTTGACTGAAAAAGAGACCACTGTATTATTTGTCAGTATGTTAAAATCTCTCTATTATGAAAAGATGATGGGGAATGCCACAAAAAATTTTGTCGACATGATGATCTCAAACAAAATCATTGAGAATGCCATTAAAAATGGCAAGTTGAAATAAGGAGAAACCAAGAAAGCACCCAAAAAGAAAAAGACTGAAGCTCAAGCTGTAGGCTTTGATAGACAGTTTAGAGGATACCAACCCTATCCACAAGGTTATTCCCCATACTATCCTACTGTGAACAATACCCTATCCTACCCATACCAGCCAACTCCACAACCATCTTACCCATTAATATGCCAGTCCATTTTTAGCCCTCAAACTCCCATATACAACCTTAGCATTCAACCTTCTACAAGGCCCCAAGTTGATCTTGTTATCCCAACAAGTGGTTTACTAGAGCAATGAATTACTCGAGAAAAACTTGTATTCGATCCAATCCCTATGACTTATACGAAGTTATATCGAGAGCTCTATAATAACCATTTGATTACTCCCAATCGTGTGGAGCCACTTAAGTCATCTTACCCTAAGTGGTATGATCCTACAGCCCATTGTGACTATCACTATGAAATTACTGGCCATTCCACTAAAAATTACACTACTCTAAAGCATAAAGTGCAACGATTAATCAAGGATGAAATGATAAATTTTGATCAAGAAAGAGCAACAACACCTAATGTTAGTGGCAATCCATTGCCAAATCATAATGTTAATGCTCTAAGTGAAAATCGAGAACATGTTGATAAGAAAAGGCTCAGAGAGTCACAATGAATTGAAGGGTAAGATGTCAATAAAGATCTTTCATCTGATTGCATATGGGCATAATTTTAAAGAATGAAGATAAGGCTGATTAAAAGTCTCTTGTCATTTTAAGATTTCTTTTAGAGTAATGTTAGGTCTGTTTTAGGCAATAAGATTTCATTTGTTATCATTTCAATAAAAAGTAATTTAATGCATTTCATTACATTTTCTTTTTCATTCAACTAATGTCCCATGCTTTGTCACCTTCATAACTTTTGTTCCCATTCTTGGATTCCAAAAAATGAACGTTTAAACAATGATAGTAATAATTTTAAGATTTAATTTTGAAAACTCATTCACATTGATGTAAAAAGATTATTTGAGCAAAAGAAACCAGTTACTCATAGATGTGAAGTTAATATGACTCGAAGAAGCGTAGTCTCTTATAAAAATTCATAAGCTTATTTTTGTTTAATAGATGATGTTCGAAGAAAGCATTCACATTTGAAATGAAAAATGATCATATTTTTTTTCAAAAAATCATTTACTGTTACCCCTTTGAGCCTGTTATGATTCTTTTTTAAAAAAAAAAATCCTACCTAAGGATCATCTTCCACACTAGGGGATAATTTTTGAAAAAAAATGCCCAAAGATCACAAAAGGTCTTAAAAAAAAGAAAAAAAATAAATGCCATAACAAGTTGGGGCAAAGTAATGAGAGTCCTTTTGTGAATAATGAGATGAAAAAAGAAAAATAGTGAAATGATGTGGAATGGGGCAAAATGCCAAGTTACATCAGATGAAAAATGATCATGTAGTTTTAAACCCTTTAAACATATATTTTGAGCCTATTGTATTCACTTCTTTCATGACCCCTTACTGTGGCCTACATTATAACCTTTAAAAGTCCATTTAGATCAAATGTGAGTGCTCAAATTAAATGATCATATGTTGGGTTAAGACATACTCATGATGGAACGACAGAATTATGCTTCGTTGCTCTAAAGATTGATGTGAAAAATATATCCATAATAGGTGAAAGAATGAAGAAAATGAAAAAAAAAACAAATGAAGAAAAAGGAAAGAAAAAAGAAAAAAATGAAAAAAGATGAAAAAGATGAAAAAAGAAAAAGAAAAACTCAAATTGAAAACCTGAAAGGGTAATTTGGGTAGATAAATCTCTGATCTGAAAGTTGGATGAACAGTTCAAATATATAGAAGATCAAGGCATCTAAAAAGCTAGGGCAAAGTTTGATGAGCTCAAAATAATTTTGACAGTCAATGGAATGAGTTTTTGAAAAAGAAACTTGGATTAATATTCAAAATTGTCTGAATATACCACTTATCCCAATGACATGATTCCAACTTGTTTCATTCTCCATTTGTTTTTACCAAACTTGTCTTCACTGATTGTCTTTCTCCCAATTCACCCAATGCTTTTTTATTTTTGTATATCCAGAATGAATCAAGAAAATGTATAATTGCATTATCTCTATCATGATTTAAAATAAAGATGAATGATTGATAATGTGCATAAAAGATACTTGCATTCTTTTGAAAGAAATCCAAGATGATAAGGCAAAAATGATGAAAAGATGATAAAAACTTAAAAAAATGACACAGGGGATGACCAAATGATGAACATGGGGATGGATTCCTTAACAAAATGAATAGAGGGCAAAAATTTAGAAAGATAATATGATCTAGAAATGTATATGGTGATGGATTGGCTGATATAGCTTATGAATTATGGTCAAATGGTAAGAATAATATGAGTCAATGGATAAATTTATGCTAAAATTGCTAGTACTGAATAGCCTATGAGTCATAATTAAATGATATGGGGCAATAGACAGAACTTGTCTTGGAATTGTTAGTGTTGAGAGGCCTATGAATGATGATCAAGTGATGAAAATGATAAGGATCGATTGATAAAACTTGTTTTAGAGTGCTAAGAAGCTAGAGTTGGAAAAAAAAGATAAGAGATGGTGGAGTCTTGAGGACCATATTATTACGTTTTGATTAGAATTTTATGACATTGACATCCACATTCCATGCATTACGTTTGCATTATTGTTTGGAGATTGTTTAAAACTTCAGTTTGGATATGCATTTGCATTAGCCAGTAAGTATTTGGATTATGGCTTAGAATATGGCATTATGAGAATCTAAGTTGTTGCATTAGTGAAAGTTTGAAGCTCATTTGGAAAAAGTTTTGAATATTAAATAAGAATTTTTGAATCTTTGAGGTGTGAAACCCAAAATTTATCGAATGTGAATCTTCAAACTCAAACGAGAATCTTTAAGTTTTAAATGAGAATATTTGAAGTATGAAACCCAAAATTTGTTGAATAAGAAGCTTTGAATTGGATATGAATCCCAGATTTGTCAAACATGAACCTTTGAACCTGAACTTTTGGATGTGAATCTTCAAAATTCAAATGAGACTCTTTGAATATAGATGTGAGTCTTATAATTTACGAATGCGAATCTTAAGATCTGGCAAATTTGAATTCTTGTGAAAATAAAATTTTGAGAGTCAAATTTCAGTGAATTTTTATGAAGTTGAAAGGTTCTTATGAATCTGAACCTTCAAATTTTGAACTCAAATTGTTAATCTTTAAGTTCCCATTACAAATTTCATCAGATCTGATCTGTAACTCTTTTGGACATGATTGTCAAGGAGTAATTTATTTTTCAAAAGTTGTGGTGCCTCTGTTTAGAGGAGCAATTTATTGTTCAAAAGTTGTGGAGCTCTGCTTAGAGGAGCTTTGTTTATTTTTCTAAGTCATTGAGCCTCTACTTAGAAAAGCTTTGTTTATTTTTTCAAAGTTGTTGAGCCTCTGATTAGAGAAGCTTTGCTTATTTTTTCAAAGTCGTTGAGCCTCTGATTAGAAGAGCTTTGTTTACTTTTCAAAAGTCGTTGAGCCTCTGCTTAGAGGAGCTTTATTTATTTTTTCAAAGTCATTGAGCCTCTGATTAGAGGAGCTTTGTTTACTTTTCCAAAGTCGTTAAGCCTCTGCTAAGAGGAGCTTTGTTTGTTTTTTCAAGTCATTGAGCCTCTGCTTAGAGGAGCTTTGTTTATTTTCTCAAAGTCGCGGAGCCTCTGATTAGAGGAGCTTTGTTTACTTTTCCAAAGTCGTTGAACCTCTGCTTAGAGGAACTTTGTTTATTTTTCCAAAGTCGTTGAGCCTCTGCTTAGAGGAGCTTTGTTTATTTTTTCAAAGTCGTTGAGCTTCTGATTAGAGGAGCTTTGTTTACTTTTCCAAAGTCGTTAAGCCTCTGCTGAAAGGAGCTTTGTTTATTTTTCCAAAGTCGTGGAGCTTCTGCTTAGAGGAGCTTTGTTTATTTTTTCAAAGCCATTGAGCCTCTGATTAAAGGAGCTTTGTTTTTTCAAAGTCGTTAAGCCTCTGTTTAGAGGAGCATTTATTTTTCAAAGTCTTTGAGCCTCTGTTTAGAAGAGCATTTATTTCTCAAAATCGTTGAGCCTCTACTTAGAGGAGCTTTGATCAAAATTTTAACAAAAAAAAAATAAACAACAAAAAAATAAAAAAGCAAAAAAAATGTCGAGTTGAGTCTTGAATGAGTGTCTACATCTTTTCACAATTCCTGTTACACAGGAACTGTGTAAAGAGGGGCAGCTGTAGACACCCCATTTTGTTTGGAGTTTTGTATCAATTGAGATCAATCCAAGCTCAATTGTAAGGATTTTTATTCATTTTATTTCAAATTTTTATTTCATTTTTTATTTTTATTGTGGTCTATCTATTGTATTCTTTTTGCTTTTCTTCATTATCTGATTAATTAATTAAAAAAGAAAAAAAAGCTAAAAGATTGAGATTAGGCTTGATGATTATGATGATTGTTATCTAGATGCTAATCACAATTGAATTAAAACTCTATCAGCATGATTTTATAAATTATTGTGATTCACAACAATGGATGAAAAAAAACAAGGGAATCAGAGTAGGAAACACATTAGGAAAACAGAAAAGAAAGATCATCAATTCTTGACAAATCTCGGTAAATTCTTTTATCGAATTTTCATACCCTTTACCTATTGTCACCAACCTAGCCAACATAGACATTCCCAAACCCAACAGCCATCAGTCAAGATCACCACCAATTAAGCTAGGCTCCACCAAAACCAATAATCCACTATATACCTAGCAAAAAAAAACAGAAAGAAAGCAATCATTGGCACCTAAAAATCGAGCAAGCCTAGGCAAGCAACAATACTGCTAGACCTATACAAATCCATGCCTTAGATGTAACCCAATTCGACCACTACTTAAAACATCGTGGCCATCAACTCATCTCTCCCTACATTTAATTTTTCAACCCCACTTCTCCATAGTTTAACCATGTCTAGCCAACAAGCGCAACATCTCCACCACCATCGCATGTCACCACCAGTCCAATATTGCCATTACCTCTGACTCATCAATACCAATCCATATTTACCGACATCCAGTATAGCCACCCACTGTTAAAGTTCAACCACCCGAGCCATCTTCATTTTCGATCGCCACTAGACACCCAAACTCAGATTCATATAAGTAATCCAAAAGAGGGAAACAGAAGAGAGACTTTCTCCTTAATATTTCTAATCGAGGTCAATCTAGCTTATTTTGGGGCTTCAAAATTGGTGAGGCACCAACTAAGGAAAACGTGAACAACATACCCGGAGGTAGTGGCCTTAGACCAGTAGAGAGGAAGAGAGATTGCGATTTTGATTTGGATCTACACCAATTTTGGGTTTTTTTGGAAATTCCAGCTAGAATACGTGAAAGAGAAAGCTAAGGCTAGTTTGGTGAAAAGTTTCAAAGCAAACCGATATTTGGATGATAGTCGAGGAGTGACGGTCAATGGATGTCAGCAACGGCTACCAGTGATGGCACCAGAATCTAGAAACCTTTGGGACTTTTGCAGCTACGTACTTCTAAAATTAAAAGTTTTTTTAGAAAAAAAGGGCCGAAACTAGAAATCGAATAGTGACAGCAGATCTTTGCATTTTTTATATTTGCGTGAAACGTTTTATTTGTTAAAAATTCAATTGACCCGTGTGTTTTTTAACCCAACCCGTGTACCATTGCCACCCAAGCCGCTAGCCCATATCTTCAAGTGGAGCTTGGGTCACAAGTCGAACAGTCTCCTGTGTGTGAAGCCAAGCTATGATCTTGAGCCGAGCCGTGATTTATTTTGGTATTTCTCTTGTTGTTTTGCCTATTATTTATATATTACTTTTTGAGTGGATATTAAAAAATAAAAAATAAAAAGATAAAAACAAAAAATTACTAATTTTTCTTAAAAAATAAAAATTAAAAAAAAATATTTTTGAAAAAAAGTTGAAAGTAGCAATTTTTCTTAAAAATAAAATTTTCAAAAAAATTTTAGGGAAAGTTGAAAGTATCAATTTTCCTTGAAAATAAAATTTCCAAATGCTTTAAGGAAAAGTTGAAAGTATCAATTTTCTTTAAAAATAAAATTTCCAAAAACATTTTAAAAAAAGTTGAAAGTATCAATTTTCATTGAAAATAACATTTTTAATATATATATATATATATATTCTTGGGAAAAAGTTGAAAGTATCAATTTTTCTTAGGAATAAAACTTCCAAAAACATTTTAGGAAAAGTTGAAAGTATCAATTTTCTTTATATAAAAGCAATGAATGTTTTTTTAAAAAAGAGAGGAAAATATTTATATCAAAAGTTGAATCATTATTGCTTTTTTTTTCTTTTTTTTATTTTAAATAATCCGACGATAGAGCTTCTGCAGGTGAAACAGTAGTCTCCTTACATACTCTTAAGGTGAGAGAATTTTTTCAATTTTTTGCTAAAAGTATTAGAGTCAATTGAGACTAATTTTTAATAATTAATTACTTGATAAATTTTAAGGCTTTTGGATAACATAAAATTAAGTTGGTACCATTTTTCGATGGGTGTTGTAAGGGTGCTGTAACCTTCTTCACACGTAACCATACTCCCGAATCTTGTTTTGGTTAGTAGACCTGAACCTATTCTTTTAGGGACCCTTAGGCTTAGGTGTTCCTTAAAAAGATAGATTCTTTAGGTGACAAATCGCACCTAGATAAAAAAGAATGGTGGCGACTCTTTCAATTCAATGTCTAGCGATAGGTCCTTGGATCTATATATTATGACAATGAGTAAAATAAAAATGGCTTCAATTCCCTTAAATTTTAGCAAATCTAGAAACAAAATCACAATTCACAAAGTAATCTAATAATGAAAATTGTTTCATTTATAAAAGCAATAGAAATACATGTTCGATATGCCAACATTATCATTAACCTACACATAACATGTTTTTACACATAACATTAAGAAATTGCTTTTAATAGAAATTGTTCTTAACCAAATAGTAACATAAAAACAATCAATAAAAAATAAAATCAAACAATTCTAGTAAAAACAATCAACTGAAATGTTGGTTAGATTTTTTTGTTTCCTTTGTTTCCTTTAGAACTTGCAACTTAACTCTTTTAAGTAACAAATTTTTCCTCAACAATTTTTCTTTTGCCTTTGCTTATCCTAACTACTATCATTTTTTGATTTGGCAATCCAGGGTGTTGAATTACATTTATTAAGTTAAAATGGGCAAAACTTTATAAAAAAATTATAAAGATATGTTTGATCTAACATGACTTCCATTTAAGATTTACCACTCTCTTTTCAAGTTTGTATATAATTCATAACCTTGTATGTCTTCTTTTCTTACTTCTGGTTGAAGCTTTCATAGTGTTTTTGTCATTAATACTTAAAATGTTGCTTATTGAAATTGCTCTCTTTTTAGTGGTTGTTGTAGAAGATTTGGACATTGATAATGGATTTTTTTTTTTTTTGCTAGTCATCTTATAAAGTCTCTTATCCTCATCTACAAAACATCTTTCACTAAATGTTGTTGGCCTTTTAGACTTGATTTTTACATTGTCAATGGCAATAGTAGCAATAGCATTGACTAGATTTGAAACATGTGTAAATGCAATTGTAAATGAAGATGCAAAACCAAAGACATTAACTGAAGCATATGTAATTGCCAAACTAGATCCTAATCCAAAAGTAGAAACACCATAAGTAATAGCGGATGCAAGGGCATCTCAATTCTTAGAGTATGGTTGCTTGGACTTCTTATAGTTTCAATAGAAACTATAATTGTATTTCTTGTACTTGATACAACTTGGTCTATGTTTATGTCTCCTAATTTGAGCACATGACAATCTTGCTATCTTAGAGAGGAGGAAAAAATGAGTTGATGGCTTAAGGTTTATGCATTTATTAGTTAAAATATTTATAGTAATAAATAAGATAAAATAGTATGAAATTACCTCTTTGCCTTTCACAGGACAGCCTCTTTTGTTGTGGCTTAGTTGATGACATACTTTACATGTCATTATCATACCATTCCTTGACTGATTTATATTATTGGACTTGTTTTTCTTGAACTCGTCAAGATCCTTTCTTCTACTGGTTTTGGGTCTACTTATCATCTTTCCAAAACTTTGGGGTAAAACTTTTTCTTCTATCCTTGGTTTGGCCTATTTTTTCTTCCAACTATAGGTTGTGAAGCATTACTATAAGTCTGCAAATACACTTCCTTATTATACCAACTAGACATAATTTTAAAAAATTTTACTTAGATCTCTAATTGCATATATGGCATGTGCACATGGTATATCATAAAGTTGGTACATTCTATAACTATATATTTTTTTAGACAGTTAGACAATGAACATATTTAGATCCAAATCTATTTAATATTCACCATCTCCATTAAATGCAACTAAAATTATGATACTATAGATGCATTTTTTCTATGACTTTTATGATATTAGGATCAATCACATCCCTCCACCTAGAATATGCTTTTATTTTCTTCTTAATTCTTACCATTAGATTCTTTTATATGTCTTCAAATAAAGAAATTACTAATTTTTTCCTTGTATCTTGCATTTTCTTATTGAATGCTTCACTTAAATTGTTATCAACCAACTAACATTTAGAGTATATGTTAAAGAATGCTTTGCATAATTACTGAAGTGGGGTTTTTATTATGTCAGTAGTTGTAATATTATCATTTTCTTGCAATTTCCTCAACATTATATTTTGATTTAATTAAATCGATATGTTCTTTATATATTGTAAGTTGTGATTTCTTAACTTCATAATGTCTTTATATATGTTCTAAACTAATATCTTTTCTATATTTGCTTATATGATACAGGTAAATTACAATACGGAGGAGTAGGTTAAAAGGAATACATATCAGAGATATTAGTTTAAAATCATCTACAACACCTGTTGATATTGGTTATGGGCTAAATCTTTTAGAGAGGAATGAACGTATTGTCGGATCTAACTCAATTACTTCTAACCCTTTAACTAATATTGGATCTGACAATACAAGAGGTCCAGGTTTAGATAATATCTCGTCAATTGATTATGCTTTTAAATTTGAATGCATGTATCATATTTCCCATATTTAGAATTCAAGTATAATGATAAAAGTATTGCCATTTTACAAATTTATTTTTTATTTGTTGTATTTGATAACAATGGTCAACAAAGGATTAGAGGCTGGACAACTTTGAAGGAATCGTTTGCACTACCTTCGAACGAGTGTATTATAGTGTCTACAAACTCTAATAGGCAACCAATTAGTGAAGAGGCTCAATTCTAGGCTAGATTTTTAGGCATGCTTACCTGTAATGGAATGAAATTGCCTAATCATTATGAAACATGGCATAAAGTTCCAGAAAAAGTTAAGGCTAATGCTTTAAACTTTATTGAGGTATTAGTATAATTAATTACATATAAAAATATAATTATTTTACATAATGTTTACTTATTCAAACTTTTTTTATTGTATTATTATAGTCAAGATTTGTACTTGAAATACCAACTTCATTTGTGCTTAAGTCATTGGGAAAGAAATGGAAATATTATAAGCATAATTTAAAGAATAAGTATTTCGATCGAAATACAACTATAAAGGCGATGATGGAAAACATACCCCATAATGTGATTAGGTGACAATATAAACAATTAGTTAGATTTTAGTTCTCAAGAAAAGAAAAGGTAAGCATATATAACTTTGCATAATAGAATGAAATGATAAAAGTGTTTTATGCTTTAAGTTGGTAATATTTGTATTTCTATCATATACACAATTATTTTTTATGACAGGGAAGAGAACAGATTGGGATTGGTAGCAGAAAGCAACAAAAATATAGCCACATAAGTGGATCAAAAAGGTTTGCAAGAAAGCAAAAAGAAATAGTAAGTTTATGATTTTAAACTTATTTTAATGAATGAACTTTTTATGCCGTTAAAAGGTAAATATGCAAATTAATAGTTATTATTCTATTTTAATAGTTTTGATAGTTTCAATACATGATATTAAACTTATCGAAAGTTTTGAACTTAGTTGAAATAGATGATATGTAGGAAATAGTTATTATTTATGTCTATTTAGGTAAAAATACAAATTTGTTGTTATTATTGTTCTTTAATAGTTTGGATAGCTTCAATACTTGATATTAAACTTGTCCGATTGATTGAACTTGATTTCTATGGTTGATATGGATGCAAAAGTTGTCGTTTATGTCTATTTGGGACTATTTTTGCATATAAAAGGCAAATATATAAATTAAACTTTTGGATGGCTTTCAACAGTTTGAATGGCTTCAATCCGTGATATTAAACTTGTCCAAATAACTGAATTTGGTTTCCATAATTGATATGTGTGAAAGCCCAAAATGCTTTTATTGTTTGCGTTTGTTTAAGAGTATTGTGTTGTTAATGGGCCAAAATATAGATACATGATATTAAAATTATTCAAAATTTTTTAACTTAATTAATAGGCTTGATATGCATAAACAAGTTGCAGTTGATATGTATCCTATCAAATAACATATGTTTTTGTATAAGAGAATGAGATGGGTGGTAAAATTAGATGTGTGAAACTTTTTTGCTTAATACACACAAAAAAAGATGGATCTTACATGAATGTCAAAACATAAAAAATTGTGATAATTTATAACATCTATTTTAATAGAAAGTAAATATTTACTCTTTCTAACATATTATCAATTAATCATTAAACTTGATAGTTGTATATGACAAATTTACAAGAGAAAACGAAAAAGAAAATGACTACTGAAATTGAAGTAGCATCTGAAGGTTCTTTTAACATACAAAATTAAAAAATTGGATATTCATAGAAGTTACTAGAAAAGAAAGGCATGGACAGGTCCGAGGCCTTGGATTGGGTCCAACACCATCTACCTACTATGGACATAGCTCTCAACAATTTACATTCTCAACAAGTCAGTCTTCGCGAGATATTTCAATATTGAGAGAGTAATTGCAAACTATGAACAACATTTTCAGCAAATAGAGGCAGAAAGAGAAGAGGAGCATGCCAAAATTAAGGAAGGACATGCTAGAATGGAGTAAGAGCATGCAAAATATCAGCAGTTGCATGATCAATTCAATTATCTTATGAATTTTGTACAACAACAATTTTCAGGAACTAATCTCGGTGGTCCACTAACTCAAGTATTATATTTAGTAAATATTTATATCTTTTAATGTAAAAAAAGTTTACAATAAACTGTTTGATTTTGTATGGTATTATTCAATAGGTTCTTGAGCATGCTAGTGATCAAGGTAAAAAAATTCCTTCATCAATTGGTAGCCTTCAAAATCTATATAGTCATCAATTTCATACATTTTAATTTTTATTTTATTAATGTATTAAAAATATTTAAATGTTATTATACTAATTATTAAATTTTGTGTTAATTAGATGTATATTTGAACGTGAATTAAGTTTATATTAATTTCAGTTTTTGAATTTAAGCTCGTTTACAAAAATAATAAATATTAACAAAAAATTTTTATATTAAAAAAATACATTTCTTAATTTCGCAGTGTTTGCGTTAAAGAATGTCACTAAATGAATAATTTAGTGGTGTTTGTATAATAAAACATCACTAAAAGTAGCGGCGCTCTTACAAGAAAATACCGCTAAAATAATGACTTTTTTTATACAAATGTCATCAAAAGCAACGGCGTTTTTCTCATAAATACTTTATTAAATTAGCGACGTCTCAAAGATATAAATGTTACTAATATAATGGCATTTTCATATACAAATATCATGAATATTGTGGTGTTTTTTGCAAATGCCGTAAATTTTTTAGTGGTATTTATAAACGCTGCTAAACGTTAAAAAAAACATAACTAAAAACCTAAACTCTTGTAGTGTATGATTTCAATATATTTTGATTACAAGATATATGTATATGTTTCTTTCTTAAATATCACAAGATGATAGTTGAACTCCTATTAGTTAAATTAAGCAATTTTTTGGCACCTTGCATGTTAATAAAATTCATTTTGAGAACCTAAAATTTAATTCATTGATTTATATAATCATCCTAAAAGATAATATCTAACAATTTTGACATTCAAATTTTATCATCTAAAATTTCTTTTATTATTATCAAATTATGACATCTTTTATAAAAACAAATGGCTCTCAAAATCGTGAATCAAAAAGAGTAAGGGTAAATAATAATTAAGTTGGGAAAATTTGGAATAAAAAAAAAAAAAAAAGCAGCAGAACGCATTTTGTAATTTATTTTATGATTTATATAGAAAACGAATTCCACAATAACATCCTTTCAAAAGTAAATAACTAACGAACACCTATGGCTATGATTATAACCCTAATCTAATATTCAAAATTAGATGAAGAACAAGGACTTTCTGAAGGTGTGCTGTTTGAGCGCCATGTAAAGCAAGAAGAGGTTAAAAAGAAAAAGCAAAACCCAGGAATAATCCGAAGACGGCCCTTTCTCCATGGCAGTGGCAGAAGGCGTTGATAAGGAGAGCCAATGTACTGCTACCACCAAAAGCAAGGAGGCCAGAAGGAGAGCCCATCCCACACCCAGTTGGGATACTTTGGTGGTTTCAACAGTGGCAGCAGAGTCGACGACAGCGCATGCACAGCGGGAAGAGAATCGCGTAACCGTAAAGATAGCAGCTAGCGTTGCCATAACCGGGAGTGGCACTGGTTCCTCATAAAACATCTCAAGCAATTTGCTTCCTTTGTTAACGTAACTGATCACCATCACCAATATTATGCAAAATCCAATTGAGTCTCTTCGCTTTTTACTTGACGATCGAAGTTAGTTAATTTATTGCCCCAATATCCAAATTTGAATTCTAAATGGGATCCGTTGAGTTTCTTTTTAAGCAAGTAAAACAAACAGAACAAAAAATGACATCTGAGTACATATCTATAGAGTAATATATAAAGAATAATTCATATACACACAAAAACAAAAATAACTTCCTTAATATATGGATATTATGTAATTACAATATAAATTTAAAATTTCTCAAATACTCTTTTCGTCTCTTCTTTTTTATAAAATCTTTTTTTTATGTCTTTTTTTTTTTTTTTTCATTTTTGAACACTTAATACTCTTTTTTTTTTATATATTTAAAATTGATTTTTATTTTTATTTTTTGACAATAAAATTTATGATACATCAATATTATAATTTTTTTTTTGAATTTATAATATTAAATAAACAAAACAAAAAACAAAAAATAAAACAAAGAGAGTATTCTATTTAATTAATTATGATATCTTTGAAAAATTAAGATACAGATAACATATAAACATATGGTCGTGAAAATAGTATTGTTGTACATGACTAATACAATGAGTATTTCATAATATATAAACTAATATAGTATTTGGCCAAAAAATAATTTATGCAGTATCTATTGTTATAAAGTCAAGTTTCTTTTTTTATTTGAAATAATAATGACAAATTTCTTCATTATAATGTGACTGCTCCAATATTATTTTTTATTTAAAGATATCTATCCATTAACCAAATAAAGAGACATTAGTCCTTTTACATAAATTAAAAGTTCTAACAAAAAAACTTTATCATGAAGTTTGAATAATATACATTGCCAAAATAAAAACAATAAAATTATATAAGTTTTCGACTAATTTTAAAACAACTAATTGTTTTGCTAGCAAAACTATTAAATTACTAAATTAGCATATGAAAAAATTAAGTTTACATAATCTTTTATCTCATTTTTTATTTGAAGCTAAAATGATTGAATCCAATTAATCTTTGAATAGAAAATAAAAAAAAAGATATAGCATTCTAACTTATTGTCCAAGCAATGTCAACAATTTTTTTTTTTTTTTAAATTTTGTCTAAGCAATGTCAACACATATCATGAATTCTCTATTCTCTTTTGACCTTACTCAAATATACCCAAAAATAAACATTTTAGAATTTCTTGTTGGTTGTTTTCACATTTAGCATTTACCATAAAAACTCTCTTGCTTTGTTGCTAGAGCTAAATTTTCATAAAATATATATAATTTTATATTTGATGAGTAAAATTATTATAAACTATAAATATTTAAAAAATATGCAAAAAAAAAAAAAGAGAAAATAATATATAAATTTCATACATATTTTAACTTTTTCCTTTTTTTTTCTATCTTATATTTCTCTTTCTTTCATCAAACTAAAGATCCAAAAGTGTTTTGCTTAATTCGAAAGCAGCTTTTTTTTTTTTTTTGACTAAAATACTAAAAATATTCATATATATTTTAAAATTTTTAAATAAGTTATTATCCTTTTATTGTATCTAATTAAGCTGTTAAAGTATTGTTTTTTGTTTAATTAAGTTTTTATTTTGTGTAATAGAATCCACTAAATCTGCTTTAAAAATAAGAGTTTAATTAAATAAAAATTTTACTTGAAGGAATTGATTAGAAAAAAAAAATAGTACTTTAATGGTTTAACTAAATATAACAGAAGAATAAAAACTTATCTAGTAGAATTTGGAAAAGTACTATGGCTTTTAAGTATTTTAGTTTTTTCAAGCAAAAACTTAATATAAAAAGGTTAAAATTAATATATATTACATATAAATCCTTAAAAGAAAAAAGCAGTTCATATTTAATATAAATAATTTTGGATAAATTATATTCATAGTTATTAACCTATTATTTTGATTTCACTTTAATTTTCAATATTTGAATTGTTTCATTTTGATTTCTAATCTTTTGGAATGGTTCCATTTTGATTCCTTCTTCAAATAATTTTGTCAACAATAACATGTCAAGCAAACATTTCCTTGGCATTAGAAGTGTCCTTGGACTGAATTAAGTTATTCTAAACCCGGTTGATATTTTAAATATTTTGCCCAAGGTCCAAACGGTCAAAGCTGACACAATTCAAAATATATATATATATTTATTAATATTTAAATATTTTTAAATATATTTTAAAATTTATATATACAAACAAATAATTTAAAAAATTTTCAAAATTTCAAATTAATATTTACATATATATATATATATAGAAAAAGCTCGAATTATACCCATAAATACAACTAGTTTTTAAAAAATAGATAAAAAAACAATATCAGTACAAGACATATGGACAACCTCATTATGAAGACAGCTACTACCTTATGTGTGTATTATCTATTTAAGGGCATATATTTATATGTTTGTATTAACCTTATTATTAGAAAGACAAGTACTAGTATTCAGCAGCTGGAGCCACCTGCCGCTATGTCCCTTGAGTGTTCACTCTCAAGTCCAAATAGTTTTAAACTCTCTCATCTTCCCCACTATCATCCCCCTGACCAGCTTGTAGACTAAGGACTACTCAGTTCGACCCTCTACAGTCTCACTTTCTACTTACTCAATTGCAATAGAAGCAGTTCAATTGTGACACATTGACAAATGCATTCAGCAGTCAGCACACAAGAAAATTATCGAATCTTTGTCATGTTTGGATACAAAGCCAATTAGTTTATGAGATGAGATTATCATAAAGCAAACAATGGAAATGATGCATGGCCATCTCAACACGAGGAGCATATCTTCCAGTGCAATATGCAGGTGATTCGATGCCCCTTTGAACACCTTCACACAGTGTAATGTCTTCCATCTGCATATTTTCATTTTTACAAAACAGATTTTGAAAGATTAACAGTAAATTTTGGACAAGCATGACTAGAGATTATTTGTTAGTACCTGAATTCTTTCACTATCCACTAGGCTTCTCTCAATGAAAGCTTTGTCCTCCTGAGACCACAAAAGTGATTGGTTAACTTGGAGTTACATTCTTTCTCATTATAATTAAGACCATAACAAATCATGACCCAAGGCCATTGTGTGACAGAGACAAAAATTAAGCATGGCCGGTATGAGGATTATTGATAAAAGGATCGCGTTGACTATATCGAATGTATAACAATGTTTCAACATCATAGGATTCAAATCTCAAGTTCCATTTTCTCCTCCCCTAACTATCTATAATTTTGAGAGATGGATAAGGATGAAAAATATATAACCTTAAAAGCCTTTTGACTTATTATATCACATGGCTGCAACTGTTAGGATCCTTGATAGAGGTGTGAACTTCACCATGAACAAGTAGAATCCATCAATATTATGCAATGCACAGAGAAAAATGTTCAGGCCGATTCAATATCAGCATATCACATACAGAGAATGCACTTTCAAATACTAAGCATACAGAATGCAACATGTGAGAGGCTAAGACATGAAATGAGATCTGAAGCATCTCCTCTAAAACAACATTACCTATACATTAACCTGGTATAATCCAAAACTTATGCAGAAATAGAAGCATTTATTTAGTACATGTGCAGAATTCAGAGCTCAAGACATATGGGTACAGTAAAAGATTCTATAGTATATATTAGCTTCATAACTCTTCATGCGTACACATTCTTGGGATTTTAAATATTAGCCGACCAAAAATGAAAGGAAGTTCACACGTAAAGCATGCAGTAATATCAGACAACATTAGAAAGTCTTCATGAAATTTCAAGTTGGAAGTAGAAAACAATTTTCAAGGAGCCTTATTTATAAATGTTACTTTCAGTTTTTACCATCTACCTTATTAAATGTAGGCAATTAAATTACTGATCCTACAAAGATTACACAACTGCCAATCTGATGACAAGATTCTGGATTATCATCCGCTAACATATTTCAAAGAAAAAAAATAAGACAAGAAATGAAATGCTTAAGATGAATGGCTATTATATAGAAGATGACATCAAAGCAGCAATAGAAGCACAAGATCAGTTTTTCAACAAATTATTTCCATTTTCCACAGTTAGATGTGCGAGATCTTTCCATGGTTAAAACCAACATTTAATTTTTTTTCACTAACACAAAGCTAAGGATTAGATATAAAGAAAAGAGGCATTTTTATCTTTGTACATGCATGATTGAGGGCGTGTACATACAATGGTTGATACAACATTCTCCTTGTACATATAGTGCATGCAGAAGCATTTAGGCATGGTTACAGACAGACACAGCCACACCCATCCAAATGATTTATATAACCAGCTCTCCAGTTTCTCTTACTTTTCTTCTCTGCTCTTGGGTCTGCAGAAAAATGTTTCCATTATTTGTAGTCGAAAGGCTATTCTTTTTTGATCCTGCATGGTGATTCAGTAGATGATTCTGCTACTCAATATTACAATTTTCTTCCTTTCATTCTTTAAAAAATACCAGTAATATGCAAGGGACATCATAGTCCTCCCCCTTCCCTTGGAAGATTGCAACCAACATCCTTACATCTCAAAAATAGACGGGCTTCCACCAGTTATCTCCAAAAGATAATTAAAAACAAGTATCTAACCTTGTTTTTAGGGTTAAAAGTGAAGTTGTATAAAACAACTGTAAGGCTTGCATTACCATATGGAACTGAGTGTTGGGCTATTGAGAAACAACATGAGAAGAAAATGAACGTAGCAGAGATGAGGATGCTTAGATGGATGTATGGTAAGACTAGAAGAGACAAAATAAAAAATGAAGAATTTGAAAAAAATTAGGGTTAGTCTGAATGAAGAGAAATGAGAGAGGGCCATTTGTGAAGTTTGAACATGTGAAACGTAGGCCCAGCTGTACACCGGTTAGGAGAATTGAGTCTCTAGATCTAGGAGAGATCAAAACATCTAGAAGTAGATCATAAAAGATAAGGATGCAAGTAATAAAAAATGATATGATGGTTAAAGAATTAGATGAAAAAGTGGCTGTTGATAAAAATGAGTGGCGCAGAAGATTCAAACTACAACCCAACTTGATTCTCTTATTTGGTTTTTCATACAACCGACCCCAGAGTATGGGATATAAGGCTTAGTGTGTTGTTGTTGTATCAAACCTTATTTTTGAAAGAAGAAATTTAGATGGAAACCAGAAAGGCTTCTGGCCTAAAATTTACTCATGAGCCTCAAATTCCAAGTCTTCAACTACGAAAATAAATGCAGTATACTTTTTTAGTTCTGCACTAATTACTAAGAGTATGCTTAGCTTAGAAGGCAACAAAGAGACAATTCAGACCAGTTGCATATATACAAGGTATTATTTTGTCCTGTAGATTATAAGTGAAAAAAAAAAAGGATGCTTCTGTTCAAAATAATAATTAAACATGTCAAATTAGGTTTGTCCTACCTATTTTGAGTTACATGTAGAGAAATTGCAAAACAAGCCTTAAACAAGTGTCCCTTTTCTAAAAGTAGTTATCCTTTGTTTAATTACACCAACTGTCCATAGATACCATGCACACAACATTGAGCTAATAGGTATAAAATGAAATTTATTCACATGCTTACCACTATGCTCGTTTATATGAGGTTTTCACATGTTTGATATTCTAAAACTACAATCATGAGTCTATAACAATGCATAATAAATAAAATTACCTTAAGAGAAGCTTCAAGAAAATAGTCAAATACCACCAGGCATTTCCTTGGTCCCAATGGGATTAACAGATTGGTGTCCATCCAAGGTCCATACCTATAAGACCATAAAAGAAGATAATTTACCGGAAGGAGTGGAAAGAAGAAGGCAGGTGAAAATGCAAATGGACGTAAGGACCTGTTAATCATGAAATTTGGATAGATGAAAGCATATAAAGCTTTTGATCCAAGCCGATCATCTTGCGTTTCTTTAGAGCCACCTTCAACACTTTGGATGCTAACCTTTTCAAATATCTGTTCATAAACAATAATCACTGTTACAATGTGACAAATCATTTGAATCACAATCTGAACAAGAGATATTAAATAACATCTAATTGAGAAACATCAAACATGATTTTTGCAAGCATGTCCCTGTGACATTACAGAATTCTTAAAAGAAACTGTCCAAGCCAAAGAAACAACATTAATTTGTGAATCTTAGATATGAACTTGAAGAAAGATCAGATCAAAGCATACTGAGGTGGTGTATGAATCAAGTGTAAGACCAGATGCAAGGCCTTTGTGAGCATATGGTACATGGTAACCACCATCTAAGTAGTTGTCACAAAATACCTGCAAGTAAAAGAAACAAAAGATTGCCAGCAATCTGCATATATGTTCATCAGGCTTTAGAAATCATATAACCATTAACTTGGAGAATGCTGCAATTTAATATTCAAGACAACATAGCACTATTTGGGACTCCATATATTATTTTTAGGTATCATCATAAAAAGCCAAGAGCAACAAACTAAATTGATGGATCCTCCATTAGCTACAAGGACACACCTTCCAGTTACATTCAATGATGTATTCACGTCTACAAACATAAGTTAGTGGGGAATCAACCCCATTAAGTCTCAATATTTCTGAGCAGCTACCAAGCCATTCACTTGCAATTTGGTCAGTATCAATGTTATCCTCTGGTAAAATCTCCTTGTCCATATTGAGAAGAACAAATGGTCCCCAAATAGCAACTTTTATTGGTATAAGTCCAAATTCCTACAATCGCAACAGATATCCACCAAGTTACCCCATTAATTGGAAACTGTCATGCAAGAAAAAAGAAAGATTGCTATTTTACCAACAATGAGGCAAACATTCATACATTTGCGATGAAATCCTGTATTCCCGAAATTCTAGTTGCCTTACGAAGCGCTCCATTTAACCCATACGTCCATCCCTGCAGAAAATATTGGATTTGGATTATATCTAGTTCACAAATTTGTTGGCATCTTAGCAGGAAATGGTAATTAAAGAAGAACAGTTCATTCAGAGTATTGTAAAAGAAGAAAGAGCTTTTTCAGTCATAATTGGAAAATCTGTAGGATTTGTCTGAAGAAAAGCGTAAGTGGTGGATAGATGCCACCTATAAAAAAATTTATTCAAGAGAGGAAGTGTAATTTATCAGCAAATCAATTCGCGAGGATTTTTTTACTTTGAGTAGCATATTTGGATGTAAAGTAGCATGTGTTGGTAAGAACAACTGAAACAATCAACATATATTGAACAGGTGGAATGCTAAAGGAGAACTTAAGATTTGTCCAAAAGACATCAAAATATGAAGTAGGAATCTATCAATATCTTGTTAGTTCTATTGCAAGCGGCACAAAGTTGTTGGCAATGGGATGGTTACCATTCTGCTGGCAGTATAGAAGGAGCCTTTCTATTTAATGGTATTTTAATTGTGCTTAATTTCTTCTTATACCAACTCTTCTGTAAGCTTATCATAGCAATTTAGGACAAACTGTAAGGAAGAGAGCTGAGTTAAAAGCAAAATATTTGCCAGTAACTGGTTTTATATGTGTAAAAGGAAGAGTAAAACTCTGAATAATCCACTCTACATTTTTTTCCACCAGCTCAAAGCCAAAGGGGAATTGTAGGAAAAATCAGAGAAGAAGTCCCAATTGCAGCCTAGGATGAAGTTTCTCATCAAGACAGGAAAAAAAGAAACTAAAACAATATAAAAGCAAGAGCATAGAAAATCAAGATATGATTCAAGTCAATCAGGAGCGATACGAACAGTCTTACATGGTAAGGGCAAGTAAAACAAGACTTTTTCCCACTTCCAGACACAAGAAGAGAAGCATGATGTCTACAGACATTGTGAAAAGCAGCAATTTTTCCATCATCATCCCGGCAAACCAAAAACTCTACGTTTCCCAATCTGCATGAAGACTAGAAAATTTCAGCTGTTCTTGATTTGTGAAAATGAACATATTTAACTGCTGAAATCAGAAAACACGTAAATTTTTTTTACTAGAACGCTTCAATTATACAATCAATTATACTGGGTTGACCACATATAAGTGGACCGTCATATAAAATTTTGATGGATCTCTTGTAATTCTGAATTGTGATTGATTAATTATAGTGCAATGATTGTAGGTGACATGATAGTAAACCAAATTGCGGTGTCAGTGTATACATTATAGTGAGATAAATAATTGTACCTGCCGCTGAAAAAATCATTGGGTTCTTTTATTTGTTGAGTGTGCCCTGAAAAACCAGAATCAAAATTCAACAATCTAGGTAGACTCTTGCCATATATCATAAGTGAAAGTCAGTAGTACTAGAACAGTGTCATTATCCTGAAACGCAATCAAAAGAAGAGTAATTACTATACTAACCAACAGCCTGCCAACCCCTGTAGAAGACACGGTCCAGTTCAAAAGCGTAAAAGGAGGGGTCAGCATACCAGGAGCTCGGAGGAGTGATCGCTTGCTCTATGGGGATTTTGGGGTCGAATTGACGCACCATTTTCTGCGCTTCGTAACTGGAACTACATGATGCTGATACAGAAGAAAAGTTTGGAATTGCTCTTGGATTCTGGAAATTGGATTGGAAGAGAAATACCCGACTGATGGGTTTCAGCAACAGACTCATGGTTGTCAGAGACTCCGAGGATATTCCAACTTCCACGGTCTTTTGTCTTGTATTACCTCTATGCTGGCACTACCTCTGCATGAGATACAAGGGATATACAGTACACGCCCCAAATCAAATGTTTCACGCAACCATTTTTACCCATAATTTTTTCAAAATTTTATTATAATTATAAAAAAATTTAATATTTTTTTTTGTCATTTTTAATGTACGAAATTATTGATAAAATAAAATAATAATTATTTTATTATATTTAATTTATATATAAAAAAATTAATATCTTTTTTACATAAAATTATTTAATTTTTTCATTTGAAACATTTGAATATTTAAAAATCAATTAGAACATTGGAATGTTTTAAAAGTATCTGAGTATAATATTTAGAAGAGAGTAAACTTATACAAAGAATAGATTTTGCAATAAGAACAGTAGAAGATATTATTTCAGTAACTGAAGAAGACATTAATTTTCAATTACTATTTAAAAAAAAAAAAATGCTTGAAGAACATACAAGAAGAGGATTTTAATTCTTACATATAGGATTAGTACAAGTTGCTATCAAACGTTTAACTAGATTAGGATTAGTAAACTCATAATGATGTATCGGAGATTGTAGATATAATTCATTATTAGGTACAATTAAATCAAGTTAGTGTGGAGGACCGATATATTTTAATTGCATTCCAAATTTGACTATATCATTAAAAGATCAACATGTAATGAAAACTTTAACCATTAATTTAAAAACATTAGGATTTAATATCTGTAAACCCCAAATTTTACATCGGGTTAACAAAAAATTAATTGACTTCTCAAAATAATAAAATTGAATAAGAAAAGGCTTGCTAATTTATTGGCAATCACTCTGACCAATTGACAGGCCTATCTCAACCCCAACAGAGGATGGATTTGGAACAATTTGAAATAAGATTATAAATTGGACATAATTTTGGGCTTAAAATAAGTCCAAGCGAAGGACACCGATCGACATACACATCCACCACTCGATTGAAAAGAAGACCTCGTCAGTCGACAGTGCTCTATCCCTATCGATTCGCATTGTACGATAAGGATGAAGGTGATAATTCTAATGAATTATTAACTGGATAATTCCTGAGATAATTATCCAAAAGAATTATAAGATAACAGATAAAAGGTCTAATCATTCTCAAATTGGCCTTAATCTTTGTCTATAAATAGTCCTATCTATTTTTTCATTTAACAAACCTCTAGTTATTTTTTCTCCTTTTACAAGAAATTCAATTATAAATCTCTCCAAAAGTCTTTCCTAAAATTTTGAAGAAATCTTTAAGTTTCTTCCATTTCTGTCCCTTAAAATAGGTTTCCTAAGTTGCCCAGCTATCGAAATAGTCCAAAACCTTAACCAAAGCCTCCCGTTTATCCCAAATTTTTGTCTAACAATTTGTCAATATTTTATGGAAACCAAAAACACAAGCCCAACAGATCAACAAACCTTTAGCCGATCGACACACTGTCCATAGTATAAACTCTAACACTACGTTTAGATTGAAAGAAGATGAGGGAACGAAAATCTTAACCAAAGCCTCCTGTTTATCCCAAACTTTCCCCTAACAATTTGTCAATGTTTCATAAAAACTTTAAACACAAACTCAACAAATAAACAGACCTTTAGCCGATCGACACACAATCCATAGCATAAACACTAACGTTATGTTTAGATTGAAAGAAGATGAGGGAAAAAAAAGAAAAAGTGAAGACAGAAAAGGAAAGTAAGGGAAATAAGAAAAAAAAAATTTTATTCGGTTGATCATTTATATTTTAATAAAAATAAAATAAAATTGATTATCTCTCCTTTTTTCTCAAAAGCTTCAATTGTTAATTATCCTAAATTGGTGTAAATAGGAAAAAAGGAATTAATTAAAATTTTTTAAGTATAAATGTCTTCATTATATTTTATCATTTTTTAAAAAATACTATTACAATATTCAAGTTTAACCAGGGATGTTAACCATTAACGTTACCTTTAAATCTTTCGTAATTTATTCTCAACTTTTTTTTGTCCATAACTTCAAATTTTATATATTTTTAATTTATACTTAGGTTTTTTTTTTTTCATTTTGTTATGACTTTACAAATTTTAAATAATAAAAATATGACAAAATACGTACAACAGCAAGAAAATGCTAATACTAAACAAATTTATGGTTAGTTTTATTTTAACAATAAATATTTAAGTTTTTAATTTTCTCATTTATAGATTAATTTTTTAAAAAATATTATAGTATAAAAATAATTCTAAGCATATATTTTTATGAATTAATTATTAATAATATTCTTTTTAATTGAAATTATTTTTATTAATTTTTAAAAATTTTTAAAATAGTTAATATTAAGATTATTCACATGATAAAAAATATTTTATTTTAAAAGAGTATAATTAGAGCAATATAATATAATATTTCATTTTCTTTCCTTTTCATAACTTAACCAAACAAAAGTTATGATCAATTCAAAACATAGGCTAAATAAAAAACCATCAATCATTCCAAATCCCTAATACAAAAACATTTTACTCACCAAATAACCAAGAGTATTGTTGACATCCCAAAATAATTCACTCTTTCATAACGTTTCAAGTTCCTCAAACGTTGCCCATTATTATCTTAACATCACCATAGACGTCTCTTTATCTTTAAAGTCTTCCTATTCACCATTTAAAACGTGAAGAAACCCCTTTTAACCTATCATCAAATTTGTTAATAAGCTAGGAACTTTGTTCGTCCTAAGATCTAGCTTGACAATCAAATTTATCTGTGATAATCACTCGGTACATCATGGAGTTAATCGGTACAGGAAACCCAGGTTATAGACCTCAACCAATCGAAACTCCCATTAGCCGATGGATCCATTGTTGCTTCTACCGTAGATCATCTCCCTCTGTCATTGATCAGCCCTCAATCTAGATTGCGGTTGCTGGTTCTTCTGTTCCACCTTAGCACTCTAATTCATCTCGAATCTTGTACTAGGTGATCTGCTCAAGTATTCTTCCCAAAACTTAAGCATTTTAGGTCTCTCTTGAAGTTAAAAGCACGAGACATTTCATCCATGATCATGATTGTGTATTCTTAAGAACACATGATGCTATGACATATAGCTAAAATTACGATTTATTTTACCATTAAAGGTGATGGATTTTTTTATGTAAATTTACATCTACAGAATCTTGTCATATAAATTAAGTGTATGAAATGGGTTGTATAAATATGCCTTCGAGGCACCTTATATAAATTTTCATTATAATATGCCATTTATACTTAGTTGGATTCCATACTTCTCTTGTTACACTTTCCCACTTTATAATAATAAGGCACAAACTGTTGTACTTTATATATATTTGCTTGATAATACAATGCCAGCATCATTCTAATGGTTGATAAATCACCTGAGGCTGCCAAACCTATACGTATCTGTCTAGATATATATGTAACAGTGCGGGACATATAAATTATTTATATAAATCTCTTGTTATCTGGAATAAAATGAGAGACATGATCTTTAATTTTTAAGTCAATCGTGATTTGATATAAAATAGATAAATAGATATTGGATTTATCCCTATAAGATTTTGAGTTTCGATTTCTCTAATATCCTGTTTACTATATCAAAACCAAATTCTTTAATAAAGATAAGACTGTGATCTTGAAAATCAGCATCAATTTTCCATTCATAAATAAATTGATTGACTTTGGCCAAAAAATTGATTGCCCATTTATAATTAAACATTGAATCTCAACATTGAGACAAGCGCTAGAAGAGAAACCCGTATTGCTGACAGAAGTAACTCCACTTGAGAGTTCATGTATCTTTTATACATCCATTTACTGTGATCCCTCTTTTAGGTGATGGAGATTTTAAATCATTTCTCCCTATGCATCATTCAAACATAACTTTGGATGAGATTCCCTTGGGGCCTGGGCCTATTCAACCAACCAGTTTCCCTTGGAATTTTGTTCCACCCATACTGCCACTCTAGCCATAACGGGTTTCAGTGACGTATTGGCTTTACCTCAAGATTCACTTCGGTGATAAGGGATAGACTTTCATGTTATGTTTTGCTATCAGACCCTTTAGAGGAATAAGGTTAGAATATTGGACTTTCCTAGATATAGATAAACCTTAGATAGTGTCCTTAGAGCTGATCTTTATGATGCATGTCTGTGAGAATATGTTGTAATGATATCCTATTTTATTGTTTGAATAAATTAAGAATATTAAATTTTGAACACCTAAAAACATTGGGTTTTTACTTTGCCTTGTAAAATTCACAATACTAACCCGAAACCTACTGAGTCATCTAAATAAAACAAGTTAGTCGAAAACCTGGTCAAACACTTCCAATCCTTAACTCTAACTATATCACCTTCAATTCCCCAAAAGCCACCAAAAGCATTGAGGAGATGTTAGAAATCTCTAGACCTAACAGAGCATTCTCTTGAATATAGTGAACTCTATTGCCGAGACGCTCATGTAGATCGATGACAAAGTGAACCGAATGAATGTTGAGCTAATTAGCATCTCCAAAGACCTAAAGAAAAAGTTGAACCTTCACTTCAAACTTAAAAAATAAGAATTGTCCACCCTTCAAACACTGAAAACCAAAAAACTTGAAAACACCATCACCCCAAACATTTTTCAACCAAAAGAAGGTAATTAGGCCATGCAAGAAATCCAAAAACTTTGCGCCATGACGAAGAGTTGGTCCCTCGCAGATAGCTACCTCTTGCATGTTGACAAGTTGTCCCTAAAACGTTCATACTGCCCCCTCGAAACTTTAAAATGCCTTTTATCGATAAGTTTGATGGGACAAGAGATCCCAAAGTGTAACTTGAATAGTTTACTTAGAGGCCTAGCCAAACAGTAATTAACTACAACATTCCTAATAATCCTTTTCAGAGCCGCCTTCACTTGGTTCTACAGTCAACCAAAAACCATAATTGAGGATTGGGAAAAGATGGCCAAAGCCTCTATTCGCTAGTTTACCTAAAACAACTAACTTGACATAACCATTAGGGATCTAGAAACTACCAAGAAGAAAAACAATGAAACCTTTGTTGAGTTCTTGACTTGATAGAGGAGAAAAATAGCTTTAAAATGACCAAGATTGGATGATGGCAAATATCCTCTTGCCTATTTATTATGACCAGCTATTTGCCATGTCCCAAGTCACTTTTGAACAATTTTATGACTCAAGCATAAATGTGGAAGATGCTATCAATGGAAAAAAGTTTGAAAAGAAAACCTTTCCCAAACAGAATAGAGGTACCAATTCAAACAAAGTCTCCGAGATCAACAATTTATCCTTACCTTGATATAACATTACTCGCCACTATCCCAACTGAGATGTACCCCGTTTTTAAAGCCTTTGACAAGCTCCAAATATCCAACCAGCTTCAGCCCCTGCATCTCAAACCTCAATCTAGCCTTTACCCCTACATATCGACTCCCTTAAATGTTACACCTACCACTAAAGATAGATCGGCAATTCCTATATTTGTACCATGTAAATATTAATAATTATCGTATTTTATGGTATAATTTATATCTATACAAAAACTTGAAATATATATTTTTTTATTTTATTAAATTTATATATAATTTTATTAAAATTTTAAATTATGTCGCATTCATATATATATTTTTATATTATTTTTATCTTGTATTATCATATCATATTTTAGATTATCAAATCTAACTAAAGATATAATTATAACACAGATGATTGCATCAACCTAAAAAATGCCATCCAAAACCTAATGATGCAGATTAAGCCAAACGCAACATCGTAGACAATCCACTCCCAACTGTAAAGCCACATCTCCATTAAACATCCTCACCATAAATACCAATCCAAGAAATCAAATCTCTAAACTTCATTACAAATACTAATGTCACCAAAACTAAGTCCACCGCTAATAAAACCATCCATCCAGCCAAACTCTATTTGCAGAAATTATGGTTCTAAGGGAAGATAGCAGTGAATCTGATCGTGGAAACTGTTCGAAGTTAATGAACCTAACTCAAAGCGGTCGTTATTTCAAGCCATCCTATTTGGGGGTAGACCATCCTGGCAAAGACTTTAAGGTGTTTGGGAAAGTCTAAGAAAAGATAACAAGGGAAAAAAAATGAAGCTAACCTATCATAATTAAAGAAAACACAAGTTAATGTGCCCATTTAGGGATTTTTAATTTTGTCACTCGAACATCAAAAAGCCATCCTAGATGCCTTGATTAAAACAAAAGTTCCTACCACCTCGACCCTTACTGGAGTTGTAGATGCATTGACTACTGCGACTAGTCATGATGGGATTACCTTTACCAATGAAAACCTACCTACCGAGGGAGCAAACCATGTCTATGAATCCTATATCAAGATGGAGTGTTGCAACAAATCCATCTCACTGGTCATTATTGACAATGGTCCCACCGTCAATGTTTGCCCATTTAAAACCATTTAAAAGCTACAAATACAAGGACCTCTCTCCAAGTCACCAAATAGCCTATGCCTATGATAACACTGTGTGACCAATCTAGGAACCATCTTCCTTCCTTGCATCATTAGGCATGTTTTTGATAAGGTTAAATTCCATGTCAATGATTTCCTTCCTCATTCAATTTACTGCTTGAGAGGCCTTGGTTGCACACTGATAAAAGCAGTGTCGTCATCTCACCACTACAAGGTCAAAATGATAAGAGATGGGAAACTATTGATCCTACATAGAGATGAAACTAGAATAGACCTAGTCAACAGCATCCAACTAGAGAGCCAATTGCCATGCCAAGGTTTTAACATAGCCATGATTGAGAAGATACCCCTTGGTTTCAACCCGTTTGGCAATTTGGTTGTAGCTAACATCATGAAAGAAATTAGCTATTTTTCAAGGATTAAATTAGGAAGAAAATTGCATGGCAAAACCCGATAGATAGACTAAAAGGACAAGGAACCAAACATAGACTGTGATTTAATCCAAGCAAAAGGCCAAAATACCTTTTCAAAAAGATCCCATGGAAGTTTCTTACCACTTCATTGCATTTGGCTCAATTAGAAAAGAACCCTTGGATGATGTGATTGATTAAAGTGTTATGACCCCCAATTGTTTGGAGAGAAAGAAATTGCCTAATCGGAAATTCATTTTGATCCAAGTCATATCACTACCACAACTATCGTTCAAACTAGTAAATTGAGTCTCAGTCAGAAAGTTGCCGCTGAAAATGAGTATAGAATCTGTAAAGAATCCAAGATTGCTTCTACTAACAAGCATCTTATCGACCAAGGTCTGTATAGGTTAGGCTGCTCCAACCTGAATTTGCCAACCTTGAATCTACCAAATGTGTACCAATTGAGTTATCAGATGTAATTTACCCTGTTAATAAAATGCCCATTGATTCTAAGTGCCTTCCTTTGCCCATGGAAAATGAATATAGTTTCTTGAAAACGGATTTCTCTTCCCTGAACTTATAAAATTAGTTAATGAAAAGTGAAAGGAAAATTCAACCTAAATGAAAAAACTTCAAAAAAAAAAAATAAAGGAAGAAAGAAAAGAAAAAAAAAAAGAGAAAGTTTTTCTTAAATTCTTTGTTGGCCAATAAAAATAGAAATGAAAAAAAGAAAAAAAAAAAACCTTTGAATTCTAGTTGTTCTGTGTAAAATAAAAATGTGTGTTTTTAAATTTTTCCCTTCTAAAAAAAGAAAAACAAAAGAGAAAGTCAAGGTTTTTTTTCATTCTTTGCATTTCATTTGATTCTATTTGCATACATTCTCATGTTTTTTAAGTTGAAAATAATAAGATAATATATGCATTCCATTCTGCCTACATCTAAATAAATAGTACATATGTTCCATCTTAGGCACATCATAAAAGATAATACATATAATTCATTTTATGCACATTTTAACAGGTGGTATATGCATTTCATCTCATTCACATTTTAATAGGTAGTGCATGCTTTCCATCTCATGCACATCTTACTGGTAGTGTCAACCTTATTGGGTTTGCATAACACAAGCATTGCATTTCATGCAGACATATCTTGTGCATATAATATGTTCATGCATTTATATGAGTATGTTTCATAAGTCGTAGGCATGCATCTCACTACTCATAGAGTATATCATTGCATTTTCATGTATGTGAATTTACAAATGGTAGGGTTTTATAAAATATGCATTACATTTTCATGAAAACATTGTCTCACCACCCCTGCAGTAAGACATTATATTTCTTGCATACAGATTTAGGGGTGATGAAATTTTTATCATTTGTGCCCTTTACATATGAAAATCCATTGTCATAGACATCTTTACATTTCATAACATTCTTTTGCATCATTATCATATTAATGCATTCACAAACATGTTTGGTGTGTTAAAGTAGGAAGTTGTTTTGTGACATTCATTCATAAGAATAAAACTATAGACTTATGGTTAAAGCCCTTAAAATAAAAATATCTTAGAATAGGCATCAAAAGGACGAAAATGGGAGATCAATTGAAAGTAAAGATCATAGCATTAAAATTGAATCAAGAGAAATTTGGGCATAACTTCGAGAGATAAAGTAATAGATCATTCAAGGGAATGCCTTTAAATAATCCACCTAAATATATGAGGGAATTTGAAGGGTTTCCTTTTAAACAAAAATAATAAAATTTGACTTTGATGTCATGAATCATTTGTTTGAATATTGTTTTTATGCTAGCTAAAGATAAGAAATGATGATTGTAAATATACTCTTATCAAACCTTCAAAGTAAAATGATATCTTTAAAAATCTTGCCTAAATATTGGATGATTTTTTAAGGACTTATCTTTTAAGGCCAACAATAAAATTCGCATCATGTGCTTCTAATTTTTAGGAATTAATAAAATGTTCAAAGATAGTGCATCCTCAAGAGTCATGAAAAATGAAAATGCCAATAAGATGATAGAGTGGAAAAGCTCTAGGGAAAGATAAGAGGGATAGTTACGAAATGCAGCAAAACATGGACAGATAGTTCATCGAGTTAAAATAGATTTTAGCAAGGTTATCCAAAAGAAAAGGGATTACTCAAATACAAGAGGCAAAAGAAGAAATAGCCATGAAGAATAAATACATGCAGCGTTCATATATCCTTACATTCAAAATCTTCATGTTACTCAAGCACCACCGATAATCTAGCAACATCATGTAGTACTTTTGCTAGGCCATCACCGGTTTAGATAAACCTTAATTCCGGGACTACTTCTTTTAACCTGGTTACTGTACCTAGCTTAGATGATCCTAAAGAAAAGGAAAAACTAAAAAGGGTATCAAAGTTGATAGAAAATATAGAGATGAAGAATAAATATGACCGACAGGAAAATAGGTTAAAGGTAATTGAGGGGCATGACATAAATGAGAGTGTCGATAGTACTGAACTAAATTTAGTGCATGATCTTATCATTTTATCAAAGTTTAAGGTCTCAGATTTCAAAAAATATGATGAAACAAAATACCTTGTAGCATACATCTTAATGTATTGCCAGAAGATGATGAGCCATACTCATAATGATAAGTTACTAATCCATTATTTTTAAAATAGTTCCACTGGCTCTGCAGTAAGATGATATGCCCAGCTGGATCAGAGCAAAATTCATTATTGGAAAGATCCGGTTGGGGCTTTATAGCACAATATAAACATATGTCAAATATTGCACCAAATAAGTTAACCTTGCAGAATATAAAAAAAAAAAAATCGCCCGTAGATTGAAAGATCTTACAACCTAAATACAACCATCGCTAACCAAAAAAGAAACAACTATCTTGTTTGTCAATACCCTTCAAGCCCTATATTTTGATAAGCTCATTAGTCATGTCATAAAAAACTTTACTGATGTGGTGTTTACTAGGGAGATAATAAAAAATGCTATCAGGAATGGTAAGCTTGGGGGATGGGAGATTGCTAATGCAAAGAATGTTGAAAATGTAGCTCAAGTTATAGGCCACTGGGGGCAACAATTTGGAGATATCACTCCACTTTATCATTACCAAATGCATCAAGCCCATCTAGCATCAACCCATTATCCCTATCAACCAACATTGACAATAATTTTTTAGTTAATGACTGTCCCTCAAACACTTGTTTATATGCCTAGCCCAATCATTACATCCATGTCAAACTAGTTTCAAGGTCTAGCCGAAAGATAAATAATATAAAAAGAAACAACAAATAAGCAAGCAAAAAGTTGGGCATTTTCATAATTTAAAGGGTATTTTCATAATTTCACACCTCTCATAGTACTACTATTATTACAAATGCAAAAAAAAATCATCAAATACTAATAAATTATAATTTGAAAAGTTTTACGAAAATCGACCTCAAAAAGGTCAAATTACGAAATTACTTCTAAGAGGTATTTTGATAATTTTACACATATTAAGATACAATCAAGGTTTTAAATTTTTAAAAATCATCAAATATTATAAAATCATGATCTGGAGTTTTTGTGAAATTTTGACCTCCGAAATGACAAATTACGAAAATACCTTTAAGGGGTATTTTGGTAATTTTACACATTTTAAAGGTGTAATATAAGTTTTTTGTGCATAAAAAATCATCAAAAAAATATTTATTTATGATTTAAAAGTTTTCATAAAAATTCGACTTCAAAAAGCCCAAATTATGAAAATACCCTTAAGGGCATTTTGATAATTTTACACTTCCTAAGGAAAAAAAATTTTTTAAGTGCCTTAAAAAATCACAATTTTTCATTTTAAACCACATTGATTTCAATTTGGTTGTAAATTTTGAGGATTGGCTTGGGTATTTTTATCAAGTTTGATCAAGTTTGATTAATTTTGACTTTGTTTGACTAATTTTGACAAAATTTACTTTGGAGCATTTGGGTTAATTTGATCTAAATTTTAATTTTATAAACTTGAAAAAATGTTGGATTTGTACCAGGTTCAATTTTAAGTATTTTACAAATGGTCAAAATTTTATCCGAATAAATTTAGGTGTCAACAACACCCAAAATAACAAAAAGAAGGAATAGCTGCACATTGCATGAAGAAAGTATGAGTTGAAGTTGGCACCCAAATTTGAATTACATGAAAAGCTAATGGGAAATAGCTAACTTGGCAATTTAGAAGCTCCTAATTGGTCTACATTCAAACTTTCTAGAGATGCAAAGATCAAAGGAAGAAAGCTTGAAAAGAATAAAAAGGAAGAGAGCAAATGGGAAGCTTATAAAGCAAGCTTTGATGACATTGAAATATCTAACTTATATGGCATCCTTATTGGCTTCTTTTTGTAATGTGATTAGATAGAACACATCATCCTTAGTCTATAAATAGGAGTAGTGGTCGGCTAAGTGGTTAGAAAGTTTTAGAGAGTTAGTTAGATTTACATTCTTGCAATTTATATGTTTTACATTTTTTTCTCTCTAAGCAGTTTTCTCTTTTGCATTTAAAGGGCTGTTTCAAGAGAAAATCTTTTAATTTCCTACAAAATTTACTTTTCTAGCACTTAAACTTCATGCACTTTTAAGATTCTTGAAATGAATGTTAATTTTCTTTAAGATTTCTTGCACTTTTACATGCTTTTCCTTTATAATTTCAATGTTATTTGACAAATTTTGTTTCTGAACATTATTTTGATTTTCGTGGCTTTTCTCCTTCAATTTTTGCTTATTTTGCTTAAATTTTTTTTAAATACTCTCAATTCATAAGACATTAGATATGAAATTTTCACTGTCAAATTCAATCTACATTTTTTTTCTAAAAATCTTTGAAAGTTACGATTGAGAATCAAGTAGCAAAGGCAATAGTAGGTGGTGACAGAATATGTGGTGGTTTCTTTCCTTGCTAGGTGATCAATCCACTTCTTTCTTAATTTGCATTTGTTCTTTTACTTGTTTACTTCATGTTCTTTAATTCCTTGCAATTTAATTGATGTTTTCTGCTTGTTTGGCTAAGTTCTTTACTTAATGCTCTATTTTCTCTATTTTTGCATTCAATAATGTTTCTAGTTCATTAAACTTGTTGTCTTACTTTTTGAGCTGATTTCTTTTTATGCATTTAAAATTTACTTGTTGATCTATATTCCTTGAGTTTGGTTTAAGCTCACTTGGTTTCTAGAAGTGTAGATCTAAGATTTAAATTCTGGAAATTTGAATTTATTGCACTAGATCTAGTTTCGGTTCTTCAAATTTTAAATTTCCTTGCTTTTAATTCATGTAATTTCAATATGATGCAATTAGATCTAGTTTTCATTAATGTTTTTACATTCATATGCAATTAATTTCTATGCATTAGAATCATATCTATTTAATTTCCTTGTTGATTTATGACTTTCACGCTTTAAGCTTTAGTTTTGGTCATGTATTTCATTTTTTGTTTTGTGCACTCTCCTTGCAACTTTATATTTTATATTTGATCATTTTCTTGATATTTGATCAAGCTAAATACAATTAAAGTATTTTGATAACTTGTACTTAGTCTAGACTTCCCAAGTGATCAAGTCCTCAAGGGAATGATACTCTACCGTATTACTTTATTATTTAAACATTGTTCTACACTTACAACCCTAATCAAAGTTCATGTTTGACCAAGTTAACTTTAGGTTTGACTTTTAACTTTTTTTTTTCATCATCCTTTTTTTATTACCAATCCTAGAATCAACTTGCTCAAAAACCCAAAATATCTTTGAAATTCATAATTCTTGAAAAAGACCCAAATCAGGATTACTAAGTACCAAATTTGATTAGAATATGTCCGGACAAAATTAAGTATCTACATTTTGATATACAAAGCAATGCTACAATAGGTCTAGCGGATTTGATACATCAAGATGCAAGCCATCCTAACGAAGAAAGATTTAATGTCTTCCTAATTGCTATGTGGGTCCTTTGGTACAAAAGGAATGACGAACTACATGGTGGGAAAAAAGGAAGTTCTCAACAAATAGTTGGTTCTGTAATGTCTTACATGAATGAATACCTACATGCTTAGTTCTCAACAAATATTTGGTTCTATAATGTCTTACATTAATGCATACCTACATGCTCAATCACAAAAAGAATCCCTTTTGTATCACAATTCACACCAATTTATGAGATATTGTCCATTTCATCTAATTGGGCCTTATGGTTTTGCCCCACAAAAAATGCCTAACATGTTGAAGGTAATGTGAACATTTATATCATAAAATCAACTCTAGTGCACAACCAACGTGAGATTTGTAGCTTTTCTTTAAGACCATAACATCTTCGTTTACTCCAATAAGAGCTCACTGTCCTCAATAGCACATCACTAGTACTTCTATAGCTGGCTTTGATATCAAATGTTAGGGTCTATACCAATTTGTTAAGTATTATTCACTTTGGATCATTGGATCTTACGGTTTTATCTCACAAAAGTCATTTCACAAATTGAAGGTGATATATGAAATTTGTAGTTACTTTCTAAAACCATATCACTTAGCAACCGCCTCCAATGTTAAAGTTAATTTAGATGGGGCTTTCAGTAAAGAGCACCGAGTAGGAGGTGTGGAGGCTATTATCGAGATTTTGAGGGGCTTATTCTAGGTGCGTTAGCTACAAAGATTAAGGAGCAATAGATCCCTGGACTGTAAAATGCCGGGCTGCAACTAAATCTCTAACTTTTGCCAGGCACATGGGTTTCACGAAGATTATATTTAAAGGGATTCATTGGGTCTGATAAATCGTTATATTGGAAGGGGATTTATTGGGTGTGATAATTGTTTGAAAACTGATGGTACGGATTTAACTCCAACCGGCATCTTCATGGATGAGGCTCGGATAAATGCAAAATCGTTTCATCAATGCCAGGTGACTCATATTAGACGTGCAGGCAATAGAGCGGCGCATGCATTAGCTAAATATGGGGAAAAGGTTGATGATGACTCTAATCGGATAGAAGAGTGCCCTGAGTTTCTATTGTCTATTATTAACGAGCATTGTATATGAGTTAATATTTAATGGAGATATCCAGTTTATATCAAAAATATATATATTCCACCGCACGCAAACATTTTGAAACAGTAGAAATTAAAAGCCTCTTCATTTTCCTCATCTGGTAAAGTAAGTACGGGGCGAGAAGAGTCGACGCGTTGAGAACATCCGCATGTACCGAGGCGAAGCAAGGCCGTCGATGGACCTATATTCCGACATGATGAACCCCTCTCTCTCCCCGCGGCCTCCGCCTCTCATCATGTGCCCCCCGTTGAAGGTCCCATATTTCACCAACTTCACCACCCATGATTTCTTCTTTTGGGGGCTTTTATGCCCTGCGTTCATTTTCGCACTCAGATACTCCTTAACCGCATGCAGGCTCTGCTCGAATACCTCCATCGGTGGTGAAACCAGGGGGTTCCCTTCTACGCAAAGCTTCTGGAGCTTCTTCATGCATCCGATGGAATCAGGCAAACTTGTTATTTTGTTGTAACTAACGTCCAATTCCACAAGGGAAACGAGGAGGCCGATGGAGTATGGTAGGTTTTCAAGGTACTGGAAGTTTTGGCTTACATTCAGAACCTCTAGTTTGATTAAATTCTCCAACTCTTGGGGGAGAGACCTGAGGCAATTGAGGCGTGCATCGAGAACTCGTAGGGAAGTCAGGTGCGTGATGGATTGGGGGAGGAAAATCAGCTTGTTTGAGTTGACTGAGAGTTTCTTCAGGTTGATTAGCTCAAATCCAATAGTGTTCGGCAGCATTGTAAGCTCGTTGAAGTTAGCATTCAATTCTTCCAATGACCTGCCAAATGCAAGACATATTAATTTGCATCTTGACGATCGTTTCAAAGTAGCACACCGCAGCTTTTAATATCCATATTTACAAAAATTATTAAGATTCTCAAAGTACTAGTACGATATTATATAAAAATGTTATGCAGTGTTGACAGTTAAATCTTGAATTTTCTGTAACGATATATTCAATTTAACTTCTTTATTCAAATTTGATGTTTAATATGGTATAAAGTACAAATCTTTTCTGTTCTAACTATTTCATACTTTTTTTTGTCACATGCTAAAATTTTCAGTTTCCATCTTACACATGAATGAGTAATTATTAAATATTGCTACCCCGGTTAGATTTTAAATTTTTATGCTTCTATATTTATGTTGGATTTCTACTTATTATTGGTTGATTTTAAGTTATACGCATAATAAAATAATATAATTAATAGTTTTTTTTTTGTTATAATTAATCCTTATCCTATTCCTATTCATACATATCCTAGCTAGGTAACAACGAAAACCAACCTGCAATTTTCAATAGTTTTAGGGAGAGTTTGGAGAAGATTGCCCGAAACGTTGAGAGTTTTGAGCTTAGACAGACAACAAATGGAGTTTGGGAGAGACTTAAGCTGATTAGAGTGCACATCCAACGCCACCACGTTCAGTAATCTTGCTGTCAGAGACTCTGGCATGCTCTGTCAAATTAATTTAAAAGAATTACTGATATTATTTTTATCTATTACTCTTTCCATCCCATAAATATTATCTATATCTTTAATTATTTCAAAATAATGTTTCATTTGAAAAATAAAGAAGTTACTTTTTCTTGTTACCTTTAATTATAATTACAATTTTTTTTCCTTTTTCAAAGTAAAGATAATTTAAGAAATGAAAATCAAATTTTAATTTAAAATTTTTAAAATTATGTATAAAATCAAAATCAGATATTATACGTGAGATGATAGGAATATATATCGGTAAAACTTTACTATTATAAAAATTAAAAAAGTCAGCACATTTTATATAAATAAACATATATTTTATATATATAAATATATAAATAAATAAATATACATATACTTATCAGATTGTGGGTAAAATACTTGTAGGCCAAGCTGGTCAGCATAAACAAAGCCGTATTTTGAAAAACTCACAATTTTGTACGGCCCTTGTTCTTTTCAACTCAATCAATAGCAATTACTAGTACTATTACATTGATTTTTTTTTTTATAAGGGTGAGAGAATCTTAGTTTTTTTAGGATCAAAATTGTTTTATTTCAAACCAGAGTAATTAGTAGTAATATTACAATGAATATTTGTTGTCAACAAAATTTATAATAAATACAAATTTCTTCATTCTAAGATCAAAACAGATAAAAAATCTAAGAAAATACAAATATTGGATTTATAGATTATTAATTAAAGAAGATTGTTGACAGCAAAAATTAAATCTAAACTTTATAAGCGAAATATTTAATATTTATCAACTCAATCAATTTCATTTGCATATTACATTGGACATCAAAGCTTAGGACTTTTTGTATTTTTTTTTTTTTTGGCCGGAAGGACATTTTGTATTCTAGACTAAACTTTTATAGTTATAAATAAATAAATGATATAAATTGAAAAAGCACAAATCCATAGTCAGATGCTAGTTCGGGTATTAAATCCAAGACCAATGATGTTATTTATGTGTATATATATATATATATAACATTATTATATATATAAAGGAGGGATCCAATTATATAAGGATAAATGTTACAATTTGTTTATATTTATACTTAATCATTTTGATCCAAATATATAAAAAAAAATGTAATACTTATGTTAGTATAAGTGTATTTTTTTTATATATATTTATAAAAATTATCAAATGCACTTATAATGAAATTTTAGATTTCATAAGAAAGATGGCACATAATTTTAAAAATATATTTTAAAAAAAGAATTAATTAAAATAAAATTTTAACAAGTGTCAAACTTACATATATATATATATATATATATAACAGCAAGATAAATTATTTGAAATAAAGGATTGTAATATAAATACATAGTATAATTATAAAAGGATTTTTTTTTTCGGGGGGGAAGGGGCGGGGAGAGGGAACAAAAAGAGAGACAATTTACGAATGGTTTGTGAATGAAAAAAACATAGGAAGAATGACAAGAATTTCAGGATCTAGCTAATTTCTCTCCATTACTTTTTTTTAGAGGGATAGAGGATGAGATAATGGGATTTGAACTCCCATTGTATATATGTATCTTCTTAAATTTTCTTTATCCACTAAATCAACAAGAAGTTGAAACCTATCTATTACTTTTTAATATTTCTTTAATACAGTATTCAAATATATATTATCATATTCATCAGATTTTGTGACTATGTAGAGGAAAAAGGTTATTCTGTTAATTATAGATAATTTCTTCATTCAATTTTATCCTCCTTTCCCGTGTCTTGCGTGATGAGAGGAAAAGTAAAGCAAGGAAGATTTTATTTGGCCTATGAGGGAGGACTAACTCGATCAGAAATTTTGTATTTGAGAAATTAATATGTACAGAGCAGAAGAGGACAGAAAAAAAAAAAAAAGTGAAAAGATAGATAAATAGATACCTGAAGATTATTGTTGGAGAGGTCTAACTTGCAAATAGTAGCCAAATTTATAGAAGGGATTGGTAGAGAATCCAACGACATCCCACTCAAGTCCACAATCTCCACCTTGTCTTCCTCCATCCATCTTCTCCACCCATCTCCCCTCTTGCTCAACTCCATTCTCACTTGCTGCTGTTGCTGTTCGTACATCATATTTTAATAACACTACAACTCCCAATCCCGAAACCCAAAGTGAAAGAATATAAATCTCCAGGTTATTCGTGCAAGAAAGGGGTTGCTTGTTTTGGACTTTTGGTTATAAAAGGCAATGGGGAAGTACAAGGACGTACAGAGGAGCAGTTAGGTTGAAAGAACCGAACAAAGAGAACGCAAGAGATGACGTTAGTGCAAAGACTTGCGAAAGAGAAAGAAGAAAAAAGTACAGAGAGCCGTATGGTTAGGGAATAGAGAGTTGCGAGGCCACGTCTTCCACTCGACAAAGTCAACCCCTTCCCTTCCTCCTCCCTCTGTTCCCCTTCGGCTGCCCGCGAATCCCGCGAATCCTTTCTCATTATTCTCTTTTTTAAGACTAAAATCCATTTGGGTTCGAAAGGGTATTTTGTTTTTTGAAACTATATATTTCGAAATAATTACGAATATATTAATAGATTTTCAAGAAAAATGAATTCGAAATTCTTATCAACCAGTTAATTTGTAATTGAATTTTTATTTATTGACCAAACAAAGAGTAAAGGCCTCATTCTTTTAAGTCAAACCAAATATTCTTTTAACTTAAACCAAAACGGAACCTTAAAAGAATTGGAAATTTCTCTTTAATAGAATAGGAGGTTTACTTACTCAGTTTTTCTTTGAGGCGAATTCAAAATTGTTCGAATTGTATAATCGTCAATTACTGACATTGGTAAACGGCCCAAAGCAATTTGATTATAATTCAATTCGTGACGGTCGTAAGTAGAAAGTTCATATTCTTCAGTCATTGATAAACAATTTGTTGGACAATACTCAACGCAGTTACCACAAAATATACAAATTCCGAAATCAATACTGTAATTAAGCAATCGTTTTTTTCTAATATCCGTTTCAAATTTCCAATCAACAACAGGCAGATCTATAGGGCATACACGAACACATACTTCACAAGCAATGCATTTATCAAATTCAAAATGGATTCGCCCACGGAAACGCTCTGATGCGATTAATTTTTCATAAGGGTATTGAATAGTTACAGGTAAACGATTTGCGTGGGATAAGGTAATCATGAAACCTTGACCAATGTACCTTGCTGCTCGGACTGTTTGGTGGCCATAATTCATGAACCCAGTTACCATAGGGAACATATCGTGAATATCTATGAATAATTTTATGTTTGTTTCTTTCTCTTGTTTGAACCAAGTCATGAATCTCGTATTCTTTTTTTCTTTACAGTGAAAGAAGTTGGAAAGAAGTTGTTAATAATAGATTACCGAGAGAAATGGGTAAAAGAAATTTCCATCCAAGATTTAATAATTGGTCCATTCTTAACCTAGGTAAAGTCCATCTTGTTGCGATAGAAATAAACAAAAACAAATAAGTTTTAGCTAATGTAATAAAGATACCAATTGTCGTTCCAAAGATTCCATTCATTTTATTTATTTCAAATAGCTCAGGGACGAATACGTACGGAATGGAAATATTCCAACCCCCCAAGTAAAGAACTGTTACAAATAAGGAAGAAAGTAATAGATTTAGATAGGAAGCAACATAAAATAAACCAAATTTGATACCCGAATATTCGGTTTGATACCCTGCTACTAATTCTTCCTCGGCTTCTGGTAAATCAAAAGGTAATCTCTCACATTCTGCTAGAGAAGAAATTAGAAAAACGATAAACCCTATTGGCTGACGCCACAAATTCCATCCCCAAACCCCATATTTTGATTGCGCCTCAACTATATCAACTGTACTTGAGCTGTTAGATAATTATAGTCGATGATAACATCACTGTTCCCATCGCTAGTCCAAAACCGTACATGAGGTTTTCAACTCATACGGCTCCTCGTGGGTCACAAATAAATTTAAGGACCGAATCAGTATTATTTCTCTTCGTATGGTTGTAGAATAGATAGAGAAAAAATGGATTGGAAGGTCCAAAATTATACCAATGGAATTCTGTCTGCTATATTATGAAGAATAAAAAAAGTGCTTCTGAATTGATCTCGCCCGTTACTAATTTCAATTTTTATTTGTTGAGTAATAACTTAAGCCTTCAATAAAATACTTCTTGTAGAAATATCAATAGATATTTCAACCCATTGTTTTCGATTACGAAAAAAATTAAATATTACATTAGCTCATAAATCATGACACAGATTATATCTCTCTATATATATGAAAGAAAGAATAAAAAAAAAAAAAATATTTATTTTTTATTCTTTCTTTTTCGTTCCTATTCTTCTTTCTGATCTGAGAAAATTACGAATGGGGGCTTAAACTAAAAAATAGTAAAGGATTATTTCGTTCCTGATAGTCATTACTTTAATCGGTGGATAGGAGCATACTCTGGACCGGAATCGTGGGTAGTACTGCCTACTCATTTCTACTAATTTAAAGCCCCAATTAGTATTCTTTTTATGTTATCCAGAAATATCCTTTTTATATAATTTACATAATCTCCATTACTAATCCTTTGTGTATTTTGGTGTTCCTAACCATCCACTCATTTTTTTGTTCAATCCCCCGTTTGGTTTGGCAATACATGTATGGGAATCTATCATGTATGGGAATCTATACAAAGGATAGCCAAAACTCTATACGGTTGATCTTTTGAGCCCGCTTCAAGCTAGATTGACTAATCAACCCGTCTTGGGGTAAAGACTTCTTCCACTTATGTTTTCTTCCACTTAACTCTTGTACATAGGAAATGAGATTAAATTTTTTTTTGTTTAATTTACTGCGAATTTATAAGCTGCTTTCTTTCACTCATATATAACTATCTAATTTAGTTTATCAACCTGAAGGATAATAAAATAACGAAGATATCTATTCAATCCATTCAGCTTATTTTATAGAACGAAAGGAATAGGGAAAAGAAAAGTTTATATTTCAACGAATCGCACGTAGAGATATTGATAAAACACATAGAGTTAATGGTATTTCATAACTAATCGATTGAGCAGCAGCTCGCAGACCACCTAAAAAGGAATATTTATTATTTGATCCGTATCCTGACATAAGAAGTCCAACAGGAGCAATACTTGAAATGGCAATCCATAAAAAAATACCGATATTGAGATCGGCTAAAATAAGGCGAGAGCTAAAAGGAATTACTGAAAAACTTAGTAAAATGGATATGACTGCTATAGACGGTCCAATACGGAATAAACGAGTATTTCCTCTAGATGGAAGAATATTCTCTTTGAAAAGCAGTTTTGTTCCATCTGCTAGAGCTTGAAGAATTCCCAAAGGGCCGGCGTATTCAGGCCCAATACGTTGTTGTATTCCTGCAGATATTTCTCTTTCTAACCATACAATTACTAGTACACCTATTGTGATTCCCAATACAAGAGTCAAAATAGGGACAAACATCCATATGATCCCATAGACCTCTTTTAAGGATTCCAATCTGTAAAAGGAATTGATATCTTCTACTTCTGTTGTATAAATTATCATTTCAACGATCAACTTCTCCCATAATGATATCTATGCTACCTAGTATCGTCATAATATCAGCCAATTTCATTCTTTTAACTAACTGAGGAAGAATTTGCAAATTGATAAAACCCGGCGGGCGAATTTTCCATCTCCAAGGAAAACCACTTTGATCTCCTATCAGAAAAATTCCTAATTCTCCCTTTGGGGCTTCCATTCTCGCATAAAGTTCTTGTCTCGGTAATTCAAATGTAGGAGAAGGTTTTTTACTAATGAATCGATATTCAAAATCATTCCATTCTGGATCCCTTTCTCGATCAAAACATCGGATTTCTAAATTCTCATAGGGACCCCCCGGAATTCCTTCCAGGGCCTGTTGAATTATTTTTATGGATTCCGTCATTTCACTGATTCGGACTAAATAACGAGCTAATGAATCTCCTTCTTTTTGCCACTGGATTTCCCAATCAAATTCGTCGTAACACTCATAATGATCAACTTTACGAAGATCCCATTTGATTCCAGAGGCTCGTAGCATTGGGCCGGATAGACCCCAATTTATTGCTTCTTCTCCACCAATAACCCCTACCCCTTCAACTCGTTCTAAAAAAATAGGATTTCGCGTAATAAGTTTTTGATATTCAACAATTCCTGTTAAAAAATAATCACAGAAATCCAAACATTTATCTATCCAGCCATAGGGTAGATCGGCCGCTACTCCTCCGATACGAAAATAATTATGCATCATTCTCATACCGGTGGCAGCTTCGAATAGATCATATACTAATTCTCTTTCTCTGAAAATATAGAAAAAGGGGGTCTGTGCACCAATATCGGCCATAAAAGGTCCAAGCCATAATAGATGAGAAGCTATACGACTCAACTCCAACATAATTACTCTGATATAGCTGGCTCTTTTAGGGACTTGAATATTGCCCAATTGTTCTGGTCCATTTACGGTTATTGCTTCCGTGAACATAGTGGCTAAATAATCCCAACGTGTTACATAAGGCAAATATTGTATAATTGTTCGGTTTTCCGCAATTTTTTCCATTCCTCTGTGTAAATAACCTAATATTGGTTCACAGTCAACAACATCTTCACCATCTAGAGTAACGATGAGACGAAGAACACCGTGCATTGATGGGTGGTGAGGTCCCATATTGACTATCATAAGGTCTTTTTCTGTAGCTGATAGATTCATAAGTTTTTCCTCGATTCATTCTTACATGAATTGTTGAAAACGAAAAGAAGTACATCAAAATGAAAAATATAATAAATCGACTAATTCAATCAAATTAACGATTTTTTGATTCCCGAATATCCAACTCACTAATTAATTCTTTATAACGTATGTTATTTTTCTTTGATAAATAAGACAGAAGCCGTTGACGTTTTCCTAGAATTTTACGTAGACCTCTCTGAGATAAATAGTCTTTTTTGTGCAATTCCAAATGTGAAGTAAGTCTTCGTATCTTATTGGTGAAACTGACTATTTGAAATTCAACGGACCCCTTGTTTTCTTCTTTTTTTTCTTGAAAAATAACTGAGATGAATGAATTTTTTACCATAAAACAAAAATTTCTCTCCCCCTTTTTTTGAATGTGAATTTTACTGATCAGTAATAATAATAATACCATTCATTTTAATATGCACAATGATTTTAAGTTCGTTATGAACTTTATAATTTTTTCAAATAAAATTAATCAATCCGGTTTTCAATCATAATATATGGAAAAATGTACCATTGACGAATTTTCAAACGCGGATACATATGTATCCTTACCATACTGAAACGACTGCCATTATTACTATTAAACCAATAGCGATTCATACAAGCTAAATCTTCTAATCGATAATTGGGCCAAAGAAAGAACTTTAATTTAATTAGTTTCTTTTTATCACTATCAAGATGTTTGTTTTTATTCAAAACTTGACCACAGTTTTTTACATTATTTAAAAATACTGGATTTCTATGCATACCATTTTTATCCCTTGAATTGAAAGAAATTCGAATTCGCAATTCTCTCCGGTGGTTAGGGGATAAAATATTTTCAGGAATAAACAAATCATAATGATTTTTGTCTTTATTTTCAGTCATTTTTTGATGTCTTGCAATGGATTCATCAAAATTATTTTTTTCAATATAGTTTTTTTTTTTGCGTCTTTTTTTTTTTTGCGTCTTTGATTAATTTCATGTTTATTTTTATGAACCAATGAAATACTTATAGTTTGATATAGAATAAATTGTCCATCAATTTCTACATACCGGCGAATTGGTTCGATAATCAATACTCCTTTTTTGAGTAGGTATTGATAAGTTAAAAGTAACTTATCCGCCGAATCCATCAAAATATCCAGATTCGTTCCTCCTCTTCTAACAGAGTATAGAAAAGTTTCATTCATATTTATCAGGCCAAGAATGAAAGAATATGCTTTGATATTTTTGATTATTTTTTCATCGAAAGAATCAGCATCCCATCCGAATTGAAAATACAAATACTTTTGTAGGAATAAACGAGCTTCTCTCTTGCTCTCGTCTTCCTTTCTATGTTTTTTTGATTTACCAGAATCTTCTTCAACATCTTTTTCTTGATTGTCTGATTTACCTTTTTCTTGATCTGATTTACCTTTTTCTTGATTGGATGATTTACCTTTTTCTTGATTGGATGATTTACCTTTTTCTTGATTGTATGATTTACCTTTTTCTTGATTGGATGATTTACCATAATCTTCTTCAACATCTTTTTCTTGATTGTATGATTTACCTTTTTCTTGATTGGATGATTTACCATAATCTTCTTCAACATCTTTTTCTTGATTGTATGATTTACCTTTTTCTTCATTGTATGATTTACCATAATCTTCTTCAACATCTTTTTCTTGATTGTATGATTTACCTTTTTCTTCATTGTATGATTTACCATAATCTTCTTCAACATCTTTTTCTTGATTGTATGATTTACCTTTTTCTTGATTGGATGATTTACCTTTTTCTTGATTGGATGATTTACCATAATCTTCTTCAACATCTTTTTCTTGATTGTATGATTTACCTTTTTCTTGATTGGATGATTTACCTTTTTCTTGATTGGATGATTTACCATAATCTTCTTCAACATCTTTTTCTTGATTTGAGAGAACGGATCTAAATTTTCTTTTTTTTTTTGCATCTGATACAAGATCCTCTTTTTTTCCATTAAAATTAAAATTGAAAAGAAGTAGTTTTATTGGTATGATCCATGGTTCAACCTTATATGCATTATATAGTAGCACAAATTCTGGGAAGAACCAAAGTTCCAGATTCGATATTTGATAATTATTAAAATTATTAATCACAGTCTTAATATTTTTCTTACTCTTGGTACTGGTTTTCTTACTCTTGGTACTGGTCTTCTTACTCTTGGTACTGGTATCGACCCAGGACTCAATATCGGTCTTATTTCTAAGACAAAAATTAAGAATTCTCCAATTAAAAAATTTTCTATGCGAAAATTTCCCCGTTTTCCCCGTTTTCCCCGTTAGATAATTATGGATAGGAATATCCCCCAATATATCAAAAAATTTTCGTTTATCCATGTTGTAATTATAAGGAATCTCTTCCCTCTTATTTACTTGTAATGGTGATCCATAAGTATATGAGTCCCTCATATCTTGATATATAATAAATATATATGATAATAAATTATATCTATAGTGTTTTTTAAAATTATCTTTTTTATATTTTTGTTCTTGATTCCGTTTTTGTTCTTGATTCAGTTTATATTCTTGATTCAGTAATGAATTCGCTTGAAAATCATTTTTTTTTTCGTAATGTATTAATCTTTCTTTTTCATCTGAATCCCATTTTGTTAAATCTTTATTTTGAGCCATATAGTGTTGATTGACTCTATTTCGCCATTGTTCTGGTACTAATCTAAGCCATATACTCTGAACTAAATCGTATTGATAATCGTATTGATAATGACTCCTTAACCAGTTTTTCCATTCCTTTATTCCAGAGATTTTTTGTCTTAACCCATAATGATGTTTTAATTGGGAATGAGATATTCCTTGTTCTTCAAAATAATCTTTTATTTCATTTTTAAGAAAAAGAGATGTTCCGTGATATTGAAGGATAGGTTTGAATTTAATAACTTGGGTTTGTGATAATTTGTAAAATACATATGCTTGTGAGAGGGAGGATAAGTCACAAAAAGCTTTTGCATTTTGATTTCTAATATTCGAAAGTGAGTTTTTTATATTTTTTATAGTTGAAATAAAATGAATTGTATTTTTATTTGGTTTATTAATTCTTTCTTGATTTGCTTCATTATTGTAAATGAATTTATCAATCATTTTTTTTGTTGATTCAAGAAAAAGTTGTGGATTGGGTCTTGGAATATTAATGATATATTTAATGATATATAGAAAAATATCTATGTATATCTTTTGAATAAAAAGTTTTATAAATAAATAGAATTTACGGATTAATCGAATATTTCTTCTTTTTAATATTTTCCAAAATTTTTTTGATGATTCTAATTTCTTGTCTTTTATAATTTTTTCTATTTGATTTTTGATTGTGTTTGTTCTCTCAGTCAGATCTTTTATCTTTTTTTCTGTTAATGAATAATTTGTCCGCTCCATAGATTGAATTTGAAGGGATGATTCGTCAATCATCTTATTACTGATTATCGAATCTTTTTTAGTTTCGCCCAAATCTTTTTTAGTTTCGCCCAATTCTTCTCTCAACTCCAAAACTGGATTTCTTTTTGAAAGTTTTTTTATTATTCCCTTTACAAATGGAATTTTTGTTTCTCCTGAGACTTTTCGAAACAATTTTTTTCCTTTTTTAAAAATTTTCCATTTTTCACTTTTTTTTTCTAGTTCGTTAAAAATAGGCTGAAAAAACGAAGGCCGTCTTCGAGGAGGACCGCAAGGTAAGTCACTTTCCAGTCCACAAGCTGTTAAAAAGCAAAAATCATTCTTTTTAACTTTCTTTTTTTTCATTGGATCTTTATGCTTTTTTTTCATTGGATCTTTATGCTTTTTTTTCATTGGATCTTTATGAGAGGGTTTCAGTTTAGATCCGCGCCAAGGTTTC